>VXBJ01003943.1:145028-244028 GCA_013400055.1 Nycticryphes semicollaris
CGCTTTTTCTTTTTCTCTTTTATTTTATTTTATTTTTTTTCTTCCGGGGGGAGGCTTGGCCCCGCGCGTCCCGGCGGGATGCGCCTCTGTGTCAAAGTCATACGAACGGGAAAGTGTCCTGGAGCAAGCAGTTCAGGCTTCCATTTTGAAATCCTCCCAATAATGGGATCCTTCTTATTATTTCTATATTAATAATTTTTTTTTTCCCTTTCCTCCCCCCGAGCCGCAGCCATGCCCTGACCACCTGGTGGCTGGCACGGCAGGGACTGGGGTGTCTGCGGGAAACGGTTGGGGGGGGGCTGCTGGAAGTTACATTTACATGTAAGTGCCCGGGACACCCCGGATTTGGGTTGAGGTGTTTGATAACGCGCACGACAACATGAGAAGACCTGGCAGGATTCAAGTCATAGCGTATCAGACTGGCTTTTCCTGGGCAAAATGGATAAGATTTAAATATCAGTTGTAGATTGTTTCTCCCCCTAAGTTCACTGTTGTTACTACAGCATCTGTATTAATGTGTCATCTGTTTGTCATTTTCCTTCTTAAAATCTTTCACAGAGTGGAAGATCATACCATCAGGCACTGCTTTTTCACTTTGCGTTCAGAATTAAATGCCCTTTATTAATTTTTCCTTACTGCTTTGTGTTATAACCCTAAAAAAACCCCAAAATATTTATTTTAATCTCCTTTTAGGTGCAGTATGAAGTATCAGATTGTTTCCCAAGAACATCATTAGCTGTATACAAAAGTTGAACATTTACAACTCTGAGCCTCTGTCGTAAACCTATGACTAGTTCTTACTCGAGCTTCTCTGGACTTGTTTTTATGTATATTTTTTCCCCCAGAGGGTCTAACTCTTTGAAGAGTGTTTCTCTTGTCCTTACTCTTGTTCTGTCCTTTTACCCAGTGGAGTTTGGTTGGGTTTTTTTTGGACATACTCATAGAAGGCATATTCTGCTTGGACTTCAGATTATTCTTTTTTTTTTTTTTTCCCCACAGCTGAAGGAATATCAGCAGAAGAATAGCCCTGGAGCAACTGCAGGAACCAAGAAAAAACGCAAAACTAAAGAAGGCAGTAGACCTGAGACTCCCACCAACGATGACCAGCAGCCTCCAGAGAACGTGAGTGTCTCATTCTTTCTCCGAAATCTGTTCCTTCCTTGGTTTTCCAAACAACATGACCAGAGCTAGGAAAGGGTTGTGCTGATGTAATAAATGGAAGGTGTAGATGCCTGTACAGAGCGTGTTGATGCAGTTGGCACCACCTCTCCTGGAAGGTGGACAGTAGAGCCAGGGTATGTGCCGAAAGCGGTGTCTCATCATACACCCTGTCTCACAGCCCTGGGTGTGTCCAGAGCTGCTGTTTTGAGGTGTGTGCTCCTAACGAGCTGGAAGATGCCGGTTTCTTTGGCTGCCTTTGATTGACGTTTTCTCTCTGTCCTTTTCTGAGCCGTTTCTCTTTCCCCTTTTCTTTCGCCTCCTTTAGATTCAGAACATTCTGAAGGTGCTGGTGTCAGACCTTAACCGCTCCAATGGGGTAACCATACCCTCATTGGACAAGAGGAAGGTGAGGCAGTGCTCGTGTCCCTCACGGTGACTCGCTCTCCCTACTGCATGCTTCGGGTTCTGGTCACACTCACCTCCGTTTTTCGGATGGAGCGTTGTCCTGATGTATCCACTCTCAGTTGCTTGAGTTTTGTTGCCATTTTTATTAACATGAAGCTGTTTGTTAACATGCGTTTCCATTGCTCGTAAGTGCTCGTTTCCTGCTGTTTGTGTCAAACTTAACATGTGAAAAAGGGAACCTTGTCAAAAACTCTTGCTTGGGCTGGTTGAGCTTTGGGGAAAACCAGGGATTCGGGGTGAGGCAATTAACTGAACTGCAGTAGAAGAGGTGGTGTTTTCTTAGTCTGCATTTCTCCTGGTTTGGGTGTCATTGCCTTATTTCTTAGAGTTCTGAAGGGCTCATCTCCAGGAAAGCAGCTGCCCCCAGTAAAGTCTCCAGTTATTCCAGCCAACCCATTTTATGACAGGCAATGACACTAGCACAGGTGATGTACAGTCTGGCAAGTACCGTGGGTTTAAATATATTGAGGCAGGGAGTCAGATACTTCAGGTCAAGCATTTACAGGCTTTAGCGTCTTCATGTTCTCCAGATTCTGAAGAGGAGAGGGCAGGAAGTATGCCAGTAAGCAACAGAAATGTGGTATGAGCAAATGTAAACAAATAGTCTCAAAAAAACCCATTTTCAAACGGTTTATTTAAATAAAACTCAAACTGTGATGGAAGTCACACTTTGGAAATCAACTTCCAGTTCTGCTGTACCAAAGCTCTGCTTTTCATTTTCACTTGCATCATCTTGGTAGCTTTTTTCCCTACCATTGTTTGAATCTAGTTGTTATAAAGTAACTCGTTATTCTATTTTCTGCATGTCCATGTATCTCCAGCAATAAATATAACCTAGAGTAATCACCATGGGTACCAGGTAGACGCAGCGGAAGGAGGAATGGAGCTCACTCTGAATTGCCTTTGTATCCGTTTTCTCCCTTTTTTTGTGTGTGTGCTAATAGGGCAGCTCTTCTGTCCGACACACAGTGAGCAGCAGAAAGTTCCTCCACCTGGACCTTACACGTGTAGGTTGATAATCAGTAGAATTTGAGTGACATGAAGACTTACTGCAGGCCACGAGGGTATGGGATGTGCCTGTCTAGCAGCAAAACACGTGTTTTCATTAAAGTTTCACTCTTATCATGGGAAGCACTTTCACTTAATACTCATAAGCTCCATGTAAGTTAGATCACGGAAGAAGAGATTTGTTTTACATTGGAGGGGGAGATGGAGATGGGTGGTCCATTGCTGTTGCTGAGATGGAATTTGGTCTTGCAGGGAAGACCTGCCTGTATCTTAAATTTTTAGCCCCATTCTGAAAATGGAGAATTTATTACTTCATTCTTCTTTTCCCATTTTTTGCTCCCCTTCTTTGGCATGGAGAGATATATTTTGATCCGATTGGCTGTTACGGAATTTGTGGATTATTGTGTCTCGGGTTTTAGGAATAATTTGAAAACTAATTGCAATATGTAATGAAAGCAAGATTTCTCTTTCCCGTTGCCGGCTTGTAAAAATCCTGAGTCAGGAAAATGCTGTTCAGAAACTCACTTGATGCTAATAGGGCAGAAAAGCTGATCATTGGCATCTGAGCTACTGCTGCTGGTGGTGTCTTAATGTGAGGCAGACCCCTCCCATCTCACCCACTTCAGCTTTCTTGGCTGGGAAACACAGAAAACCCAACTGAATAGGAGCCTTTGTGTGAAAGGAAATGGATTCTATATGCTAAACTGAGCAGAATTACTACTTTTTACTTGACATTATTAGAACTCAGACTAGAAATTAGAAGAGAATTGCTTTGCTCCGAACTCTTTCCAGCAAGCTCAGCTGTTCAAGTAGTTTTTGGCGGTTTTTTAATTTATTTCAAAACTGCTTATTGTGGTGGAAGAAGTTCTCGTGGTTAAGGCACGTTACTGGTTTTTGCAGCTTGAAGTGTTAAGCAAAAATAATGTCATGATCAGAAAAAAAAAAAAAAAAGAAGGAAATATTTTTGAGATGTACTGGAGAAGATATTCCTTCTGTCCCTCTGATGTTCTATATAAATGAATGTCTGAATCAATAAAGGTGAAGTAACCTGCACCTGGAGGAAGGAAGGGAACTCTTGACCTTCCTATCAGCACCTTACATGTATTGCTCCCTGAGAGCACAAGCTGTTGTCCTGCTAAAAAGAAATTGAGAAAATTCTATTTGTTTCCCTCTGCAGTCTTCCAGTTTATTGCTTTCATTAAATCTGTCTTCTCTGTTACTGTATTTCCTCCTTGCTGCTTGATTCACAAGTGAAGTGCTGAGCAGGTAAACAGGGAATGCCACGAGAAAGATTTCGTGTTTCCTGTGAAGCACCAAGAAGGAAGTGATTGAAGTAAGAGGTTGCTCTTCCAGCTGGAAGAGCAGGGAGCTGCAATTGCTGGGGTTGAATGTTGAAAGGTTATTTCATTTGCTTTGTAAATACTGTTAAATTATGACTTACTGGAGCTGGATGATGAAATAAAACAAATTGCCATAAAACACTAGAAAGCTGCTCTGGGCCTTTATGGCTCTGTGATGTTGTACAAGGTAGATGATATTGCCCACTTGACTGTGGCTGGGTAGAGGTGTCAGCAGATGCTGTTCATCCTACCACAAAGGCTGGATGAGAACTTGCATTGCTGTCCAGAGATAGTTTTTTGGCCCCTCTCTTTTCCTTTTAGATTCTTGTAGTCATGGCATCCACAGCTCCAGCAGGGCCACAGGCACGTGCTCCCAGCCCCTCTGAGTTTGGCCTCTTCATAAATGTCCTGTTTCTAAACTTGCAGCTTATGGCACAAACATCTCTGAGTTTTAGTCAGAATGCTTGAGTTTGACTAACCCCGTTTTCAAGAAGTCACTAACCCGTTCTTTTCCATCTCAATTTGCACACAGAGATCCGTGTTTTCCCCAGACACATCTTGAAGGGGGTGCTTTTCAATGCAGAGGGACCACCATCTGGCTTTGCTCTCACTTGCTTTTTGGTGAATCCTTTGCAGTAAATCTAGTGTGTGAGCTTGGGGTTGGGTGATGTTATTGCCCCATGTCACAGAAGTGAGTTTGATTGTGGGCCATAGGTTCTTCAGACTGGCTCTGAGAGGGCACAGGTCTGGGGCCGTGTTTGTTCATGGGTCAATGCAGTCCCCTGTTTGCTCTGGGGAGAACACAGATTCCCTTCCATGTGTTTCCAAATGGTTGATTGTTCACCTCTGTCTAGTTTTCCCAGGCAGATCACAAGGTGATGTGTTCATGTGTCATTCGTTTTGCATGAAGGCTGTAATCCCTGTGATGTGTTTTGTGACAGGCGTACTTTGACAGTGATGTTGCCACTCGTAACGCTGAACAGCTTGCTCCCGATGTCCCTGTGCTCTCTAACAGCAACAGTCTACCTAGTTGTGGTTCTGTTCTGCCTGCTCCTGGGAGCACGCAGCCAATGCAGGTTTGTGAATCATCATGAATATTGCCATTGAACCATTGAATACTGGCTAACAATACTGTGGTGTTTTTCTAAGAAAGACGATCTTTATAAATACAACATGACTAGTTCAGATTTTCTCCTGTTAAAAATAAATTACTACATTCTCCACTTTTCATCTAGTCATCATCTACCTGTCTGGAAAAACAGAGCAGTAGTGTGCATGTGCCCCAAAGCTGCTATTTTCCTTCCCCTTCTCTCCTGTTTTATTAGCAGAAGGTGCCCTTAATAAGACAGAAGGTCTCCAGTCAGACCAATCTGTGTTCCCTTTCACTACTTCAAGATTCAGTCGAAGTTTTTCCCAGCAAAGCAAAGTGTTGATTATACTGATCAGTAGTAACAGCAGACATAAAGCCTGCAACACTTAGGTGTCTCCATTCTAAGAAACCCAGGCTCATGCCACTCAGAAATGATGTGTAAGCCAGGACTGAGTTGGTGGTTTTAAGTTCATCTTTCTTCAGGAAGCAGTAATTACAGGTGCTGTGGAACCTGAACCCAGATGTAATCAAGGTTTAGTGACACATTCACAAATGTGACTCCCATCTTCTTTTATAGGCTTGTAAATTTTTGTGTTTCAATCCACAGATTCATGAAGTTGAAGATCATAAAAGTGTTTTGGAGGAGAACAGGTGAGAGTCTGTGTTTGTTCATCAAACGGCTTTACCACATGATCCCAAAGTGTCCAACAAATCAAGTTTTCACTCCTCCCCAGTGCTGGTCTGACTGGGGACAGTTCTCTGGGAGAAATTTTCATCGTAAGGTCTTTCTTTGTCTCCAGGTCTATCTCATCAACAGAAAGTCTCCGCCAGTTGTCTGAACAACTCAATGGCCTGGTTTCACAGGTACGGCCTCGTTTGGATCCATTTGTCCTAATAATTCTCGTGATGTTTGATGTGGAGCTTTAAACAGTCAGCTCAAGAAAACACTCCTCAGTCACAGAGGTGTCTGCAGACATCCTACTAAACAATACAGGACTTGAGCATTAAGAAGCAAAAAATCCTGTTGTGGGAATGTAAAAATTCAGCAGTAGGAAGAAGAGCAGAGTGGGATGAATGAACAGCGTGTATTCATGGAAAGATGTATTCTTGATTTAGTGAATCTAAGTCAATCTGCATAATTTACATCAGCTTGTCACAGGGGGAGTCTGCATCTATCCTTAGCCAGAAAAGTATGTTTTCTGTGCCTGTGTGGGGTTATTTGAAGTGGAAGGTGCTATAAGAAGTGTTATTATGACAGTCAGTTCATACTTAATAGTGATTTGTTGCCTTGGGGAATAAAACTGACTTACTTGACTGGTTTACTTCTAGTCTACATCGTATGTGAATGGGGAAAGTGCTGTTTCTTCCACAAATATTAAGGAAATGGAAGTAAGTTGTTCTCAGTCTATTTCTTCTTTCTTATTTGCGACTGTTGATCACATACTGGGACTCGCTGTTTGCAGCAGTGTTAATGAGACCTAATTGAATGCACAGCTCACATACACCACTGTCTAGTGTTGTTTTGTGCTGTAATTAGGGAGTTGTGATCGACAGTAGGAGGCAGGTGTGAGGGGTGTTTCCAGTTCGGGGACTGGGGATAGTCTGGCTTCCATGCAACTGCACTTATTTCTCATTCACTTTTATGTCAGAATTGAAGCCTTGGCAGAAACAGATAAAATATGTCACCATCCCAGCTGCTTTTGTTGAAACCATAGATTTTATTTTGTTTGGAGAATCTGATTGTATCAAACTGTGGTAATGATTTATTTTTCTGTCCTTTTTAATTATTGCTTTTTCCCTCCCCTCCTCGTCTTCTGCTCCTTCCCTATTCTCCTATCTGCATGTGCCCATCAGACACGTTACCAGGAGCTGGCAGTAGCCCTGGATTCCAGCAATCTAACTAACAAACAGCTCGTTACAAAGATAGAGGAATTGGTAAGAAACAATCCAACCAACCAGTTTGACGTTGTCTTTGCTGCTCCTCCATGCTCTCTGGGTGTCTGCGAGGTTATGGGTTCTCTCATAGTGCCACAAGGAAGGCTGCTTACACAGCTCTCTGTCAGGAGCAAAGCGGGCTGGATGGAAAACCGGTTAAGAGGATCAAAGTCTAAGGCCACTTGTGAATGTATCGGCTCATCTGAAGAACAAGAAACAGAGTTTTGTTGTTTCCATTTAAGCGTGCTCTGTTGATCTCATCGTGCTTGCCCTGGATGCTAAGCATCCTGATAAAACAGCTATTTCTGATCCTGGTTGGGATCCTTGAAACACAGAATTCTGGCGCTGGCAGCAGCGTGAAGACCTTTCTGCAGGTGGTGATGCTGTTCTAAATATACCAGTAGAGTGGGAGCGATAGGTCTGAGAGAGAGCCTGGGGCTGGTTTCTGATCATATCCCCAGCTTCTCTTGGCACAATGAATGAACTGCTTTGTCCTGTGGCCTGCATGGGTTCCCACTGCTGCTTTTCAGCTTTAACACTGCAAGAAATGCAGCTAAGTGGACTTGTTTCAGTCTGAAAAGAGCCTTTCTTGTGTGAAATACCTTTCCTCATTTTGTTCCTCTCTCAAACTACACTTTTCCCAATGTTCAGCGTTTCCCAGTGTACCCCATGATCCCTCGTTTTATTTTTCGTTTTGGGTTATTTTTATTCCATTCTGTTTATTTTTGTCTTTTAGCTGGTACCTGGTTTAGTGCACTGCCCACCCAGGATTCTCCTTGTTTGCCTGCTTTTCTCTTTGCTTTTCTGGAACTCTGTAGGTCCTTTGCTGCACTTGTGATCTCGCTTTTGCTTCTCCTGGTCATGTTGTGCACTGGCATTGCTAGAATCAAAACCTCTAACTCATCACCCTTCCATCTGCAGTCATGTCTCAAATTGCATTGAAGCAGTAGTAGTGAAGAAACAGCTTGGCCAATGTCTGTTCTTTGGGAAAGGGAAAAAAACCCCTAATTATATAGTTACTGCCAGGGGGGACAACAACAGCAAAAGGCAAACAGAGCAGCACAGTTTGTGTGCAGCCTGGACAGAGAGCTGCCACTTTGGTCTCCTTCACCCGATATCTAAAGATGCACAAGGTACACTCAGCAGATCCCCAGGTATTTCACCCATGAGATCAAAACTGGCTGGGATAGAATTGTCCCTTTTCTCTGTGTTTGGCTTCAGCATTCTCCCTACCACCTTCTGCAGAAGCCAGGGCAAGTGTAGCTCTGCGGGACTCAAAGGCCAGTTGTTAAGTGTGATAAAGATCTAAGGTCTCAGTTAAAGGGAAAGACTGGGTTTTGTTTGGGTTTGGGGCAGTTTTTTGTTGTGTGGGTTTTTTTTTTTTTTTCAAAAAAGAAAAGAGGCTTTTTTGGTGATGACCCTCTTAGCCAGGTTTACTACAGTTAATTCCATGTGGGGTGTAAGTTTAACTGAAGCTGGTGGCTGTTGAGATATAAACCTACAGGGGTTTCAGTAGTGGTGTTTGAGAAAAACTATGGTAACGTGCTGCGCAATGGAAAACATTCCTGGCACATCAGGTATATTTGTGAAGGGAGACCCAAATCTGTTATTTTTAATAGCTAAGATGAACTTCCTGCTCTTCTGCAGAAAGGATGATGGAAATTAATTTTGCAGTAATTGGGCATGTATCCTACTTGATTAAAGTGAAAATGTATTTCAGCAGTATGAGAGTATTTTCTCTTAATTCTGGCATATCATTTTTCTTCCCTAGAAACAGCAGAACCAAGAAGCAATGAATCAGCTGGAGAAGGTAAAGTGTGTCCTATTTTTGGATAGCTACAGAAATAGCTATCTGTTTCTCTGAGGAGCAGAAAGTATAGTGGCACGGGCATAGGTGATCTTGTGTCTGATTCAGTTATGTTTATAGCATAAGGTTGCATATTTTGACTTCCTGAGTTAGGCCTGGCAGTTAGCCTTCTTATTTCACCAGAAGCTAATATTTAAATGCTGCAGTGCTGGAGGAGTGCCGTGGAGGCAGGAGATCACAGTTTAAATCCCTGCCAGTAGTTTGCATTCCAACCACTGCCACGTTTATGCTCGCAGTGACTGTGCTGTGCTGTCATTGCCATTCTAGGATGGATAAAGAATGAAGGAGTTCAAATAAGGGAAGACTGAAGTATGTCTTTAAAAGTACTTGTATCATTTGGGTGCTGGAAGCACTACCAATGAATCACTGCTTTTTTAGTTTGACATAAACCAACAAGGGTTTACTATTCAGTTTTGTGCTGAATAGGCATCATTTGTTTATACAGGAAAAGAAGGAGTTTGAACAGAAGTTCTCTAAAGAGCAAGCAGCACTGAGAGAACAGCTACAGGTAAGGCAGAGCCTCCGTTACAGTAGCATCACCCGGATTCTGCTGATTTCTGGATCACTGACCACTCACACTCTTTATCCTGGAAGCCATGAGTCCATTCTTTCAGGGAAACGGATTCACCCAGCCAGGCTGTACTTTCCTGCAAGAGCTCTTTGCCTTTACTGAATTACCCTTTCCTGGCAACAGTGATGTTGCAGTTACAAGCAAAGAAGTTTTGTGCTGAGCCGATTTCCCTTTCCCAAAGGTTCACATCCAGACTATTGGAATTCTAGTTTCTGAGAAGTCTGAGCTGCAGACAGCCCTTGGACATACTCAGCAAGCTGCACGGCAGAAATCAGGTAATTGATGTGAGTGCTCCGGCTCAAGATGTTGTTAAACTGTGGATTTCAAGTCACAGGCATGATAGTTCCTGGCAGCCAGCTCCCAAGAGTCTCACCGACTCCCTAATGAGCAATACTTGGCACTGTCACCATGTCTGTCATCATAGCTGCCCCCAAATTGGAGCATGTGGATCCCATGGCAGTTGAGGTTCTTTTGTGCATCACTAAAGCCTTGTCAGCCCTGTTTGGGCCTGGTGACTACCCCAGACTGTTCCTTTCTGACTTTCTGATTCTTTTAAAACTTTGTTCCCTTTTCTCCACCCTCCCTCCCACACAGCTGTCATGTTAATGAAGGTTTTACCCCAGCCTTTCATTCTAACTAAACTGGAGCAATTCTATTAGGAAAAAAAAAACCCCAACCAAACAACATATTGTCTATTGTTCTGCAAAGGGATTTTCATCATCTCCCTCTAAAAGTGAGAAAGGTAATTACAGAGAGCTTTACTGCCCAGAGTCGCTAGTGATTCACTTCTAACGCCAGGAGTGGAACCAGGTGCACTGATTTACAAAGCTCTGTGCTGCCTGAAGAGCTTGTTGACAAAGTAGAAAGTGCTGTTCAGCCAGTTCCAAAACATTCTTTGTGGTCTAGACTCAACTGACTCTGCTCTGACTTGTCCAGGAGAAGTTGAAAACCTGGCTGCTCGGTTACACTCATCTCGCCAGAGGGTATCAGAGCTAGAACGTACTTTGTCCTCCATCTCTATGCAGCAAAAACAGTCAGAGAAGGTAAGAGTCACCTCTGTTTATGCTTAACCAGCAGCTCTGCCTCTGGCTATTTGCTTGTCACTACACTACTGCAAAGTCTGTAGTCCCTGCTTAGAGAAGAGGCAGAAATTAACCTTGTTAATTAACCTTGTAAAGCCCTGTGTTCTCCATGATCAAGACAAACTTCATTCAGGTTTCTGTGACCACTAATCACATGGTCCTGTTGCTGTGTTCAGATCTGTCACCTTTCTTCATTATTCCTGCCAGCTCCGGACAACAGAAGCCTCACTGAGACCTTGTCCCAGGAGGGTCTCCCTCAAACAGACACTTTGCTATCGAGACTAATCTAGAAGTTGGCAGAAATAACCTCATGTTCAGTCAGTAGCCTCACATTTGAAAAGACTGAGCAGACTTATTCCTGGCAAATTCAGGAGGTTCTAAAGCAAACCTGTCCTGAGGAGTTTGCCAAAGTTAGGACCTTTTCCACTGCCGCTGATCTGCTAAAGGTGGAATGACTTGTTTTTTGAACATCTTATTTATTTGGCTAAAGTCTGTGGATGAATCAATCATTTCCTTTTTCTCCAGCATAATAAAGAGTTAGTGAAGGAGCGAGACAACCTGAAAATGGAACTGTACAAACAAAGGTAAATCCATCCTGCTCATTACTGCAGAGTGACACTACTCTTCTCTGTAGAGCCAGAAAACATAACAAGGGGCACGGGCCACAGGCAGTGACTTGGGAGGTTGGGTATTCAATTTAAATAGATGTGGTTTCTGTGATTCTAGCTGCTGTGAAGGACTAGATTGTAAATTTATGATGTGGACATCAGCAGACCCAGAGTACAGATAGCGATGTCACTGTAATGTTCTGTTTATTCCAGCAAAAGTAGCGAGGAAATAAAGCAGCAGAATTCAGAGCTGTCAGAGAAAGTTCACTCCCTGGTTTCTGCGAACTCAGCTATGAAGTTGGATGTGGAGGATTTGCATAAGAAACTGGAAATGGCTGAACTGATGCTTCAACAGGTAACTAATAATTCTGGGATGTGAGAGTAGATCACACTGATCATTGTAAGACTTTGCTTCTGACAGTGAGGGCAAGACTTTAACTCTTCTTTTTAAAGGCAGGGGCAAAATTCCAGCAAACCATCCTCTTAGTAAAAGGCTTTCAGTGAGGCCTCTGAGGAACAGAAAGTGTATATTCTAAGGAGTGGGAGCAGCAGATTGAAAGACATTGTCGCCTTGATCTGCTAAAAGGGTGTTTTACAGTACGACAGGGTGGCTGAACATACAGTGAATTTCTGCTTGGCCCCGGGCAGTGTTTCAGTCAGTTGTTGTCTAGTCTCAGCAAGGAACCAGTGGAGTTGGGCAAGGACAACTTGAGGGTCAGGTGGGGAGCGTTAAGAGAAGCAGCCAGTTAGAAAGGTAGTTCTTGAAGCCAGCTGTGGGCAGGTCAGAGTCAAGTGGTGTCAAAGTGAGCCTGTGATGCAAGAAAGTTCATTTTTTAATTTTTTTTTAAATTTTTTTCCCCCAAACAGAGGCTTAAGTTACCCTTGAAATCAAGCCAACTGCTACTCTTCTAGGAAAAGTACTGTGTCTCAGCTGGACCAGCCTTGCTGTTCAGTCCACTGATGTGTGGACTTTAAATTCCTGACATGTTTGACAGTTTTTAAGGTCACAAGCTTTTATAGCATCTGATCTGGCTGTATAACACAGACTCTGGAAATGCACAAAGTTTCTGAGACAAATTATTTGATTAAAGCCCATTTTCTTAATTTAAAAAAAAAAAGTAAACATAAAATTGGTAGGGAGGAGCTGCCCAGTTCAGACTGTATCACAGGGGTAAAAATCTAAGCTTTTTTCTTTGTTTTTTTCCCATTCAACTTCACTGTGAGCTGGAGCACTTTAAAGGACTATAGAAAGGTTACAGACATGGGTCATGTGGCAGGTTAATGTCAGGGGAAAGGCTACACAGAAGCTGAGTATTAACATTTCACCATAATTTGTGATTTTTGTTGGCAGTTCTCAAGTCAGGCAGGGAGTCTGGATGCCAACCAGCAGTTGCAGATGGCACTGGAAGAGAAGGTGGCCCTGGAAACCCAGGTTGCTCAGGTGAGAGGTTCTATGAAATAGGATCCAAATCTTGACTTCTCTAAAGAAACTTCTGTGGCAGAAGAAAGCACCCTGAGCTTTGTATTAACACTGGTTTCTTCAAGCTTTATCACCGCCAGTTTAATTTAGCCAATACGATTTTCTTGGTGTTTTGTTGTATTGAACAGCTCTCAGAGTCACTTCAGCAGCTCCAGGCAGAAAGGGATCAGTATGTAGAGAAACTGAAGGAGGAGCGGAGCGTTTGGCAGCAGCGGGTACAGCAGCTCTCTGAGCAGGTAACATCAGGGCGAGCATCACAGGAGCTTTTCACAGACACAGGCGGGAATAAATGCACCCTGACCGTTAACTTCCACTTGTGTGGCCTTGCAGGTCCACACAATGGCAGAGGAGAAGGAGAAGTACGTGGCCCAAATTCGGGAGCTGGAAGCCAATATGACAGAGCTGTTGGACAAATCAGGTATGGCTGCCAAGGTGGGGCTTCACACTGCAGTGCACCAGTGGGTTAACTCTGTCCCTGCTGCACAGGAGCTTCTGCACAGAGGTGCAAGTTGGTCTGATGTTCAGAAGGCAGCTGAAGGCCTGGTGACCCTAAGAAGCTTTTCATCCTACCAAACAACAAATGAACTACTTCAGCTTTATGTCCTAAGACTTTATGTCTTTAATATCTGCCTAACTGTACTGTCAGTCTCTCTGGCCCAGGAGTTTGGGGAGGCAGGATGCTCTTGCTGGGGCTGAGGGAGTCAGCAGCACGCAGAGGGATGCTGTGCTTGGGTTTGGGGTCCCTTTGTTCCTCTCAGTGTCCTGCAGTGAGGATTGGATAGTGCAGCTGGTGATACCTTCTGGGTCACAGAGCCCCATAGATTGGGGTTTGCTTTATGTATGTAATAGTGATGTGTGTTACACAGTGATTTAGACCTTTGACTAAGCTGCTTCTGATCCCATTTCCTCAGCAGTTAAGCCCATGGATGTTGAGCCTTCCTCACCAGCAGGGCCCACGGCCACTGAGTTGAGTCTGCAGGAAGAGATCCAGCGGCTGCAGCAAGAGAAGGAGGAGCTGCTTGGGCAGTACCAGGCCCAGGTCCGGGACAACGAGCAGCTGAGCCACCTCAACCGGGAGCAGGAGGAACGGCTGCTGGAGCTGGAGAAGGCCGTGCAGCGCTACAACGAGGAGTCTGTGGACAGACAGCAAATCCTAGAGGACATGCAGAGTGACAAGGCCACAATCAGCAGGGCACTGAGCCAAAATCGGGACCTGAAGGAGCAGCTGGCTGAGCTGCAGAATGGGTTTGTCAAACTGGTATGTTTCTTCCGTGCATCTTTTCCCACTGCTTCCCTCACTGGTGCAATCCTTCCATAGCACAGATGTAAAAAACTGACAGAAGCATTATCCATCTCTTGTCCTCTCAGGCTATGGATGCTCCAACTTCTGTGATCCATGTTGCCATGCCAAGAGGTGCCCTGTAATCCCTTACTCCCTCGGGTGCTCTGGCAGATGAACCAATACCTTTGTTCAGAGCAGCTTCCTTTCCCTCTCGTCCCCTGGTTGTCAGGCTGTTTCTTTCCCTGAGTATTCCTCCTGCCCTTTGACCCTTCCCATTTTCTGTTCCCTCTACTTGCCCATGAGGAAGAAGTTCTCAGCAGTTTTCTCTCCTGCTGCTCCTGTCATTCGTATCCATCCTGGAGCTGAGTCCTTACTGTTGCTTCTTCCAGTGTAACCCCTTTGGGGTCCTGGCAAACTGACACATGGTCTAGCTGCTAATTTTTCTTCAGTCCTTTCTGAACTCTTCTTGGATTTGAGTATCCGTGACTCTGTTTGGGATATTCGTACCCCCCCATCTGCTTTGGAGCTGACAGGCTGTGTGATGTGCCAGGCCTCCTCTTGGCACTGTCCCAGCACTGATTCCCCTGGCTCTTTCTTGTTCTTCTTCTGTCTTCTGAACCTTTTTGTAAGTTGTTTACTGCCCTGAACACTCAATTTATCGCCTTTAGTTACTCCTCAGAATGACACAAGGGATTGCACCCTGTTGTACTGGGAATGAACATGGTTTATTTAGAGTATACATGTTGGTTGGGGCAATTTCCTTATACAGTGGCATTTGTCTTGCAGACGAATGAGAACATGGAGGTTACAAGTGCCCTCCAGTCAGAGCAACATGTAAAGAAAGAGCTGGCCAAGAGGCTCGGGCAGCTGCAGGAGAACCTGGGGGAGCTCAAAGAGACGGTAAGCAGCAGCCGCTGGGATGGCAGGGCGGGTACAGAGCGGTTTACGCAAACTGCTGGCAACTTTCCCAACTTTGATGGAAGGATGGAACTGGGTATTGTAATGATCAAGCTGGGAACCTTCCCCCATCGTCTGCTGCCTGATGTGAGGGACCAGCATGTGGGGGGCAGATGGTGGCTGCCTGCCTAGCTGGTGGCTCTGGGGCAACGGTGACAGCTTGGATCATGTCACACAGCTCAGCTTTTCTGGCAGAAGTGGTTTGATGTGATGGTTCGATCTTGTTGTGTCAGCTGGAACTGAAAACACAGGAGGCTCGGGGGCTGCAGGAGCAGCGGGACCAGTACTACGGCCACTTACAGCAGTACACCGTGGCCTACCAGCAGCTGGCTGCCGAGAAGGAGGAGCTGCACAAACAGTATTTGCTGCAGACACAGCTGATGGATCGGCTACAGCATGAAGAGGTTCAGGGGAAGGTGACGGTGGAAATGCACCTGAAAGAGCTGCAGCAGACCAAGGTAACAATAAAAAGGGGAAACACGGGAGGAAAAGTGCTTACCCACATCAAGTATTAATCGAACGAAAGGTTGGACAAGATGACCTTTGGCTGTCCCTTCCGACCTGAGCTATTCTATGATTCCATCCTGTGCAATACAGGTGAATGATACTTGTCTGGAGCAGAAGTGGTGCTACTGCCTGAAGATGTAGTGGCTGTTTGTGGTCTGGCCTGCACAGGTCCCAGTGATCTTTTTCTTCTCTCTTGCAGGAAAACCTGGAAGCCGTAGCTAAAGAAAACAAAGAGCTGCAGGCCCAGATCAGTCAGTTGGCAGCAGACCTGGATGGCAGGGTTTTGCACCGACTAGAGGGTGAGTAGCTGCGGCTGGCCTCCAGGGAGGAGGCAGAGCTGGGCTCTCTGGGGTATTACCTCCTTGTTCACCTTCCTCCTTTTACAGGAGATGGGGTTGAAAGTGAAGCAATGACTGAAGAAATCCAAAAATCTTCATTTGTGATCCCAGAGAAGTTTGAAAGCCATGAAGAAATGGTGAGTCTTAACGGGTAGAAAAGCCTCTGGTTTTAGTTCTAAACAAACGTCTAGAAAAGGAGGCAGGTTAAATTGCAGAGAGGTTCCACTGGGTGCAAGGAGTGAGCTGTTGACCAGCTGTAATTCCTACCACTGGAGGTGCAGCGATGAGGGGAGTGTAACAGTTCCTTGTGCATAGCACCAAAAACCCAAGGCTTCTGCAGCATCCTTGCACTCTGGCAGTGGTTTTAATTTGGAGACAACTCAGCTGGCAGAGTAGCTCTCTAATTAGGATGATGATGTTCTCTGTAGTTTGGAAGGCAGGTTGGAAGCGGTGTTGAATATCTACTAGATTTTTCTGTAAGTAGAGTCATAATTGGAAAATACTGTGATCAAACAGATCCCACAGGAGCTGCTATTTAACCTGTGTGTTTGTGCTGGGTGGGAATGAGAAAAGGTGGAGGAGTTGGTGCCTGGTTCAGTTCCAGGGCAGTCACTGAGTACTTTGGTTTTGTACCCATCAATAGAATGAGGTGAACTGTAAGCTGTATTTGTCCTGTGATGCACCATTGATCACGCCTCGCACAGGAGAAGCACTAATGTGCACCCTCTGGAATTCTTAGGTCACTTTCTTGACATCTGCCATGTCGCAAGTGGAGAAGGAGCGAGAGGACATGAGGCAGCAGCTGGCTGCTCAGAAGCAGCAATGCAGAAGCCTCCTGCAGCAAATAGCAGCTCTTAGGCAGGAGCAGCAACACAACATCACGCTGGCAGGAGGTAAGAATTGTGTGCAGTTTGGGGGCAGTGAACACAGAGGCCAGAGGAGCACCAGCTCTTCTGGCCTCTGAAACACAGCTAAAGGCTTTGTGAGCACATCGTGTCCAAAGAACAGCTGTAAATTACACATGCTCCTTCCAGGTTCCACCATGGATACTGTTCCAGTGGAGGTCCATGAGGCTTTGAAAAGTGCCATGGAGAAACTACAGGTAAGCAAGGGATCTCACCTTCTTTCAGCCCCGCTACACCGCTCAGCTACAGTTTGATCCAGTGTCACACTCTTACAACACACACAGATTGTAGGGGAACAAGTAAATGTTCCATAATAAGAAGTTAATCACTGCTTGTCTCAGGACAGGAAAGCTTGCAGTAGTAACTCCCCTTCCACACCCAAAGATGGTGAGCAAAAGGGCCTAACACTGACCTGTGGTCTTTTTCTAAAGAAATAGCTGAAAAACAGCCTGAGTATCTTCACCTTGCTGGGGTGAAGCAAGTGGTTGCGGTCTATGACCACAGCTGGGCTGTCCCAGCAACGAGAAGGTTATAAAAGGTGCTTTGTTTCATCAGATCCAAAATGCAGAGATGCTTTTTTCACACCACCTCTAGCAAACTGCCTCCTCTCTGTTCCTTTTTAGCTTCAGATTGGAGACAAGTTGCAAAGGCAGCAAGATTTGTTCCCTAAGCCCAGCCCAATGTGAATGGAGGGTGTTGTCTTTAACACCGGGGTTCTCTGTATGGGAGCAGCTCAGGTGATTGATCCCAATTCTTGTGTTCAGTCCCGTTTCACAGACCTGATGCGTGAGAAAGCTGATCTGAAGGAACGGCTGGAGGAGTTGGAACATCGCTGCATCCAGCTCTCTGGGGAAACGGACACTATTGGTACGTTTAGGCAACACTGGCACAAACTAAAGCTTGCTCAGTGTGTTATTTATTTGGGAAACAGAAGGTCCCCAACAGCTCTTGGAGCTGGAGCCCTGCAAGCACCAAGCAGCTCACGTCTCCTTCTGGTGCCTAACTAGGCTGGATCCCTAATGCAGGCCTGGATTTGCTGTATCCTCCTGCCACATAGTTCTATGCTCACCGTAAGGCTCATACCCCAATCTCAGTAACACTTATTCCTTACCCCTCCTCTTGTATTCCAGGGGAGTATATTGCATTGTACCAGAGTCAAAGGGCTATCCTCAAGCAGCGGCACCAGGAGAAGGAAGAGTACATCAGCAGGTTGGCTCAGGATAAGGAAGAGATGAAGGCAAGGAATCTTTTCTGTAGTACTGCTCCCAGTGGGGCGGGCCTGGGGACCCTGGGGACTTGCACAGTCCAAACCTTCGCGTGTTGTTCTCCTGCTAACTTTTAAGTGTGGAGGTTGGTAATTTTGTGACAGAGGCAGGACTGTGAGCTGTAGGGCAGGGTTTGTGTAAGCACCTTTCATAGGCTTCCCTTTACTTTGGTGCAGATGAAACTACTGGAACTGCAGGACTTAGTGATGCGTCTGGTCAGGGAAAGGAATGAATGGTACAGCAAGTACGTAGCGGCCGCTCAAACCCCAGAGGTGTTAGCGAGCGAGAACCAGAGTGTTCTTCCAGTGGAGAGGCGCATTGAACTGAACGCTACCGACGGAGAAGGTAAACTGTGGCCAGGAGGCGTCCTGTAAATCGAAATACCGCGAGGTCTCGGTGCTGTGCGTGGATGGGTGTCACCCGCCTGCCTTGTCTGTGTTCCTTACAGGGTTACGAGAAGTGAATTTAGCAGATGAAGCAGAACCAGAGGCTGCCGTTCTTCATCAATCCGGTTTCTCCCCCAGTGACAGTAAAGCTGCTCAGCCAAGCCAAGAGGACCCCACAGCGAAGCAAATAATGCAGCTTCTCAGAGAAATCCAAAACCCTCAGGAGAGGCTGAGCTCCCTGCTGGAAAACCCCTGCATTCCCTTCTTCTACCGTGCCGATGAGAACGATGAGGTCAAAATCATGGTAGTTTAAAGGGCGCTAAATCTTAATTACAGCAATTTTCTAGGAGTCTGAAAGGACTTATGTGACTTGTACGTGCCCATACCTCTGCTCAGTGCCCTTGGTGAGAACAGATTCTTAAAGACATCAGGAAAGAGGGATTGCATCAGACAGAACTCGAGCATCAGAGCTCATCCTCCCTTTCTCTTTCTTCTGTTACTTGGTGTGCTTGGAGTACAGGCAGACTCACACTAATCCTGGGAGGCAGCTGGTGCTGGCACTTCACCTGGGCCCGGGGGGAAGGGGATTCCATGACTTTGGGCAAAACGACTTGATCCTTTGTCCCAGACTCTGCCGCCAACAGCCAGCTTCACAGCAGTGACTGAGCAGCAGTTCTGGTCCATCGCTCATGACTGTCATCAGCCTAGATCCTTCCAGGGCTCCCAAAGCAACTAACTTATTCTGGTAACGAACTCTTTGGACTCTAAACAGGTTGGTTTTTGTTTCCTACTATATATCTTTAAACTTCCCACTTTCTCCTGCAGCCTGTCTCCTGCAACTGTATCTGAAACTGGCCTGGTCAGGCTTGAGCAGCCAAAAGATGCAGGTTCCTGGCCCGTGCGCCAGCCCCATCGATTCTCATTGCTCGGGGAAGGGACCCAGGGTGGCCTTTTGAGTCTTTTTGGTTACTTGACAAAGCTTTATGTGATTCTTGGGAGTGGGGTGGAAATGTAACTGCACTTTGAAGGATGATGTGTTTCACTTGTATGTGTCTGAAGGTTTTATTTATTTTAAAAAATGGGAGAAATAAGTAAAAGGAAACCACTTAATAAACCTGCTTTGTTTTGAATTTCTGGACTCTAGGGGTTCTAGTTCTCCACGACTTAACTTTCCTCCCCTCCCATTTTGGAGAGGAGGGCATTAGGTGGAACCCAAGATCCCGTGCCCCCTAGTAGGTTCCTGGGACACACATCAGTGATGGTGGCACCACCTGGCTCTGCCTTGAAGCCGTAGCCCTAACGCTAAGGAGAAAAGAAAACACAGTGAGAAAGAGAGGCCCCTGAAGCATCAGCAAAAGCAAATCCCTTGGGTGTACAAGGGGTGAAGTCAACTACACGTAGCTGTCCTGCAACTAAATTTGCCTGTTCTTAGGAGGGTTAGTTTCAGCAACACCATTTTAAGGAAAAGGAGAGGGGAGGTTTGAGGGACCACAACAGACACACCTGTGTGATCCCAGCCTGGAGCAGCACCAAGGTAAGATGCAAGCACAAGAAGGCAGTGTCAGTGCTTGGGTTTGTCAACAACAAGAGAGACTGTTCGTTTCTTCCGTGCCCAAGTGGCTCAAGCTTTACAGCAGCAAAGGAGAGAGAGCTACAGGAGAGAGAGCTTTCCTGTGGCTTGGGGTGGTTGGGGGTTTTTTGTTTGTTTTTAAATATGGTTCATCTTGATGTTTCCATCAATTGTATAACTGAACAAAGCATACACAGAACAATTAGTACTTTCCTGTGAAGGCACCAGGGGACGATGGAAGCTGTTCTTTGAACTCCTTTTGTTTGATTGATACTAGTGGTGCCTGTTACTGGACAGAGCAAGTGACAGGCTCCCAAGCTCCTGGGCACACAGGTTTGTGTACATAGTGTATCTGTGTAAAATGCTGTATATTCCTTGAAGGGAGACTAAGCCTTTTGCAGTGTTTAAGGCTGCTCAGGCTATTCATAAATCTGTATCATAACTAATGGGGACAGGGCTGTGATTTAATACAGAGCATTATTATAAACCAAGTAAATATTTATTGGGTGTTTTACTCTAGTACTGTGAAGGAGACAAGACCAGTGAAGGTCTGCAGCCTGTTGTAGAGGTGACTTAATCCTGTTACAAATCCACTTTCTGAATAAACTTATTCAGATGGGCACTGCCTAGATGTATTTCTTCTGTTCAGATCACCTTGAAATTTGGCCAGGAAAATAAAAAAGTGAAGAATGAATTCTTTATTAAGAAGTCCTGCTCTGGCATCAATACCCTCTCCTCTTAGCTTTCATGAATATTTTCCTGTACAGACTGTGGACATACCCAAGACATTTCTCTGGGCCAGTATTGCTTCAGATTAATTTTTCACCCTGTTCCCTTTAGGCATTTTTCCTTCACCCCATCTTTACTTTGAGTGAACTCAGAGCAGGAACTACCCTTCAGCTGACACACAGTTGCTTTAATTTGGAGCAACTGAATTATCTCACCTCTGATTTGAGGAAAAGTAGAAAAGTGCTTCTTAAAGGCCATAAGCACCAAACAACAGAAAACTCCTATTACAGTGATAGAGGACACTTTGTTTGACAAGGCTGTGGCTCAGCAGACAGCAGTTTATCTTGCCTGGGCAGAGGAGGTGGGGAAAAAGTAGGATAGAGTAGGGAAGGGTTATTGTCTCAGTTGCATAAGAGCTGCAGTTACAACCCCTAAAAACATGCAAGAGAGCGAGCTAGAACACACATAGGAGTGAAGCACTAGAGATCTATTCACTCAACCCACAGCAGTTATTCATTGACTATGGATAAAGTCTTCAGGGAGATTTTTAGGTGACTGAAGTCTTGCTAAAGGGGTATTGGGGAGATTGCCCAAGCAGCTGTGGCAAAGAGCACTCGGGGCTGAATCCGGCACCGATGGAACAGTGATGTGAAGTCAGCAGCCCCAGTGGTCCTGGTCTCCTGCAGAGGCGGTGCTGGAGCCCTGTTACACAGGGGACTAAAGGAATCTGTTGCAGTTGTTGGTATGACAGTGCTAAATTCAGGAATTACAGAGAAATGTGGTTCTCATTGCAAGCAGCAGCGACCACAATCGGAGCCCTGTAGCACTCAGTTTGGCACGAGGACAACAGGAGCAGGGTTACCCAGGGGAGCCCTAAAAGTCACCTTCAGGTAGGAGCTGGCCACATGTGTCAGACTGTGGCTGGGCTGCACTGCAGGTACAGGCCTAAAAGACACCAGCTTGACAGAGAAACTACAACTCTACACCCACTCAGTGTGTTCCACAACCAGCCTTAGCAAAAATACCTTTTTAAAAATCAAGCAGTTGTGTGTGCAGAACTCCCACCTCCTCTCTGACCAGTCACTGAAGCGCCTCCATGTATTTTCCTTTACACCTTCCTTTACACCAAAGCTTTTCATTCTACTGCAGCTCCTGGACACCACTCGATGCAGATCTGTCCCACCTTCCCTATTAGTGACAGCACGTATAGCTTTTTAAGCTCTACAGGATGAAAAGATTAGGTTATAATTGAACACAGTTTGAAAATCACCCAGAGAAAGAGCAAGAGAAAGAGAGATGGTTTTATTCTCGTCATGGAGACCTTCATTATACAGAAATGAGAGTTTATTTCATCCAGTAAACAAGAGTGACAGGTAGATCACAAACTGCATCACAGCTACTACCAGCACTGAGACAGTTCACCCACAAGTCTGGGGTAATACAATAACCCAACTGCACACAGCAGAGAATTTAACAATCAGCTCAAAAACTCAACATCAGGATTTGGTTAACTTTTTGGATGTGTGTGTATATATATATATATGTATATAGATATTCTTTCCCTACTTAAGTATTTCCTAATATCCACATGGAAGCACAAATGGCTTTAAACACCTGGACATATATAGATTTTTTTCTTCTTATATATATATTTATAGATATTTATAACAGTAAAGATATGTTTCTCATTACTACAATATACTTGTTTAACTCCTTTAAGCAGCTGGGAAGAAAAAAAAAAAACAAACCAAAAACCAAACAACCCAACAAAACAGTTTCACTACAATCACATTTGATATGTGTGTGTCACAAAATACAAACAAAACAAGCCAGGTGGGAGAGATTGGAGTCAGACCATTCCAGGACAGAACAGCTAAGAGGCAGGCAAAGAGTCTCAGAGGGAGCAGGCCTACATGTCAAATGGTGGTTTTGGGCTCTCCGGGCGGGAGGGACTGGCCTTACCCGGCCGGCTGGAGTTTAAAGACAAAGAAAAAAAGGAAAAGGGGAAGAAGTAGTAAAACATAGTTAAAATACAGAAAGGAACCGGCGTCAGAACAACAGAGGATCCACAACAGAAATTAAGAGCAACACCACTGAAATAAGATAACTTAAACCCGAATCAGGCCTGGTTGAAAGCCTGCAACGCAGGTGGCTCATTTAGCTCTGGTAGAGACATGACATCCGAGATGAACAGGGTTGATATATTTTTAATTTTCAAGTCTTTTTTTTTAATACATGTAGCATGAAAAGTAAAAATCAAACCTTAGGATGAGTTGTGATCAACAACGGTTACAAGTTTCCCCAAACACGTACCATCCACATGCAAGAAGAAAAGGCTACGGAAGAAGTCACCACAGTACCCCAAAACCACTGCAAGATGTGCTTATTCAAAGCAGAAATATTTTCAACAAAACGTTACACAGCAAACTCCCTGAAAACATTTGGTTGTCCATTTGCAAGGGGGGAGCAAGTGTATCTATTCCCCTTCTCCCTGCTGGGTTCAGGAAAGTCAGCCAAAAAAGGAGGATGTGAGACAGCTGCTGGCAGGAGCCAGTGTGTCCCCAGCAGGATCTCCCCAGCTCCTTGGGGGGGGGGAACCGCCTGGGAGCGGGTCCACGTGCTCCCCGCACGCGGAGGTGTGTGCGCTATCTCAGACTTCACTCTAGAGCAGGACTATGCCGATCCATCGAGTTCCCCCCTTCTTGATCTCCCTGCCTCACTCATTGACAGAGGGTTGATTGCACTGTTCCCAACGTGAGTTTTTGCACCTTAGAAGTCAAACTAATACACAGGACATTTAATCTGTTCCTAACAGCGTCACGTGTTTTGACAGTGTTTTTTTTTATTTTTTCTTCTAAGTCACACTTTCGTCGTCTTAACTACAAGAAAGGAAAATAGCTACAGCTCAGTCCTAGGTGCTACAGCTAACTGATGCAGGCAGGAGACTTATCCAGGGCTAAGACCAGGCAGATGAAATAACGGGATGGACAGCCACCACTTGGACTTAAGGCCGTCCCTGCAGCTGGTCTCTCCAAGGAGCCTGTGCAGATCAGGGATCCGTGCCACTGAATGAAGGCTACTCTATGCTCACAAAGCAATACAGGACGCACGAGTGGAGACGAAGAGCTCGATCACTAGGCTAGTGCTTTACGACACACCAGGAAAGGGTGGTGGGAGGCAGAGATGTGGGATGGATGAAAGGAGTGACTGTGGCTGTTTGAGGGAGGGAGGGAGGGTGGAATGGGGAAGCCGCCAGCACGGCATTCGTCGCCAGCTGTCTACAGCCTCGAGTTATAAATCTAAGAGGGACGGTTCAGCCGGTCGGATTATGGTAGGTCGAGTAGGTGAGGCGGGGCCCCTTCTGCTGTGAAAAAGCAGAAAACAAAAACAAGAGAACACACACCGTGGTTAGCACAGCAATAGCAGTCACAATCACACGTGCTTCTCCACCTCGCCTGAGCCAGCAAGAGAACAGAACTTGAGGCACAAGCCATCAGACTGCAACTGCACAACAGAGACTTCGGGGTTCATATTAGGCCTCGCACTGGCCTTTCTGCACAGTCACCAGTAAAGCAATCCCCTGGATGGCCAGTTTTGCTTTCCCTCTGAAATTTGGAAGTGCAGAGATTTATTGCCAGTGAATGCACTGGCTCTGGAACGAGAGTTGAGAAGCACGGACAACAGTGAGCTCCTGTATCAAGCACATGACAGTCACACAGCATGGATGGGGTCCTCTGAGACGCGCTGCTGTCAGAGGCTCTTGGCTGGTTTTGGGGGAGCACCTTTTTCCCCTGCAAGCCTGAGCTTCCCTATTCCAATACAGGACCCTAATCTTTGATGTTAGGGGCAAGCTTGCTGCCTTTCAGTTCTCTAGGTTCTGGTGCTCACCAAATGCAGCTTCTCCTTCAGTAAAAGGAATTTTGGCCATTGTTACTGCATTCTGTTTCAGCCCCTTTGCTGGTACTTTAGCTAGGGAAGCAGGCAGTCACTTAAGTGTCTGCCCTCTGCATGGATTAAGTGTTCTAGCATCTCCTTCCTGTAAGGCACTGGGGGCAAACAAAACCCCAGAAAAGACAAGAAAACACCCTCGCCGTCTCTCTCAACTTATTACTTGAAAGACCACTTTAGCCCCAGACTACAGGCTTTAAGAAGCCTACAAATAAAGAGTTCTCTAAGTCAGTGAGTCCAATCTGGTTTTTCTTTAAAGCATGCTCCCTGCAGTGTCTGCAACCTACACAGCATCCTGATGGGGTATCATTATAAGTAAATCATCCAGTTCCAAGCCAGAGTAGTTTTACAGTCCAAACTGCCTGAAATGCAAAGAGCAAACCCAAGAGGGTGCAGAGCAAGCGGAGAGAAAGCGCTTGCACTGATCATACACAACCAGGTGCCACAGAAGCAGTGACTGAACAATTCCACGCTGACAAGCTTTAATTTAGATTAAAGAGAAACGACTGACCGCTGGAAATGAGGGCCCTCCCCTAACTCAGGGGCTGAGGGAAGGGCAGAGGAGGGTATTTGCAGCACTACATGCTGAAGTAGGGAAGTCTTCACTTTGCACTGACTGCAAGTCTATAACCATGCTGGTACCAGAGGAGCTGTGCTCCCATGAGTTGGGGCAAGCAATCTCAGCAAATGAACCAGAGCAACTCAACAGTCCTGTTTATTAGACTTCAGCAGAATTTATTGTTCCATGTCCATTAAGCCCCAGATCTCAGAACAATTACCACCACTTGCTCCTTGCCTGGGGAAATAATACATAAAATAAGTTGCAGACAGTAAAACATTTCCAAATGTTATTTCCTTGACTGAAAACGTCAATGGGGACTGTAAGACCCAAGTGACAGCATGCCAATCTAATTACTGTTCCTGCACAGCAAATAATGATGGGATTGAGCTAACCTGGAAATTACAACTGCCTTGGAAGGATCCTGAAATAATGTTATGTCCCAGAAGCAAAAATTGGAATGAGAGGTTGCAGCTGGGGAATCTGTGACCCTGAACTCGGTGACCTGTGGGATCTGTGCATTATTTCCAAAGGGTGCCCATGGTGTAAATGCAGCCATGGCAACCACTCGATGGCTACTTCTGTCATTGGGACAGTAATAGCACTCAAATTAAAACCTTTCAAAACTTCAGCTCAGCCTTTAGTGAGATGCTGCTGCACTGTCACATGTGTTAGAAAGCTTTTTTTTTTTTTTCCCAAGAAGCTTGAAGGACTTTCTGTATTTCAGGAGTTTGGACAAGTTGTCCTAACAGCCTCTTTGGATTTACATGAGAAGGATGCTTCAGGTCACTGGACTATGTTCTGGCAAAAGAGGTCACTTGACCCTACCAAAATAAATAGGGCTGGAAGGAACACAAGTAGTTTTCACATAGATGGACTGCTTCTTTGTAATGGACTACGAGTGATTTTTGCAGACACTCATTTCTCTCAGCACTTAGCCTCTTAGAGGGAGGGGCTGTCACTTTTTAAAGTTATAGATTTTATCTCTGCTCAGGTGTTCTGCAGACACTTGCAGAATCTGCCTGTAAGGTTACAGAAGGCTGAAAACTGTTTCTCAGCACAAAAAGGGACAGAGAAGTCTCTCGGGCAACATTTACCCCTGAAATGCTGCTTCAGCCTGTCTTGCTACATGGCTAGCCAAGGCCTTTTACATCACTGAAAAGTCACTTTATTCTGTAAGGACAAGGAACAAAGTTTTGCTCATGGGGAAGCCTGTGGCAGTCTCCAGTACACAGGATGGAAGCTCTGAATAAGCAGGAGCCTGAGGAGACCAGTTACACTGACTGACATGTCCACTGAAGTCAATCTTTCAAGCCATACCCAGGCTACAACACGTAGATCAACATATCTAGAAACTAATGGGCAAATAGAGTTCTACTGATAAGGATCTAACAGAGATGGTGAAATGCTACATCTATTCACTTGGGCTGCAAAAGGTTTGGGGTAGAGAGGTTTTGGGCTGTTTGGTTTTTGGTTTTTAATTTTTATTTCCTTGGTGCTCTTTATGCCAGATTAAGAACAGAACGCCCCATATAACAGCGAGTCCCAGAACAGGGTACAGACAACAGCGAGGCTCTTTCCTGAGGTTGGTCACCAAGATGCACGTTTCTCGGGCTGTCAGGGATGTCTGCAGCTGGCAGAGTATTGGAGGAAGCTGCTGATTGCTCCAACATCTCTGCAGTGTGTCATCAGTGAGGAGGGATTGATGGATGACGTCCTCAAAGAACATGTCAATCACTGAACAATCACTGCATTGGTTTGATGTGATGTGGCACCTCTCAGCTCTAGCTGCAGCTCCATGCAGCAGTAACAGACACTGTTTGCTCCAAGATATGGGCAAAGCTGTGACCTCCCCTTCTCTGGAACGTGGGCCTGAACTTGTGCTGTTCTTATTAAAAATAGGACTACAGCACACACTCCCTCCAGCTCCCTCTGCCACAGCCAGCAGCAGGGGAAGCTACAGGAGCTGCTGCTCTACTCCTCTCAATCAGACCTTTCACTTCAAGAAACAACATCCATGGAGAGAGGAAGGAAGGGCCCAAGCACCCACACCTGCCCTGTTCTGCCTTATCTACCCCTTGGTCAACAAGGGCTGGAGGTTCCCAGAAAAAAGGCCTCAGGAGAATTAGCCAGATCTCCCTCTTCATATCCCCACCCTCTGCATTAATGGGACAAAGAGTTGTTGGGCCGGCACAGCGCTCGGGAGCCTGCCCCAATACCCTGCTATAACACTGAACAAGTACAATGCTGCAAAATGCAGGGAGAGATAGGAAAGGGGAACAGGCAGGAGCTCAGGGCAGTGTTTGGGGCAGATATGGATCACTAAACCCTTGCTCTCACAGGTGCAGAAGGCAGAGGAGAGAAGGCAGTTTGACTGGAAGGAAAAGAGTAACCTAGAAGGTAGAGGGTCAAGCAGAGAACAAGCAGAGGGAGTTCGCTTCTACCAGTGACGACGGGACACAAGGATAACAGGGAACATTCAGTGTCAGAGTTACCCTGCACTCAAACATGGAAGTCTTGACATTCACAACCAAAATTCCTTCTGCCTTCCATGAGCAATAGGGATGGGGGTACTTTTCCAGCCAGACAGTTGAACGTAAGAAGAGGAGTCTGAACTAACAGCTCCCCACGTCTCTATCTTGATCCTAACAGAGCTGACAAACCAAATCAAGAGAGTTCATTCAGCTGATCTCCCAGTCAGTGCGGGTACAAGCCAAATGAAAGACACACACAGTTTAGACCTTGTTGCCAGAGCTCATTCCCCCATCCCACCTCCTCTATCTGGAAGCAGAGAAATAGTCCTCTTGTAACCTTAAGTCAGGCACAGAGGCTTTCCCAGCTCCTGCAGCTCAAGCAGCTGCTCTGTCTCTGATTATCCAGTTTTTCTGTTCAAGACTCCTCCCTTTATGAGATCCTGGCAGAGGTGGTTCATCAGACAAGGGACTCTGTTACTAATACAAGAACTAGGCAGCAGAGGTGAGCTGCAGAGCAAAGGGATGGAGGATGGGGACACAACGACTCATGCATTGGAGGGAGAGTGCAAAACGTACCGTGGCTGCCAGTCCTCAGGGGTCACTGATAGTGATTCTGAAAGACAACATGAAATCAACACGGCAGTTCAGACAGTTCAAGGCAGAGGCCACACAGACTGCCAGGAAGGTGGAACAAAGACACATGCGCTTGCACAGACACACATTTGCACATCCCCCTCCAGAACACGGCACGAGCGTGCACTGCTGGTCAGGGCTGCACTGCACCACACAGGACTTCACACACACAATCACACCTTCTTCTTTGCCCACATTTGCACACAGGGGTGCGTGGAAAGCCATCCATCTGCTCACACACCTCCTGGCTATTGCTCACTCACATGGCAAGTCCACTCTCACATCCAGGCTGCCGTTCATACCTGCTGGACCAGCAGCACACCTAGGTCTCAGCACCGACCAGCTGGACGCAGGTGGCTTGATGTGTCTCTCACTGGGGATTCCTGTCTTCCGACCACATTAAATGCTACAGTTGAAACAAACAGCTCAGGAAAGAGGGAGGTAACATGCAGTCCTGAGTGCTACCCACAAAGGGAAGAAGCAGGAGAAGACATACATTTTGAAGGTCATAAATCATGAGTTCACCTGCTTTGATGTCCTGAATTAAGTCATAAAGCTGTGTGAAGTTACACTTACAGTAATGCTGATCACTTGCATCTTTTTCCTTAGACAAACCAAAGATCAGAGAACCTATTAATGCCTTCAACAGATTTTTCCAGTGGTTAAGTCATTCTCAAACTTTCTTATTTCTCCTTTGAGTTTGCCTGAGCTCTTTCACCTACTGTTTTATCTAACTATTTTAAACTGAAGATATTAAATACCTGGAGGGACATCTTTATAGTTTTATTCCCCAGAGCAAATCCTGCTGCATAGCTCCAACCAGCATATAGTCCAGATGCAGTCATTGCACACAGACAGGACTTTATATTGTTTGCAACTTTCTGCTCCCAGAGGCATGTATTTGGCAATATGGACTTCCACAGTAGACTGAATAAGTGCTAAGTACAGAAGTGGGATGGTAGATAAATCTTGGTTTAAGTGTACTTAATTATATGCAGGAAAACCCTCCTGTGCAAGGAAATGAACCATGTGGTGCTTATACGTGAAAGTGTGTCTATACAATTATGTTTATAAAAAGTTGGAGCAACACTTATCTCTAAGTTCATCATCCATACAACCAGATGCTCACACAAACTGGAGGCAGACACAAACTGTCAAACTCCTACCTGGGCATCAGCATGCACACACACACCAAGTACACCCAGCCACCACCATGTACTTCCAGTTCACTACGTGTCACCAACTCCTGCAGCACAACTCACTCATACCATATACACAAGAGCTTTGTTCCTCTCACCCACAAACCATAGTGTAGCCCAGTTAGCAAGGGAAAAGATGGGTATTAAAAAAGCAACAATGGAGATGGCATTCGTTCACCCATGGCAGAAGGACCCGAGTCCAAGTGCTAGCAGGGAACATTCTTATTCTATATACAGGAGAGGAAGAGAAAGAGTCCCTTGTCATTGGAAATTCTCCATTCATCAGTGAACTCAAATGACAAGCTGGTATCAGGATCCGGAGGAGTCTATGAACAACTGGAAGAATCAGAGAGGGGGATCAGAGAATGAGCATCATTTCATAGCTTCTGGAATTACATTCTCAACTCCAGATCAGGATAGTCAGTAGCATGCAATCCAACCTACCATCTCTCCTTCTAAAGCAAGGGATTGCTCAGTTAAGTATCAAACATTTTCTTCGTCTGCTCCAGTGCTGTTCCCCTACTTCCCCCCTAAACCCTTCTACCTCATGCACAAGGCAGAAAAGCCATTAAGATCGGCTCTAACAGATTTCTTCAAAAAAGGCCAATTCATTTTAGCCCATTTAGGGAATCCTATCATGATGATCAGGTATATAGAATATTTTTCATGAGTGAAGAAATGAAACAGTGGAAGAAGAAAGATGGAGACAAAAAGAAGCATACGTATACTAAAAAGAAAACCACGAAGTAACAGTATATGGAAAAGCAGGGTCACAAGAAGCGAAAGCCAAAATACACAGCAGAAGCATGCTGACATCCATAGGTGCCACCAGCAGGACCCATAGTCCCTGGGGCAATGCTGAGGCAACGTGTGGACAAATTACTGTGGGAGCTGCATCAAGGTACATAGGGAGGACTGGGGCAGAGGCACCAAGAAAGTAAAACTGTTTGTACACACCAGAGTCAGAAATGGGTTTATAAGCTTTGGACTTATCCATCTTTGGACAGGATACAGCCTGGCAGAGAACACTTCCCCACCAAACAGACAGTGCGCCAAGTATGAGCTGGGGCACTGTCACAGGGGGAAGTCTGAACCGCCTCTGCCATGTACCATCACCACCCATTGACAGGCTGGGGGTTTCCACAGAAAATGGCAAAGCTTTAAACATGTGCCAACAGTACCCAGTGGAGAGGATATATTTTCCACAGGGGAAGTGCTCCCTCTGACATGTCATTGGGGAATTTCTGGTTAAGTTCATTCTTTACTCTCTGCAATGAACCTCTCCATCACAGGGAGACCAAGTACCTAACATAAAAGCATTCCCAGTTCCAGATCACTTCCTAAGTCCTGTTCAGGAACACGTGCTGAGCTGCACAGGGGACAATCCCTTATTACTATGTTAAAGTGTGTTTGAACTGATCGAACAGGAAAGGAATTAAGATTTCTAATGGGAAAGCAAAGGTTTGTGATTTGAAGCTTAGATCAAGGTCTCTCCAACTCACCTTGAAGAACTCTGGGCCAGGAGAAAAAGAGGGGCAACTTCAGACTTTGGGTAGCCTACACAGAGGGGAACTGCCTTGAAAGGTCTACTGTCACTCCAGTCGTATGATTTTTCTGGTGGCCACCTCCTACTTGTGAGCAGAGGCAGTGGTGTGACTGCTTTAATAAAACCCTCAGGTACAAGGTCCTCTTCCACTGACCTTTGCACAGAGGCGTGTGCAGGGAAGAGGCTGCCTGTCTCTTCCTGAGAGCTGCCTTGGCATTGCCTCATCTGTACAATGAAATATCAGTGGACGATGATGCTCCTGCCTCCGGACCCAATTCCAATAATCCAAAGATTGTACACACACCACGCACTCTGCTCTCCTTCTACGGCCCAGGCAGACCAAGAGCTGTCAGAGCCGCTATCCAAACATTGGACACATCGCACCTGTGTGGAACAGCGTTTCAGGACTTACCTGGGAACACCAGGAGGAGCGCGATTAGGCCGAGAAGGAACCTGAGGTGGGGGCCCAAAGGGATCAGGAGAGGCACCTGGCCTGGAGGGCACAGGGGGGGCACCACCCAGCGTGGACCCACCAGCAGGAGGTGGCCCAGGAGCTGGGCCTCGAGACCCAGGTCTGGCCGGTGGAACAGCGGGAGCTCTCCTCTGTGGCGTGGGGCTGGATGTAGGAGACCTGGCAAACAAATGGAGAAATTCAACTGCAACAACAGGCCTGGGATCACTCTGTGTCACCATCAGGTCCCCATATGCTGCCTGCAGTGTTCCATCTTTAGTTTCATGTCACTTTACACACCACCCTTTGGCTACCAAGGCTTCCAGGTTGCCTTCAAAGCTATGTCAGACCCCATCAACCTTAGGGTTTAGAAGCCTCCACATCCTCTGTGAAGGTGTAGCAAGCCCGACACAGCTTTCAAGGCCTAGGAGCCTCTCAACACGAATACCCCAAACTCTTCATCCACAGGGAGAAGAGGAGGACTCCCCGTCTCAGTAGGAGGCCCCAGCTAGCCACATGAAGAGGCATCAGGCCGGTCTGTGGGGCTCTCCCCCTGAGCCTCTGGTACCTGCGTCCAGATGGTACGCTCTGCACCTGCAGCCAAGAGTCGTCCACCGGTGGGGGCATAGGGGTGCTGATGGTGCTGGTGTTGATATCCCCGATGATGTTGAGGGCCTCTTTCAGGGCATGGTACATGCGCAGCATCTCATCACGTCTCTGGGCCTGCTCTGCCGATTCCTCCATCAGCGTATTTTGATCACCACAGGAGTACAGGTTTGCCAGCAGCTCCGAATGGATAAAGTCCTTGGTCTGTAAAGGAGCACAAAGAGGGAATCAATTTCCATTGTCTTCCCCAAATCACTCCATTCTGTCCCCCTCTTTTCCTCCTTCCAAGCTGCCTTCAGTTTTTCTTCAGTCTTTCTATCTCCCTCCCTATTTTTCCATTTCTCTATGTCTCCCCACCTCTATCAACCACTCTGTGATACGTACATTGTTTATCATGAGGTGCATGATTGTCTTCGGCATGAGGTCTCTGATGGTTTTGTTGACAATTGCCATGTAGGAATCCACCAGGTTCCTGATTGTTTCTACTTGTCTCTCCAGCTGAGGATCCATGGAGTGCATGAAACTGTCCGATCCATTCTCCTCGGCTTCACTGGCCTACAGAGAAGAGGAGAAATAGATTGGTTCTTCAAATGTAACACAAAGTTAGTTTTTCATGAGAGCTCTAAGGGAAGAAAATAACACGGGAACTAACAGGAAGCACATGCGATAAAATTTATGTTTTCAGTGTGATTGACAATGCACAGCTGAGCTTGTACACACTTCTCCAGCTCAGATCTGAGGAGCTTTATCAATAAAACTGCTCTCTTACTAGGGAGTTACTACACAAAGTAAAAGGCAATGGGGACTTACAACCAGCTTTCACAGGTTATGGCTCTAGTGAATACTCAAAGCTGTATTTTTACTTCTAATATTTATAGTTTCCTGAAAGGTTCTTCATTTGAGCTGGCTTCTCTGTGCTCAGATTCAGTTTAGACCTGAGAATCATTTACCATAAATTAAGCCTCACAGGCTCTCTGACACACTGCATCTTTATTCTCATTATACAAATGAGAAAACAGATACAGGGAGGTGAAGTAACTGCTCACCTCAGACCACAAGTAGATGGAATAACCTAGAAAACTTTCCTGATCACTTTAACTGCAAATCCTGCATTGTAACTCACAATTATCTTTTCTTCCACACTAAGCAGATGAATCTCATTGTCTGCCTGAAATGCATTGTTTAGTTCCCTGTAAGGTAAAGCCTGAACTGTGCCGTTTGACAGCAAACAATTGCCAAGGCTCATCCATTCAAGATCGATTTCAAAAGAACACAGCATGAAAGACTGCTGTCTTCCTCAATGCTTATTTAAAAATCCCTTGATTTTATAAAGAAAAAAAATATCTTTCTTTTAAACCATCCCAGTCTGAAGGATTTGCAGCAGTGAAGGAAATTACTTATTACCATATTTTGTTTTGGGAAACAATCATGAGAAAGGGCAAATTCTTTTGTTCATTTGAGCTTTTCCTAGGAAGATTTTACATAACGAAGGAATGCAAGGTCTCAGTGAGAAACAAAGTAAAGGAAGCAGAAAAAGAGGACAACTTAAAAAAATGAGGGTCAAACCCCCCCAAAATAAGCTTGTACCAAGATTCAGAAGTCATACAAAAAGAGATAAATAAAAAGAAAAAAGGAAAATTCAAACCAAGAACAGAAACAATCAGCAGCCATCCAACAGAGATATAAGAGGGAGAAGCCGCAAATGCCTCACAGGAAACTGTGACAAAAGGAAAATACAAAAGAGAACTATCTGTCGAGAGCCCCAGGGGGCAACACAGGCAGAGAGAGTCAGACTTACTTTGTCCTTGTCCTGGCAGGCCAGTTTGAGCATATGTGGAAAAAAAATTAAAGCAAAAAGGGACAAAAAATAAAAGAAAACTTTTAGTTGGTCTCAAAATTTGGAGAAGTTCCCATATAGCACTGAATAAGCAAAAGATCAATCCCACTAAAAAAGACAAATACCTACATTACCCTGCATGAGGAATAAGTCAATTGTTTAGCTAAACTGAAAATCAAAATGGGGCATTCCACATAGGAAATAGTATTGCTTGTACCAAAGGGCAATTTACTTACCTACAATGACTACTTGTCATTAGTTACACGGGGTTTTGAGAGAGTCTACCTAGTGATTAGTGTTCCTATGAGAAGCAACTGCCTTTGCACACCAATAGGTGGCACATGTCCTTTTCCGGTACGTGTTCAGAGGCTCAGTAGTGACCAAAGCCAATTTGAAGTCACAACACTGTTGAGGTCCAGTCCCTAACCCTCTTTTTTTAAGATCACATCAGTTTGTCAGGAAATGCTTTAAGGCAAAACACATCATCTTTGAGTGTAACAGGAACAATGAACTGCAAGAAGCCTATTAGGAGCAACAAATACAAACAGATAAGCAATTATCACTTTGCCAATGGGGAAATAGCAGCTTCCTCTCATAGAGGAAAAGGAAGGCTTTGAACAGGAATACATACCACAAATCTCTAGAACACGCTTTTAAAGCCGAGCATAAAGCTGACAGCAAATGTTGTGGGACAAGGCTAAGGGAAGAGATAAGAATCTTGCTGTAGTAGCATATTAATGTATCTACTAAGCAAAGGAAAAATTCAAACATTCCTTCCTAATTGGGAAGGAATGGGAGAACAACTACTAATAAGCCAGGAAGCTCCTGACAAGGCTGCACAGCATTACTGCAGAGGAATGGAGCCTCCGTTCAGCAGACACATACCACTTTGTAGTCAAGTAGTGAAATGTCCTCCTCATATTGGGAATTCAATTCCCACAGAACAAGAGAGGCAGAAGGGTTTATCAAGGCAATCTTTGCCTACTTTATCTCCCCTTTGAAGCTGCCAGTTACTGTATCCCAAGCTTCCTTAAAGGAAGCACTAGGACATACTGGAAATCTATATTTTTTCATTCCAAAATATTTCCCAGCTCAGGAAAGAGACAAAAACCTTCATGGACTTTCTTAGCATATGAGGATGCAGCTCTCCTTTCAATACATGCTGTGTTCCTTATTACGGCTGTATCTTACCCCAACACGCTCTGGGTAGACTCCTGCACGAAGGAAGGAAGCCTTCCAGCTATCCACCTCCTCCTGGGTCTCACAGGCCAGCTCCAGCTGCCGATAGTCCTTGTAAACATTCCTGAGGGGAAGACAAACATTTTACTCTTCTCCATTGCAAATCAGATGTTAGCCCATATTTGACAAAAATGTCAGCGACCAGGAAACCTTCCTGTCACTCTAAGGCAGAGACACTTAGTCCCTTGCTAGTATCCTCATGATGACCCTGCAGAAGGGAAAGGCAATTATTTTTTTTTAATGAGTAAGTTTAATTACCCCCAAATCAGTTGTGTGTTTCAATAGGGCCCGAAAGAGACTCCTTTTTCAATTCTGCTCACTGCTGGACTTTTCCAGCCAATCTAGGTCCTTTATCTCCTTACAGCTTTCCCCATTCACTCACTAAGAACCATTGATTATAACTATATCAGCTCAGCCACAGCCAGATGTGGGTAACCACACCAAACAGCTGAAGGCTAAGGCCACACAGCAGACCTGGTGAAAACAGGGGCACACATCTATAAGACCAGAAGGAACAAAGTCAGAGTTCTTTTTAAAGTCCCCCGTCTCCTCCAAAAATGGCTACCCTCAAAGGATAAATAAATCTTTCCTGGACAGCTATCCTAAGTCACTCATTTCTATACCCTCCTATTACACAAATCCTGTCCCTAGCTTTACCAGCTCGGCATGTTGAGATATGAGCATACCTCTGTTCAGTGTTGAAGAGAGCAAAGATGTGCTTGCTGGACATGAACCCCTTCTCAACATCTCGCAGCTTCAGGTTATCCACTGGTAACATATACTTCTTCTCCTTCTCCTGAAAACAGGATCAGTAACAAGTCACTTGCTGATCTAGCAAAGCCTCTACTCCACCAGCAGGAAGGAGCCTGTCAGCAATACAGCCCCCACGTCACCAGCAAGGTACTCTCAAGCCAGGTCCTCTGAAGTCTGTGAGAAAAGGGGATCTTTAGAAACAAGAGTTTCTCCTTCCCAACTGCTTTTGTGATGTGGCCCAACAGCCCTGCCCCATTAACTCCTCCAGAGGCAGGCAGCAGCATGGCAACCTCCCGACTTCCCAGGCTGTGATCAACATCAAGGTCCTCTCTCTTCCCTCATCAACCACTTGATGCTCACACCAGGTCTGCCTGGGAAAGGCTCCTCATACCTCTGCTCTCAGAAGAGCATCAATGGGGTTAAATAATGCTGCTGGTCAGAGCAGCCCTCACAGCCCCACTGTCACCACCTCAGTGTTTTATTTCTAATCACAACAAGTCCATATCCAGGTTGAAGAAAAGCCTGGCACGTGACAGAGAAGCTGGTTTGACACAGAAGTTATGGACTATATCACTTAAATTCACCTCTTCAGAAAAGTTGACTTTCTCACTTCATCCTATCACTGTTCTACACTCTATTGGTTACTATGAGCCTTTTTAAGTTATTAATTAAGCAATAACAAATATGCATTAAAGAGCAGGTCTGGCTACAAGAATGCAGGTTACTGTAAGGTTGCCTGAAGAACTCCTGCATTGAAAAAAAAAAAAAAAAAGAAAATAATCAAAAAACTATGCTCATTAATTGAAATCTCACACTCCAAATCATTAGAAGCTCAAACAACGTGGGCAGTTTACTGCTTGGTGAATGTTAAAAACCGGAGTCCGAAATTTCAGTGACCAGACTCAGACAGCTTTAAGGGACCCTTTTTTTTTTTTTTTTAGAGTAACTGCACCCATAACCTTCCAGCCCAGTTCTTACGAGACAGCTCCAGCTAAACACAGAACAAGACATCTAAAAACCAACCTCAACATTTTTGACCCTGGGCATTATCTAAGCCAGAAATCATTCTCTCTGCTTGGTGTCAAATCTGGATCTACAGCAAATTAAGAGAAGTGAGTTTGGTTTAAAGTCCCCATTTGAAACATCCTGTTCCATCTGGGTATTATACCCCAGCATAACAAGAGAGGGAGCCATCACACTGGTTTCCAAAAAGCAGAATGCAGCTATCCAAGACTGCAATAGAAACAAAGCATACTTCTGTGCAAGCATTCGTGTGTGACTGTCCCTTGTGAGCATCTTGTGTTTGTAGACCCTTCTTGGCTGGAAACAACAAAACATGATGGCTCTTCAGGGGAAACAAGAATGGAAAACAAACATGAGCAGAGATCCTGAAGAGCTAGAAAAGAGGGGCAGTGCAGAGCAGCAGATAAGGATGACAAAGCTGCTGAGCTCAAACACCCAGAGGATGGCAAATCCAGCCTAACATCACCTTAAGTTTCACTTAAATTGACTTGAGTTTGCTAAGGATACCAGACACTACACCATTCAGACATCGCTCAAAGACCAAAATATACCAGTCCATTACAAAATTTGTGGAACAAGAATATCTCAGAAGCCAGCATCTAGCCAAACTCTATTATCTCCCAAAGATGGCAGGCTATGAAAGGAGTAAAGCACTTCCAAGCAAATTTCTCTGGATTTTTTTAGTATTATCAGACTAGAGGGGAGGTGGGCAAGCATTTTGTGATGGGACATCTGTCAGCCGGGTACTGGTCTCAGAGTCACACAGACCACTTCAGGTTCTGTAGACCACAAACAGCTTCCACTTCGCTATTACTTTGTATTATTATTATGCTGGTTTAGGTTGAACTAACGACCTAGAAGTGAAGCACACCAACTGCTAAGTCCCTAGACAAGACAGACCATCCCCACTTAAGTCTCACTTCACTGGAACTCTCTGCTTTCACTCCACAGAGTCTCCAGGCTAGTAAAAAAAATACAACCAAAACCACAAAACCTCATGTTAAAGCTGTCTGAGAAAAATCATTCTGCGTTAGAACCACACAATTCCACAGAAATTTAGCAATAGAGTCATTCTCCAGGAAAAGAGTCAAAAGGTATGGGAATCCCATGTCCAAGATATGGAAACACACACTCTTCGCCAGAGTTTCAACTTTCACCCCTTCCAAGCTTTTGCATAAATGCTGCTGTGTGATCAAGACAACACTATCTCTGCATCCTAATCTCCTCATACGCCAGAGGAAAGATGCGTATATCTGCCTGCCAGCATAAAATATCAGTCTTCTGACTCTGAGGTAGCAAGAGCAATCAAGCTGAGGACACTGGTGCAAGACAAGAAAACCCCAACCCACACATTGCAGGGTACAACGCACTGCAACAAGCCCCTGCTGCTCCCCGTCTCCCCACACCTCCCCCCCTCCCAGTCCCCAACTTCGGTCTTTCCAGCTTCTCAGTTTTCAACCCAGCCTGTTTTATATCAACACTCTGACTTCATTTCCTGAATGTAGAGACAGGAAAGCATGGAATGAGCTGCCAAGGGCTGAGCCTCTCAAAACTTTGGCTGAGCCCTCTGCCCATATGTTAGCAATCTGGCAGTATGTGCTATGGCTGAATAGCATCCTGGCCAAGGGGGGAAAAGGGCTTCTCTCTCTTGCTTTCCAGACTTGGGGGGGAGGGAAGGGGATAGAAAAGAAGGAATGGCCAGCACACATCAAAATGGGAAAGTAGCTTGTGAAATACTATATTCAAATCTCTCAGTCCGATCCCAAGAGGCTTATTTTGCTCGTGTCTCTCCCCCTCACGTGTAAGAAGGGAAAAAAAATAATCGGGCAAAAGTCTCTGAGCAGTAGAGTATACGTTATGTAAAATGTGCAAATTGGCTGTGAGTTAATCTATAGAGCTGTGAGGCCAAGGAGAGGTAGTGAAGTGGCAGCAGCCCTAAGACTGGCCACACAAAGAACAGGGCTGCTCGGTGCTGGCCAGGGAATGCCGGAGGCACAGGGCTAGTTACCCCAGAGCAGGGCTGCTGCTGCTCCTGACAGGACCCACACCCCCTGCACAGAGACCTGCGGGAAGAGATGACTGCAAGCTACTGGCGCAGGCAGGATAAGTGCCAGAGGATTACTCTCCCGCCCCCAGCACAGTGCTGATACAGCCATATGGCTCTGTTCTTTGCCTCTACCAAAGCAAGGAAATACACATGGCCATGGAAGGAGACCAGGATCCATTAGCCATTCCAATCGTGGGGTGTGAAGCACAGTAGCTGGAGGGGGAAAAAAAAAGAAGAAAAAAAAAAAAAGGATGCTGCAGTTGCAGCCTGACAATGAAACATCCCTTTTTGTGGCTACACACCTCCTTAGAGTGGCTAAATCCTAGAGATTGGTTTTGGCCAGAGACAGCAGTGGTTTGCACTATCATCTGAATTATTTGATCCTATCCTGTAGGTAATGACCTAAGAAGAAGTTCACAAAGTCAGCAGGCAGCGAGCCAGCCTGACTCAAAGCATTTCCTCCATTCAATTGCGCTGCCTCAACAGCAAGTTAAATTTTCCTGCTCTTGGATACATGTGAAATGAAGCTGACAGATGCATGTGTGGGCTCCCCTAAGGTTGGAAATTGGCACTCACAGTACATGAAAGTAATTGGCAGAATTATTAGCTCTCAGTTTGCATTTGGAGCACAAATAAACTAATTAAAGGTTTCCCTGTAGCTGTTATGACAAACACCTCCTTTTGCACAGAGACAAGGGTCTGTGGATATGGGAGAAAGAGCATTGCCATTGTTTTAATTGGTGGCCATGTGAAATTCAGAGAAATTCATCTTGCTTAAACCCCATAATCTCCTTGCCTTCTTGTAAGATGTAAAGTGCTATGGGTAAACAAACCTGCCCCAGAGATGGCTGGAGCTTCAGTCAAATCATTTGTGATAAACACATACATGGCATTTTGGGAACTCCTGTAATAAAACTCTACTCAATTGGAAAACATTAACATCATAATTGATACTAAACACACTGCATGAATACATGTGCACTACAAGCTTATTAGGAAGAAGTCTCTGAAAAAACAGTCTGGGGTATTTGAAAGCAGGTTACTTGAGCATTTTGAGTTGAACCACAACCCTCCCACCACACGCCCCCCCCCCCAAACAAGAAGTTACCAACAACTTTATGCTCCTTGCCTCTGCAAAGAAAACGTACATCAGAAGAGCTGAATTTCTGAGCTGTGATTCTTCCAGGAAGCTCCAGTCACCCCACGACATACATGCATTGAGACCATCTTTCCAGAACACCCTGTAATGCGACTTTTACCCTCAGAGCATAATTTACTGGACACTGCAGTCACTCCTCCAAGCTGCAAAGCAGCTGTAATGGCTTATTTACATCAGAAAGCTGCAATGGTTTAACTTAAACAACATATCCTAACATTTTAAGCTGATTTAGTTCAAAAGCTCTGCAGACACTAGGCTGGACTCGTGATTAATTATGGCCATTACTGTTGGCCTAGTAAGCACAGCAATGGGAATCAACTCACCTGCACAAAACTAAAGATTTTTATTTACATTAGGTGAAATAACTCAGATTTAAACACACAGCTAAGTGCAGCCCTAGGAAGCCATCGGAAGGTATATGAAAAAGCACGGGCAGAAATAGAGAGGCTACAGTGCCTCACACTCCACTGCTGTTGCTTGTCTAAGGTGACAGCAATGCCCACCAGCCTTTACAAAGGACAAGCACACATTTCTTCCCACATCTGTCCCTGTGCCAGGGCAGGGATGAACCATTCCCAAGTATCTGGCTTGCTTTGATGAGGCGAAGTGCAACAGGCACACAAAGTGCTGCACACCTCTGGGAAAAGGAGAGGGTTGGTTATCCCTCCTCAGAACATGGCTAGAGCCAAAGTAGGAGTCCTAGGTGTTTGTATTTTTGGCCACAAATCTTAACAGTCCACCAGGATGCAGACAAGAGAAGGGGATCCTGGAAGGGAGAGGTGCGCTGTACATAAAGCCCTCTTTATCCCTGCAGCACCAGAGAGAGGGAGCAAACCGCAGGGGCCAGGGCTAACATCTGGAATCATTACATGGGAGCCAAGCTCCACAGAAGGCGACAGCATTCCTCAAGTTTCCATGCGGGATAGGGAACCTTCCTTTCCCCCGCTCAACCCCATCCGTCAGTCGGCTCGCTTCCTGCCAACCTCCGGCCTTCCCAGCAGCCAGCAAGCTCCTCCCTCGAGTCTCTTTAGCTTTCCACTGCCACGTCAATTGAGGCAGAAGGACAGAAGGGAAGCAAGAAGGGAGGGAGCAAAAACCAGAAGAGGGAGGGAGGCTCAGCAATGCCAGACGTAGTGGGGGGAGAAAAAGAGGGGATGTGGACTGCTCCTGCAGGAGCCAGAGGTGAGCTGCAAAGGCAACTGGCCAAGGTGGGTCAAAGGATCCTTTTGAGGACTTTGAAGCAAAGGCTGGTTCCGTTTGAGCTTTTCTCCGGATCCCAGGCAAAGGGCTGATCTACAGGACAGAAAGAGATGAGGGTGCATGGGGCCTGGGAATCCTCCCACACAGCTCCAGGGGGTAGAAGAGGAATTGAATGAAGCAACAAGTTCTGCACAACTGGGTGACAGCCAAAACTTCACAGCATTTCCTCCCCAAATAGCAGTAACTGATTTCCCTCCCCTCTCTCTTTCTAAAAAGGTGCAGCATAACCCAGGTGGAAACCAGGTACCAGCCTGATACCAGCACTGGAAGAGAAAGGAGCTTGGAAGCTTGTCCAAATTGGAAACACGCAGAGAGCAACACTTCTTCCCAGCTGCCAGAGGAGGATGCTTCTTCAAATCGGGACTTGGACTTTCTTTCACCCCATCTCTGCCTCCAACATCCCATCCCAAAAGCAGGAAGGGGAAAGGACTAAGGAGCTGCTGATAGCCGGAGAGCAGATCGCAGAGGCTCCACTCCGTCTGCCCAGTGTTCAGACTACCTGTTCAGGACTACGAGATTGTACAGTAGTCTGCACATTGGTTAGGCTGTGCTGGGATACACCACACACTGCCAGTGCTGCACGGGGACGGCAACACCTGCACGGCAGAGGGACATGCTTGGAGAGGGTGGGCTGTGGGGATAGCTGCATGCAAAGTTCACTCATCCCTCAGCCTGTGAGGGTATAACCCTTTGGAGCCACGCTTGATGCTGACTTATCTGCCTCTTCACCAGCCTACTCACCACCCCCTTATTCCTCCTCCATCTCTGTCATCCCTTTCGTCTTTCTTTCAGCTTCATGCACGTATCCCAGGGGTAGCTGTGCTCAGGGTGTCTTGTGTTTCACACGCTAAACTTTGCCACAAAATGGGGATATAGACACATGGGCCTGGTGGAGCTACAACTGCACAGTGCTTTGCTACCTGAGAAGGCAGGATCAAGCAGAGAAAGGTGACTGAATGAAGGGGGTTTTACATCATAAAGAATGCTGGTTATTAATATAAAGAAAAACCCCCAAGGGACTGAGAGTTGCAGGTTTGGATACTCTGGAAGTTGTGTTTGCTTTGATGTTTGTCTGGAAAAGAAAGAAGAGAAACAGTGAGCGAAAGCATAAATGAGAACTGATTAAGACTGAGTAAGCTATTATCCATGAGAAAACGTGTACTTGCCAAAAAAGATGAGTGAGTGAATGAATGAAATTTCTCTTCAGAGGATATAAAGAGATGGAACATGTTCCAGAGCACACCTGGGAGTGGTGTGAAAGCAGGAGAGGGAGAACCTCAGAGCAGACCTGCTCCTATGGTCTTTAAACAAGCTGGATGCAAAAACCTGGCAGCAGCTGGACCCATCACAGCTCGTGGGCATTAGAGCCAAGACAAGGATTTCTCCCAGCTGAGCTGTACCTCAAGGACACAGACTGTTGGGGCAGGAGGAGGCAGGAGAGTATGTGTGTGTTGTGGGGGAACAATGTAATTTTAAACCAGAACTGGGCACAAGACATGGACAAGTACAGAATAAGCAGCTATCCAGTGACTGTCAATAAGGTCACATCTTTCCCAGGACAGGAGAGAGTATCTTCGTATTTCATGCAAAGAGGACATGAAGATGGAAAAAGAGCCCAAGCACAACTGATACATCAGAATTGACACAATGCATGAAGAACACAAAGCACTTACCACGCACCTGGAAGTACCTGAAACTCTATGCCCACCCCTCCTGTACATACCCAGGACTCAAACACACATGGCACACATCCACATTTTTACACAAACAAATAAGGCCATATTCTTCTTGTGTAGTCACCTGCTCTTACAAGCCCCAGATTTCTAGTACATGATTTACCTGAGTAAGGACAGAAGGTCCCATCTGTATTGTACAGTCACACAAATTCCCAAAGGAAACAGGAGACTTATCCATGCACTCAGCTGTGCAAACACTCCAGCAGATAGTCACAGCACTCCAGCAGAAACTGTCACCCTTGCAGAGCAAAAAGCACCAGGGCCACCTCCAGCAAGCAATAACTCTAATGATGGGAAGCACTGAGCACAGTGCTCATTGCATCTTGCCTACAAGGTGCCCATCACCAGCAGCTCTAGCCCAGCTCACAGACTGTCTTTCCCAGTAGGCGATAAAGTCCAGCAGAGAAGCAGGCACTCTGCATTTCCTAAGGGATTCAGGCAGAAGTACTATTCAAGCTGAGTTCCTTTACTGTGTCCACAGTGTGGCTTGCTGACACAGTGTGCTGTGGTGCTGCTCCAGCTCTAGGGACACTGTGGCCTTTCTGAGCAAGGAAGTCCCACTCTATATTGCCAAAAGCCAGAGCAGGCTCCTCCCCACCTCTCCCTCCCACCGCTGGCCTGCAGCATAATCCCACAGGGTTCAGGAGGTGCAGGTACCTCAGGAGGGTCTCCAGGTCTTAGGAGGCTAGCTGCCTGTGGGGCTGCTCTCCATGGGGCCAGTGGTTGACTCATTGAAAGGAGACAGGAAGAATAACAGAGAGCCCAAGGAGCACACACACATGCTCTTGGCAGCAAGGCAGAATGGGGAGCCAACTTTCCACCCTCGCCTGGCCCACTCTTTCCTTCCCCTCCCATTCCCCAGCACACTCCTTCAGGCCCCTCCAGAGCATCAGCAGCCATATATCCCTGCTAACATGTAATGCTGGGCCCTTTAAGACATTAAGTTTCAGTTCCTTTCTTCAGAGGCAGAGGAAAAACAAGCCAGCGTTGCTGAAAGACTGGTATTTCACTAATGGGGTCCAGATGTCTTAATTCCATACTCTGGGTCCTGGCTTGCAGGACAAGGCAGGGAGAAGCTGTGCCCCTGCTCCCCCCAGCCCCAGAGGTGCTAGCCCAGTTTGCACCCTGACCCCACTGCATACCTCCTCACCCCGCTCCTTCCCCCATCATCACTTCTTATCCACACAAGACAGACTCAGCTCCTTCCTCATTCCCTCTGGACAGCATCCAGAGCACAAGGGAACTGGGACAAGAGAGCCCACAGAAGTGCAGGGTGGGGCAGACAAAGCCTCCCCGTTCCTCCCAGAGCTTCAGTGAAGAAGGATCATGGTGTACCGCCTTTAAAAAACACATGACAACATTTCAGGAGCTGTAGAAGACACAAGTTCTCCTGAACTGGTAGAGGAGAGCTCCGGGACAGACATGCAAAGATAATTGTCTGACAGAGGGCCCTGCACTGCAGACAGCTCTTTAGGATGGAGACAGATCTGTGCAGGACTGCGGTTTGGGATGGGAATCCCCACACTCAAGGCTCTTCAGCTGCCCCTCAAATGCACCAACTTTTAGCCTGACTCAACTAAGGAGCCCAGGTGGAAGTTGCTGCCTTCTGTCCTCATAACAGCCAGAGGTCAAGGAGCTGAACTTGGGGAGGAAGCAAGTAAAACCATGCTTCCCTTTCCCCCCAGCTCCCACTCAGTTGAAGACAAAGGCTCCTTTCTCAGAAGCAGCTCAGACCTCATCAGTGCTGGTTCTCTTGTGTTTAAGGGACCAAGGCTGGCAGGGAGCTGTTTTCATTAGGCAGCTCTACCTCTTGCTATGCAGAAGGGAAATGGTGCAGACCTCCAATTACTATTGACCTCCCACAAGGCCGCCCTACCTCAGGAGAGAAGGGAGGTCCAAACCCCATCCCAGGCAACTGGAATCTATCAACAGTTTACACATCCCCACTGCAGCCCTCCCTCCCACTCCCTGGGGAAGAACAGGGAATTCTGATCCTCTCTGTAGTACAGATGCAGCAGCTGGCTTTGATTAAAACTACTTGATGTTTATAACTACTCAACCTGCATATGCAACCTAGAGGAAAGCGAAGCCTCCCCAAGCAACTCCAAACACAAAAGGTCAGCAGTCGCATAGCAGAGCCACACTGATTTAGCAAAGGGCATTTCAATGCCTGGTTCTTTAATTAGGAATTTGCTGCCTGCTCATCTATAGCAGCAGTCTTCATACATAAAGTGACATTTAGAGGCTGATTCATCACTGTATTTGTCATCATTTCCACCTGCCGAGAATGAAACAGACCCACTGATACGAACTAGACAAGAAGCCAGGCCTAGATGTGACTACCACGTGCCTCAGAACATCTGAGACACACAAACTACAGCAAAAGGCAGAGCAGTTTCTTTATTTGTCATCAGAAACCTCGATCCACTCAGAATGCAAGACTGTATCATACCAGGCATTTTTCATCCCCCAGCACATTGAGTGGATCTAACCCTTTTGATTATGTCCTTACCAAAACCATCCAGCTCTTCTTTCTCTTTTCAAAGTAATCAGAAAGGACAATTATCTACCTTTGTCTTGCACAGGAAGCAACACACTGTTGACAATGATCATTTCATCTGGGACAACACTGTCTGCTTTTATAATTTCCCACTGAAGTAGAAAACCACCACAGCACAATGCTGGAATTACTAATATTCAGTATTTTCAAGCAAGTCTACAGGGTAGGTCAATGTTCCTGTCAGCGATATTCCACAGATCACTGTACTTTTGGATCAGCAGAACATAGTTCACAATCAAAAAATTTTACAAATGTGTTAACTTGTTTGTTTCTACATTGAACATACCAACAAAAAGACATTCCTGCTTTGCAGGTTTAACAACTGAATCCTGGAGATTTTAAGTAATTTACTCCATGTCTGAAGGAGCCAGCTCCTTAGCTGCAGCTTCAGATCCACAGCTCCTGTTGCTACACTCAGGAATGAGAGAACTTTTTTCTTGTGACCAGGAGAGATGCATGAAAACCTCTGCCATACTCCTTCAGGAAACTCATCATGGCTGCCCCACAAATACCAACAAGTCCAAATCTTGGAAATAACTCACCACACCCTTGATCACAGCTGCCACAGCAAAACAACAAGTAAAGGTCAAGTTCATTCCAAGTGTCTGTTAACTTTCTGCTGAGACAGGGCTTCAAGCACAGATGTTATCCCTTGTACATCAAAAAAGCCACATTCACATCAACTCAGAAATACTCAGCAGTGCTGAGACCACACAGAACCTGGCCCAAGGATAGTTTCAGTTTCTGTCACAAGCTGCAGACAGTACTCTGAAGATTCATCTTCAACACCCAGTGAACTGAAGGCCTTGTCCTCATCAGATGCACGAAACTCAAGTCACAGAGTTGAGCTACTCACCTCATCATCCTTGTACCAGGAGAGGTTCTCTGCTGTCAGGACAAACCAATACTCCTTGGAGCCACCCTTCATGATCCCAATGTTATTGATGGTGAGCCAGCCTTTTCGGATGACCTAAAGGGGTGGAAGCAGCAAGCATTGACAAGGGCTCTAAAAACCTGGCCTTAGGCAACAGATGAAAGATCAGAGGGTATCCTTACACAGAGTAGTATGGAAAGACAAAAGGAACACCATGCTCTCTGCTGCTGCCAGAAGAGCCCCCCACTCAACTGGCCAGCGAAGGTCTTCACCTCGAAGAGGCCAGAAATAGTATAAAAAGGATGCAGGAAGGACCCTGGCAGTGCTGTGCATTATACCCTCTGCCAAGAGGAACGAGATGCAGGAAGAACTGCATCAAGCCTTGGACACTGGCACAACCTACAAACACCAGATCACAGCAGCACACCCAGAAAAGGCTATGCCCAGAGAAAACCAGGACACCAGCACACCTTTTGGCAGACTGCACGTGAAGAGTGCTTCACCCAACTCAGGGGTGTGGGGGGGAACTACTTCAAGAAGAGATGGGTAAGGAACCCAAAAAGAATGGAGTTTAGTAAAAAGGGAAATGCTAGGTACAAAAGAACAAAATGGTGCATCTGGAATTAGTACCCTGGACTTCAGCATACCCAGGTGTTTGAGCAGTCACATTCATTTAGGGCAAAATAACCTCCTTTAAGCTTAGTCTGTAAAGAAGCCAGGCTATTACTGTCTAGGGAACTCCAATTCACCAAGTGCTGGTTTACAGCTTCACACATACAGTAATCAAATGCAAGTATGTGCCAGCTTAAATGCATTAAGGTTATATATGTATTAATGCAATGTTAACACCCAAAGACATCTGCATGCATTATACATGTACCTTGTTGTCTGGATGTTCTTTCTGAAAACGACCTGGCATTGAAAAACCCATGTGAGACTACGCTGCACATTAGCAAGTTGCACTGTGTGAGCAGCCTACTATAGAGGTACACAATTTTCTTTAGTGTCAATTTATCCTACAAAGGTAAATGTAGGAGAGCACAGGATCTTCATCTCATGCCTACTGTAAAGCTCAAGAGAGTCCTATTCTCTGTGCAGGCAGGAGGGGGCAGTGAAACAGAACCACACATCCTTGGATTACTGCTTTTTATCTCCACCCACTCACAAGATGTACCAGCAGTTGTGAATTTTTCCTCAACATACTACCTTTACACCTCATTTCTGCTTTACCTGCATCTAGTGCCATTCAGCATGATGTTCTGATGCCTCTCCCCATTCAGCAGCAGAGGGAATAATTTGTCTATGCACTGTTCTTGCCTTCCCAGATGCAACATTAATGTTCATTAGCACACCCTGCTGAGTGGCCTTCTACTCACCAGGATCTCATCCTGCAAAGGGGAACCATAGCAACAGCAGCAGAGCAGAGAGCAGGAGAGGAGCAAAGAGAGGAGAGATTGTTACTAGGAAAGCTGGAGCAGGAGAAGAGAGGCTCAAAAATAAAATAAAATAAATTGGAAGCTGATACCAAATCTTTTAAACTCAGGTGTTAACAAAAGCAACCCCCATCCCAAAATAAAGTCTGCTAAGGGGAAAGCCAAAGCGCTTTACAGATGGATCCAGAGTTTGCCCTTTGCGCTCTTTTACACTCAGCTCTTCTGTAAGGTATGCTGCAGAGGATGGGGTTCCCTACAGCTGCTCCAAGATCCCTTGAAAAGGATGGTTGGCCAGCCCACCCTGCTGACCTACCTGCCTGAGAACAGTACAGAAACAGTCTGCATGTAGGTGTGCAGGGAAAGGTGGTCAAACACATTGTAGAGGATGGATACCAGGAGACAATATCTTTAAAAAGACTAAGCAAACCCATCTGCTTCCATTCACTATGACACTGCTTGTGAGGCTTTGTTTACACAAGATCTTCTAAACCTGGATAGCCTTGCCATGTCCCCAGCAAATCTAGGATAAAATATCATTGGCCCCTTTTTAATTTTATATATGCTTCTTACAGTTCCTAAAGGAATAAGGGAACTCCACACCTGTGGGAGAAGACAGCAGTGGAGGGTTCTCATACGTACCCAGTGCAACTGTGACCATAATCACCCTTTGTCTCCCTGTACAGAGGTTTAAGTATTTCCAGTAGAGAGTCCATGAACTCTCTTCAAATCCCTTTCCAGGAAGTAGATACCACTGATGGGAAAGACAACTAGAAGAGACAATCCTGTACTGTAACAGTTCAGACCCAGTGTTCACCTCAGCAGAAGGGTTAGCACAGGCAGTGAAAGGGCTGAACAAACAGACATTTACACATTAATAGGGATTTCTACCAGAAGAGCAAGACCGTATCTTGATTATCAAGCACCCATTTCCCCTACAACACTTTTTCTCTCCATCACTTCTAGCTACATGCTCAGGTCTTCCTGACTGAAGTTAGCCTAAAACACTATCCTCCAGGTATAAACAGTGTGATGAGAAAAAAAAAAAAAACAACCACAACTTTGAGCACTGCTGTATCCAGCCCAACACTTGTCCACCTGGTAGCTTCCAGGAAGCAAATATGTCCTTCTGGGAGCAGGGAAGGAGATGGAACTTGGCCTACCTGGTTGCCAGCTGCCTTCTTCTTGCTCATCTGGCTGCTCCTCTGCTGAGCGCTGCAAATAACAGCAGAGACATTCAAAACCCCTCAAGCTCTTCTTGATCATCTGAATCCTGCTCCCATCAGATAGCCACTACAGTGAGTTCATGCCCCTCACTACTGGCTTCCAAGCCTTGATAAACCAATACATTCCCATCTGCTCTCTCAGCCTGGTTTATTCATCTTCACACTCCCACCTGAACCACTCTTGGGTCAGTAACCTTTAACAGCTTCTGCATCTCCTCCCCCAGCACAACCCTAGTACTCTAACTCCCTGCTTCTACACATCCCTATTCTCCTCCCGAGCCTTGCAATAGAGAGTCACTGAAAAACAGGCAATACTGGGTGCTGAACCATATTTTGGGACCACAGTATCAGCACCAGGGCCTTTGCAACCCATTTACTGGAGCATCTATAGGACAGAGCCACAGGAAACACATGCAGAGAAGAGGAAGCAATGGATTGCAGGTGCTTACTTGGCAAAGCCAATGAAATCCTCATGGTTTGTGTTCATGTAAGCCAGCTCAATGTCTATTAGAAGCATGACCTGCCAAAGAAAAGCACAGAGCAAAACAGACATTAGTGACTGACACTGAATAGCCAGGGGCAGACACAGCCCTGTACATTCTTCATCTGATCAGCCCACTTTAGCCAGGTACCCCTTGGCTCAGGTCACTCTAGCCTAGACTGTCCCTTCAAAGTCCCAGCCAACCTCCCCTCTTACACACACTCCTGACCCCTTACCTGATCTTTAGTCCTGCCTTCTCTCTCACGAATGTGAGTAGTAACAATCCTCTCCATCTCCTCACGCAGATGAGGATATTGGCTGAGCTGCAAGAGACAGAAAACACGTGCACATGGGAAAGGGAGGCATAAGGGGGGGAGCAGCCCCCCCACATGTATGCATGCACACATATAATCCACAATCAGATATTTTTAAAGGAAGTTCTAGAAAGCTGGACTTGCAGAGAGATTTTTCCAAGTTTCTAGAGGTCTGTCAGGGGCAAGGTTCATTCCCTCTTGCTTTGGGCTTCAGAGAAGAGTCCTTTTCACTCTTGTATGAACCAGAGGCCTGCTCCAAACCCATCATTTTCTTCCTGGCATGAGGCTCTTGACAAATCCCAGATGTAAATACACTGATTACTCCTTGTTGGGTTTTTACCATTACATTGAACAATTTCTCTAGATGTTCAGCATCTCATTGTAGTAGGCTAAGTGAATCCTATGGGAAGTCTCTCTGGGAAGTAAAGTAGATTTCAGTCTCCATTTGCTGAAGCATTAAGTGAAAACATCTGTCCCTCTCCAACATCTGCAAGTAGAGATAGATGATCTGACCAACTCAGGGGGATATGTCTTCAAGAAACACTGTGCCCTGGGCATCCAGGTACTCCTGCCTGCTCATCACCCTCTGTGCTAGGGTAGGATTACATAGTTGAGGTCTGTTATTCACATTGCACCTACCTTTTTGCCACATTACTGAGGAAGGGAATCCTTTCCTGCCCAGATGGAGAAGTGGGACTTCACTAGCTATGGGTCAAAAGACAAATATCTACAGAGATCATACATGAGAAACCCTTCCAAAATGAGCACCCTTAAAGCCCTGGGGGTTTCACACAGCACCTACCTACTTGCCTAGATTGATAAGCCTCTAGTGATTTCAATAGAATAACTGTATGTGCCAGACCTAACCTTAGAAACAGTCAATGGAAATTAACCCTCCAGACTCAGGATCTAGACTTTCTTCCCCACTTCACCTACACCCTCTGAAATAATGTCCATAATCTCCCTTTCCTTTTTTTTTTTCTTAATATTGCCTTCAATTTGACTACAATGTCAAACAGCCTGTCTTAATATGAGCCTTTTTTATTCCCCCAAGAAGGGGGTATATAAAAAAAGAAAATTTACCTACAATATGTATTGCATTTGTTTTGTTCCTCCAATTTATGAGAGCTTATTTCTAAACTGGTTAGACTTTTTGTTCTGTATAAATAAGCAATTATACCATACTAGAAGGAACTAACTGAAAGTGTGCAGCATTACTACAAGCCAGATCCTATTCTAACCAGCAACAATATTCCTAACTACAAATAGTCTCAAGCCCTTTCAGCACCCTTGACATCAAGCGAGTTGCAATAGCCTGGATCTGAAGTTGAAGACTAGCTTTGACACTGTCTATTTTCAAATGTGTGCTTTGTTTTGAATGCCAATGACCCTACAGAGGCAAGAAAAAGAAAACCAAAACACAAAACCACAAGTGGAATTCATGTTCCTCCCCACCACCTTGTCTTGAAAGTACAAACTGGGTGTTCTCCATGATCTTTATGCTTCAGGCAGCTGGTTGTTTCAGAGACACACACACAAAGCTTCCTGTTTCCTTTAGGGGGTTGGCAAAGGATAGATGGGCAAGTTATGTCAAACAAAAACAGGAAGTTGGAAAACCTCTAAGCAAGTCTCAGCTTCTTTGCTTCAAATTAAAAAAACCCAAAAAACNCCTTTCCACCCCCCGCCACCCCACTCCCAACCAGTACAAATGCACACAAAGTGCAAAACAAGTTGTGGTTCATTCAGAACCCAGATCATCCAGCAACATTGATATGCAAAAATAAATTGACAGCATCAGTTCCCATGCAGGAGCTTCCAACCCCAAGCATGCACAAGAGAAGCAAGAGTGGAGCAAGGAAAAAGGACACAGACAAGCCACAGGATGTCACACCACCAGGGAACGTGCAATTGGGCATAGAGGGGTAAGGAGTTATCACCAGCTGTACAAACAGCACCCAGAAATGCCATGACTCTGAAAGACAGGAGAGCAGGCGACCCTTCAAGGGGATAAGTCTGTCAGCCTGGGATCACATCCCAGCTCAAGCAGGTTTCAATCCTGTTTTAGTTGCATTTGCCTGTTTAATCAAAATACAAGCTCACAGCCCTCTGAAAACCAATTTGTCCCAATGTTCCTTAGTTCCCCTCTTTGCAGATTCCAGGAGTCCTTGGCAGCACACCAGAGATCAACTTTTTGCTGAAGGGTTGCTGACTTGCAAGACCTTCCTGCGCTTGTGAGATGCTGCAGTGCAGTCTGGCACAGGAGGTTCCTGCTTTTGAAAAAACACTGACTATAACACTACCCTCCTAAACGTAAGGGTTTACACACTTACACCAGCTTTTTGTTGATTTTTGGAGCTACTCTTCATTTAACAAACTGGAAGAAGCTCAGAATCAGGCCAGTCAGNACAATGTCAAACAGCCTGTCTTAATATGAGCCTTTTTTATTCCCCCAAGAAGGGGGTATATAAAAAAAGAAAATTTACCTACAATATGTATTGCATTTGTTTTGTTCCTCCAATTTATGAGAGCTTATTTCTAAACTGGTTAGACTTTTTGTTCTGTATAAATAAGCAATTATACCATACTAGAAGGAACTAACTGAAAGTGTGCAGCATTACTACAAGCCAGATCCTATTCTAACCAGCAACAATATTCCTAACTACAAATAGTCTCAAGCCCTTTCAGCACCCTTGACATCAAGCGAGTTGCAATAGCCTGGATCTGAAGTTGAAGACTAGCTTTGACACTGTCTATTTTCAAATGTGTGCTTTGTTTTGAATGCCAATGACCCTACAGAGGCAAGAAAAAGAAAACCAAAACACAAAACCACAAGTGGAATTCATGTTCCTCCCCACCACCTTGTCTTGAAAGTACAAACTGGGTGTTCTCCATGATCTTTATGCTTCAGGCAGCTGGTTGTTTCAGAGACACACACACAAAGCTTCCTGTTTCCTTTAGGGGGTTGGCAAAGGATAGATGGGCAAGTTATGTCAAACAAAAACAGGAAGTTGGAAAACCTCTAAGCAAGTCTCAGCTTCTTTGCTTCAAATTAAAAAAACCCAAAAAACACAGTTCAACAACAAAAAAAAACCCAACACAACCCCCCCCTTTTCACCCCCCGCCACCCCCCTCCCAACCAGCNTTTGCCTGTTTAATCAAAATACAAGCTCACAGCCCTCTGAAAACCAATTTGTCCCAATGTTCCTTAGTTCCCCTCTTTGCAGATTCCAGGAGTCCTTGGCAGCACACCAGAGATCAACTTTTTGCTGAAGGGTTGCTGACTTGCAAGACCTTCCTGCGCTTGTGAGATGCTGCAGTGCAGTCTGGCACAGGAGGTTCCTGCTTTTGAAAAAACACTGACTATAACACTACCCTCCTAAACGTAAGGGTTTACACACTTACACCAGCTTTTTGTTGATTTTTGGAGCTACTCTTCATTTAACAAACTGGAAGAAGCTCAGAATCAGGCCAGTCAGAACAGCTCTTAATGGCCACCTTCTCTTCAGCCCTCAACTTTGCCTAATAGTCAAGAGACAGTCAACTGCAAATCTCTTTGCATACAGGAAAGCTGTACTTCTGTAGCACAACAAACAGATGGGCCCATCTCCTTCTGTGTTCTGTATTAATAGTCTCATATTATTCCATCTATGCAGCTTTATCAACTGCACGTACAAAGATTTCTTCACCATCTGGGGTGAAATGAAATAATTGTGGCAGCACACAAACAGGAACACACAATAGTTCAGGACAGCAACAAACCAAGGCTACAGGACTGTTAAGCTAATTCAAAAGGTGTTAGCCCAAGCAGACTTCCTTTCAAAAAGCCTTGCAGGACTTCTAGTGAGTTTCAAGGTTTGGTTTTGTCATCAGAAATGCAGCATCAATCCACGACACAGCAGGCTGGGCATTACCTTACAATTAGCATCAGTCCTAAAGTAGCCTTTTCCAGATGCTTCCTCTAATAGCACATGCTCTTGTCCACATCAAGCAGTTAGGACTATAACATGCAAGATAAATATCGCAAATTAACTAGTGTCCCTGTGCAGTTATACCATCAGAACCCCATTCTCAGGCTGGCTGCTATCCTAAAGTGCTCTATGGCAGTTACCTTCTACGATTTCGGAGGGAGACACAGGCAGGATTAACCTTCTCATTACATCTAGATATTTGACTTGAAGCAATACTAAAGCCTTCCTTTTATTTTCCTGTACTATTGCTACATGTTTTAATTCAGGCAGTTATTTTCCATCTCTAACACCTGCCTCCCTGGCCTCTCCAGCTTTTATTACAGCCACAAGTCTCCTACAAAGTCACTGCTACTATCATCTTCCTTAAAGGATATGCTTTGGAACCCTTGTATCTCCTTGGAACATCCTCACAGGGTCCTCCATCATATGACAGATTAAAATCCACAGAGCAAGTGGGTGCCCAGCCAGTCTGATGCTGGCTGCCCAGGTCCAACACAGAAACTGGACTTCAACACCCTTGGGGGTTTTGTGATCTTTCTCCCTCCCCACCCAGAGCAAACATCTCCAGCCAGATACAATTACCAGTGTAAGCAAACCCATCAAAATAATAATAAAAAAAAAACCAAAACAAAAAACAACCAACCACCACCACCAAGAGAAAAAGGCTGGAGAGGAGTTACTCTGCCTCACCACATCAGCCCCCACAACCTGGCAACAGCAAGACTCTGAAAGAAATAGATTGGGCAGAGCTTGGGGCATTTCAAGGATGTCTCCTTAACAGAGGCAGACATAAGCTCTGTGTTCCTAAGTACAACCAGAACATACTAGCTCAGCTCCTGCCTTCACTCTGAACTCACGTCAATTCTTATTTTCCCCTTCCCTTCCTTCCCCGTTATGTGGTGAGTCTGGCAGTAATCCTCTACAAAGGGAAATATAATTTTCAAGTTCTAAAATAACCCATGAAACAGCCCTTTCCAACCCAGTTTCCAGAACATACTCGTGTTGTGCCACAGACATATTTGTAGCCCCTTACTGCTAAGACTAACACCAATTGCCACAACTACTTTTTTTTTTTTCTTTTTTTAAAGAGGCATGTGGTGCCCCCTCCTGGAGGAAATCAGCCTGGGAAAGAAACCCACTCCTGCCCCAGCATCCAGGCAGTATTTGAGACCCAGGACAGTTTCCCTCTCCCACTGCTGCTGCCCTCTGCTCGGCTAAGGCTTCACCTCCTGTGGGTCAGAGCACACAAGGAAAAGCACCCACACTACCTCCCACTGAGCATAGTCCATGGAGTGAGAATGATGCAGAGGGTGTAATGCCTGGAAAAGCTTTTCCCCAAGCCTTTTGGGACAGCAATCTTCCATGGATTCCAAATATCTCTTGCAGAACCATCTTGCTCCTCAAAACTTTCAATTGACTGTTGTTTGTATATGTTACTGCTCAACATAGCTCTGCTGTCAAGATGAAACCTGCAGACCACTCATGCTGTGGGGATGCAAGATCTTTTTCTAGGGTATCTGGATTTTAAGGGGGGGGGGAGGGGGTGGTCCCAGGAAAAAAAATAAAAAACCAGTAAGAAGTTCCAGATGTACAAGCAGTGGCACAGAAAATGGGGCTTGCCAAGAGTTTGATCCACACTGAGGTGGATGCCACTGAGCCAGACAGAAGGAAAGGGTGAGCTACAGAAAATCCCTGGATCTAAGCACACTTCTCAGCTAAAGAGAGCATCAGCTGATCCCACTTCTCTTGGCCTGCTTTTAAGCTGCTCTTATACCTGCAGGTTGCTGCTCTCCTTTAGATGAGTCTTTATATCCATTTTCTCTCCCTAGGTTTGCTGGAGTTCCAGGGCTGCATGTGGAGAAACAGCATGGAAGTGTGTGGGAATGGGGTGGGCATCGACCTTTCTTTGTATTTTTTGTTTCTTTACCTTTTCGCTACACTTTCTGATGGTGGATGTGAGCTCACTCACTACCATATCCACACACTTCAGACTCGGCTCCTTCAACTTCTGCACCTGCTTTTTCACTATGGCTTCAAAAGCGAGGTCAGGCGTGAAGAGACCCGTTCTGCATGGCAGGGGCAGGGTGGGAGGAAGCAACGAGGAAGAAGAAAGCAAAGCAGAGAAAGAGCAGGAAGGAGGAGGAAAGAGGAGGAAGGAAAAGGGAAAAGAGAGAAAACACAAGGCAAAATGAGAAGTGAGATTTTGGTTCATTCCATTAGTTTATTGAACCAGGTGAGCATTGCTATGGGGCCTGTGCACTGCCAAGTATCAGGAGAGTCTACAGGCAAATGGAAGTGGCAAAGGGGAATGAGGTAGGAGCAGCTGGGCCAGTGAAATGGTGAGCTGTCAAGAGCAAGATGAAGGATGGAGCTCCCCAGGGATCAAGTGATTTCTTTCTGAAGGAAAGCTTCTTTGGCTTTTGGAATCAAGCTGCTTGGTACAGTGAGCCACTGCCTCTCTTCCTACCTCGCCATGTCTCATTTCCCTTTGTCTCAGGCATCCCCCTTTCCTTCCTACCACGGTTATGTCCCCTTCGTGTTTCCTAATTCCAGCTGCAGAAAGCCTGAACAGGAGCCAAGCTAAGACTTACAGTGGTCTGCCACTTGCATCTTGTTCTGGCAGAACTGAACTGGATTGGTGTCTCTCCATTTCAAGGATTCAGACAGACTGCTCCACTTACAAAGTGTGTTTCATCTCACTCACCTTCCCTGCAACATTAACTTCCTCAGTAAGAACAGATGTACCCAGCATTTAGGAAGACACAAACATGCTACAGGGCATCCAGAGCTATGCAAAGTATCTGTTCTACCCCAGCTAACCTGTACCATCAGTCCCAATACAGGTCTACTGAGATTTATAAAAAAAAGTATTAGTTTCCACTGACACTAAGTATTCTCAGTGGCTCCACTGTGAGAGAACAGGAAGTCCACAGAAACTGAGGTTACTAAAATAAGTCCAAGATTGATCCAATTCAGGACTAGTACACCCAAAGTAGTTTTTCAGCACATATTTAGCACTTTATAGTATCTACCAGGATGCTCTATTACAGAATCTGAGTTACTTGTTTTATTATGGGGCATTACTGCTTCAACAAATGCTTTCATCCCTTTGACACGGGAAGGACCTACTGCCTTTCTAAAAGTACCATTAATAGTCAAACCTTGGGTGCCTACAGCTAACAACCAATCCAGGACTAACTATAAATAACTACCACCTCATGTAAATCAGGTATTTCCTCCTTCTTTCACATCTCTGTGGATAACACCTGCAAGACCCCAAGCAACACCGCTACTAAAATACACTTCAGCACATATTATAGGACCTACAGTCAGTCTGCCTTTCAAGCAGCAAAGAGTTGGAATATGTTTCAGGATTCAGCTTCACCCCAAGAGTCCCTCTCAAGGTGCCAACAATGCCCCTTTTGAGCAAAGCAAGAGCATTTCCAAAGTTAAGTTCACATCCTCCAACTCAGCAGCAATTTCCTACTACTCCAGTTGCCCTACTAGGCTCAATATACACTATTTCCCCCCTCAAATGTGGGGGGCACTGCACACACAAAAAAAAAATATTAAAAAAACACCAAAGTCTCTTCCAGTACCTGAGTATCACCTGAATTACAACATTTTATTTCTTGTAATACAAAATTGTAACCATGGCTACTGGAACACACACAGAGCAACTAGAACTGAAGCCAACCATTAAATTCTTCGCAGTAGTATTTTAGCTAAAATGGAATGCTTTAATACTGGATCTGTAACATGTCCCCCCCATCCCTGTGGTCTCTTCTCCTCTCTTATCTCCTGCCCTGTTGTACCCACCACCTGATCACTCAACCTGCCACTGTCAGAACAGATGGTCTAATCTGAAATTGTCAGTAAAAGAGGAAACAAAAAGAAACAATGAAGAAAGAAGTGGGAAATGGAGGGAAGGATGCAAAGAGAAATAATGAATGGGAGATTTTGAACAGCACCTGATGGATGGAGAAAAAACCAAGGGAAGCTTCAGAGGGCACAAAAAAGAAGAGCCCTTCTGATCCAGTTAGCAGGCGACTCTGGATACTTGGCAGCCCGAGGGCCTGTGCTTACCTGTCGCCAGGCTCTAATGGCAATTTTCTGGGTGCTCCTCACAGTCACACACCCCAAGAGAGGACAGCAGGACAGAAAAAGGAAGCTCCTCCAGCACTCTAGAAGCCTGAGCAATCTCTCACTGCATCCACTTTGCTTTCCCAGTCTGTCCTGGGAGGCAAAGCATATGCCTGCATGCCTGAGCCCTTCTATAGGGATCTTGGCCCTAAGGACTAGGCATTTCTGCACATGATAGCAAATATCACCTGGGCACCTTTCCCTATGCTTGCAGAGCAAGGGTGTCAGATTCTCCAGACACCTCCTGCTATGCCCATTTACCTGCACTTGAATAGCCAGTGGCGATTCCAGTCTCCAGTGCCCATACCACCATCCTAACTAAGGTGCCTTTTCACCAGTACCTAACCCTGCCTGAAGCAGCAAAGCATGGCTGAGAGGAACAGCACAACCCCAACCTCAGAAACAAGAGCTGCCATATCCAAAAGGGCAGAAATCGAGGCAGATTCCCTCCCTCAGCCCCAACAAATACCAGTATGGATCCCAAAGGGCAAAATCTGAAGCCCCCTCTCTGAGAGACCGGGAGGACCCCCGAGGCTGATGGACCTTTCTGACTTGCTTCTTCTCAGCCATGTGCTGCTCTTCCAGAACAGGGTATGGACCAAGCCAACCAGAAATCAAGCCAAACACCACAGGAACATTTCCCTGCAATACAGCCCACAGCTATAACTGCTGCAGCTTCTCAAGTTCAGCCCATACACCCCACCAGTAGCACCCAAAGGCTAGTTTGGGATTAACGCTCTCACTTCTTACAAGAATAGAGGGGACAAAATTGAAACCCCAGTTTCTGGCTTGGAAAATAAACCCAGATACTAAATTTAAAGTCAAATGTGGCCATATATGAAGGATGTTTGACCCTTGTGTTTAGGACTCTGGAGTTATGCTACAGAGGGGTGGCAGGGACATCTCCAGCACCCTTCCGCTCTAAGATGTTCAGGGAGCAGGGCCATGGCCCACATCCCACAGCGCTTCCCTTCCTGTTTGGCTTGTTGGCTGGATCGCCCCAGGCTGCTACCGCTCAGGTCTAGTCATGCTGAGGAGGTGGTTAGAAACACCGAGTGTGGCTGCAGGCAAGTCCCTGCCCAGGTCACAATGCTGCACCGCAGCCAGCGAGCGGGTGGAAGGTGCCAGCTCCATGCTGCCTCTTGGTTACCTTCTTGGTGCACTGTCTAACGGTATTGATTAACTCCGATATGACCATGTCCACGCATTTCAGGCAAGGTTCTTTAATCTTCTTCACCTGCTTTTTCACAATGGTCTCAAAGGCCATGTCAGGTGTGAAGAGACCGGTTCTAAACACCCAGGGTGGGGACAAGACAAGGCAGGAAGGGGAAAAGGGGCAGGAGAATGTCACAGCGTTACACACACATCTTGGAGCAGGCACTGCCATCATTGAAACCCAGCACACGGGGCTGGGGAGTGTCACAGCCCTCAGACAAACCCTAACTGGAGTCCATGGAAAGTTTGGGACACTTGGCACCTCCCAGGAAGGAGGTACTGAGAGAAAAGTGGATCCCAGATTGATAGCCACAGCCAGGCCTAAGGGTGACAGGGGCTGGGTTGACCCCTCTGCAGCAAATTTGACCTCAGAGTTGTGCAGTGGATGGGAGGTCTTTTGTGAAGGATTTTCTTAATGATTGGGACACTAACATGTTTGATACCCTTCATCAAGCTCAGCTAGTGACTGAGCAAATGAATGAAAATAAAGCCAGCTCAATATTTGTTCATATCCCCAATGTGGTGGAAGGGCTCTGATGGGCACCAGGCCCTGCTCACCTTCCCAGGAGTAGCAAGATTAGGGTTCTCAGGGCCACACTTTCTGACAGCTAACCTCTGCCAAGGGGAACACAAGTTTTCGCTAATTATGTCTTGGGGCCATTGGGATCCTGGTGATGGGCACCCCAATGCTCCCTCAGATCTTTAGGGGAGGAGCCGCTCAGTACCAACAACTGCTTTGAGCAACTAACTGTTGATTAGTATGGAGACAGAAAGTGAATACCAGCATTTTAGCTTTAACTAAATGAAGTAGTAGTACAGGGCTTGCATCCCTCTTTCTATCCTTTTGTATATCAAGGCATAAGGAGGGAGAAAATGTTTAGTCACTGAGGCAATTTTACCTTTTAGGCTTCTGCAACTCTCACATGGGAAGAGAAAACAAACAAACGCGGATGATTCTCCCTAATTCCAAGCCACTGGGGTGGTCCAAGATGTTATCATTCCTCTTTGGCTGACCTACCGTACCTCTGAAGTCTTCAACTCCATTCAGAAGGTCTAGAGGTATTTACAAGGCTATGCAGCCAATGGTGTGCCTAGTGCGTGATACGTGCCTGATACCATGGATGTTCTTGATGGCATAGCTAATCTCCCGCCGCAGCTCCTTCTCATCAAACTCCATCTGCAACCAAGAGAGAGTTTCATTAGAAACTGTCTGACACACAACAGCATGCAGTACAGAGAGGTCCCATGCCAGCACTAACACGTGACAGATATCAGTCCAAGTGTTGGATACAGAGTCCAGCCATAAAGCTTCTATTGCCAGTGCAGACATCCTGGACCAATATGAATAGCTAAGGGCCTACATTTACAGATGCCAAGCCCCAGCAGCTCCAAATGATCTTCCTAGAGATTGGACTGAAGTGCTAGATTGCTTTCTAAAGCAAACCATTTTGTCTCCTAAGATTTAGCATGAGGTCTTGGCAGCTGTTTGTTCAATGAACACTACAAATAGATTTACAAAACATGTTTGTATGTGAGATTTGTTACAAGGCGGGCTCTTGTATTTCACTAAAAAGGCCTCATCTTACTCAAATGGAAAAAAAAGAAAGCAAGCAAAATGCAGAAAATCCAGGAGTGGAATGATTTGGTTCTCACGTCTGTTCCAACTCATGTTAAAGAAAGTTTTTCCATAACACTAACCTGATCAGAAGTGGATTTTGCCATCCAAGAAAACTATTATTCAAGTAAAAATCCTCTTTGACTGTTATAGCAGTAGAACAATTTCCACAGTGTTCCCACCTCCATGCCATTGATAGGGAACAGACAGAATTAATCCCAGGTACATTTACATCCTCTTTCTTGCTTCTTGGATATCTATTAGGACAACTTTAGATCTAGTCTGATGCTCAGGATCAAGAAAGTACAAGTTTCAGCATCATTCATCCTACGTGAAGTTAAGTCAAAGTAGCTTTGACACAACACATCTGCAAGGACATACAGTCATCCTTACTATTGTTTGTGTTAAAGTTACTTTGCACATTTAATTTTGCATTAGGAACTAAGCTAAAAAAATATTATCATTTACCTAAGAGAAAGTTAAGTTCTGTCACAAGGGCAGGGACTGAAGGAAAGGTCAGTACCAGCAGAAGGCTCCAATAAAGCAGTAAAGATGGTGTTAAAGTAAGTAAAGACGGTGTTAAAAGGAAAAACATTAAGCAAAACAGTCAAAGGGAAAGAATGATGAAAGATACCAAGAGGAGTAAGGAGACAGACGAGGTAACAAATAAGACAAAGTGGCTCTCAGCAGCACAGGGAAGCAGTACCTTCACCAGTTCAAAGGGAAAACGCTCATGGAAGATGCGATTAATCCTAGCTCCTCCTGACAGCTCATAGGTATCAATTTGGTCTCCAGAGCCTTCAATGCGTTTCTCAAAGTCCACAGCAAACTGCTGGACCATCCTGAAAGAAAACAAAAAGCATGAAGCAGAAAAGTCATGGATGAGCAGTCATCTCTAGGGAGGGACATGCAGCTGAGACCACCTACTGAAGCAGAGCTTTGGTCTTGCGAGCAGGGTCATCAGGGCGAAAGTTCTTGTACTCCTCCACCTCCTTCTCAATGGAGAGAAGCTGGCTTTGGAGCTTGTTCCGCAGCCCTGGCAGGGTGTCACGGATGTGGTTGGTCAATTGCTGCACAAAAAGAAGTTTTAAGATGATGATAAACCTCTAAGTGGTTACAGGGAAGAGTTTGCTACCTCTGCACGAGAACAAGAATGCAGCACAACAGTTTTAAACAGTTTCTTGCCCACAAGTTTTAGCTTTTCCTTTATCTTTTCATCTCAGAAGAGCTCTGATGGCCAGCCCAGCCATTCTTGTGACATAGTGGGCAGCAGTTAACCATTAACAGTACCTGGTTCAATACTTTCTGCAGGTAGGGGGTTCCCATGCGATCGGCCATGTGTCTGTAGGCTGGGTGGGAGAGAAAAAATTTTCTCTCTGCAGCCAGAGCTGCCTGAATGTCCTTCTTGCCATCAATGTCCTTCTGACTTCTGTTGACTACACCAATGTAACCTGTAAGAGTGTGGTTAGAGATCAGACAGTTCCAAGGATGAGAATGTAAATGGGACTCAGACAAAGTTACCCAGCTGGCAACACTGCAAAAGGGGAATTCTAGTAACAACACATTATTAGGAACCAACTGGAAGAATTTAAAACTAGAAGTTCCTCTGAACGGCCCGGGTCCTGATATTTTTACATGCAGGACAAAAATGACTATGCAATTGTCCTTTGGAGAGCTACTTTGCTATGGCTATACACAGCATGTATCACAGTCCAAAATTACTTCATCTGATATACTATGGCAATCTCATCTAGATAAAAGATGAGGGGAGTGTTTTAACAGGAGTTCCATTGCAGCTTCCCTTATTAAAAGAAGTAAGGAAAGAGAAGGTAAAGATAAGCACATAAGGCTCTGCTTTGCTAGGCCTACATATCAAGGTACAAATACCTACAAAGTTCCTATTAACAGTGTGACTGACCTTGATTCCCCAAATTTTCTCAGTTCCAGCCTGGAACAGAAATGACTTAACCACAAGTTGTAACAGATGTCGCAGGAAGGGGATGCACTGGCGGAAGGGGATGAGGCCAATACAACTCATACAGGGAAAATAAAGGAAGGAGATCATGGGCAAAGCATGAGGAAAACGTACCTCTACGAAGAGGAAGTAATTTATTTTCTAATACATCCCGTGCATCAGTTCCTTCATCCATAAGATCCAGCTTAGTAATGACTCCAATAGTGCGTTGCCCTATGAAAGAAACAAAAGCACACTTGATCAAGCACGTAAGTCATTATTTTCCTCTGTTCATAGAGCTTACAGGTTGCCCAGCTTGGCTATTCAAGAGCTCTCGAACTCAAACATTACAGTTCCCATCATGTCCAAGAGGCCACAGGAGCAAAACAGACAATAACTGAGTCCAGCTCAGTTATATCTTGCTGAAACATGTACATGCTATGCCACAGCAAAAAAGGATTTTTGTGGAGGTTTTTCTACTTCTACTTTTCTCCAGAACACAGATGACTAGAGGAAAGGAAATCCTTTACCTCTTCAGAAATGGGGCTCAGACAAAGGAAAAGGAGAGTAACAAAAATTCTATTACAGTAACTATTAACATTCACTGACACCTCTCAGAAGAGCATGTGCTGGTGAAGACAGAGAAGAGCCCACAGCTACTGGGCTAATCACAACCAGAAGGTGAAAGGAAAAATCAGGCCACTGTCTAGAAATGTCACGATAAAATAAGAGATCTTTACCTTGAGGATCCACCTCCTTTGCAACCTTCAGGGCATCAGAATTGGCCAAATCAGAGTTGGCTGGGGATACTGCCAGGATGAGGCAATTCTCTTTGGTGACAAACTGCATGAGCATATCTCGGATCTGGAACTCGATGTCAGGGGGCTGGTCTCCTACTGGAACTTTTGTCATACCTGGTAGATCCACCAAGGTCAGGTTCAGGACTAGACATAGGAAACAGGAGATAGCACAAGGGAGTGTTGAGGTAGGAATGTTCTGGTCTGTAAGTACCACCTGTAGCTTTAGTGTCTCCAATATATAATACGCATAATAGATGCACACACAAAAGCACACAGAGCTTTCCAGCTCTTTTTTACTACCACTTAAGAACTAGTTGCTACTAGTCATGATTGTCAATAATCTTATCACCCTTCCCTTTAAATCACTTGTTTTCACACTAATAGGGAAAACTGTGCCCTCAAAGTCCCTCCACATATGCTACACTGAAAGGGAAAGTATGACAGTATGTTTTTTCACTTCATAACAAAGACTGGGGAGTCAGAAAAGTTGGTTCCACGCATTAAGAGTTGTCCTCAGTATTGAAGAGCTCAGTCCTGCCACCCTTATTCAAGGGAGGCTCCTGTCAGAGTCAGCTGGGCCTTCTGAAGAACTGTAATATGCAGCCCTATAACTGTTCCATTGTCTTGAGAGATAAGTAAAAACTAAAAATCAAGCACAAGTTCCACCCTGTCAAAAGCTATGCAGCACTGAGCTGCTGCTTTCCAAAAGTGCTCATACACTGTTCAGGTTTGAAGAGCTGGCAAATTTATGACTATGTCACTCCCTTGTTTAAGCAGAATTCTTCCACCAAGATCATGGGTACTACCTGGAGACAACTATATAAAGTACATATTTACATGCAAACCCAAGACAAGTGCTCATCAAGAAAGCCACTCTCCCCATCAATTATTTGTTTTTCCCTGCATTTGCTCAGTAAAGCAGTATCAGAAGGCAGGGAGAAGCAAGAGCTCTTCACTGCAATGCCCAAACTGATGGAAAAAAACCAGCCTTAGGAACAACTTCCTGCAAAGACATCAGTTGTTTCAAGGAGAAGTTCTGCTAACAGTCAGATACTTCAGCTGGCAGCCACATTTGTTTTAGCAGTACAGCTACACCTGGCAGTTTGAGACAGCACGGCCCAGGCACATGGAGATAAAAGTCAAAAAACTGAGCACACTCCCCATTTCCTCCCTGTTCTTTCTGTCTTTACTTCATGACAAAGCAGTAATCTGTCTCATCTGTCTCCTGACTCAAACACTGCATTAGCACTCACCATGAGGAGAGTAGACCCGAAGATTGATGGGCACAGGAGAAATCCCTTTGTTGGAGCCAGTAACACGATCCGTTTCAGCCTCAATCTCCAAACGGACCTCCTCAAAATCAGTGAATTTCTTTCCTTTGCAGTGTAGGAACTCACCATATTCTATTTAAACAGAAGCAGAGAGTTAGTCACTGAAAATGGTGAAACACTGAAAGTGTAATGATAACACCATGTCCCCAGGCAAAACAAAACAAAACTGAAGGAACAAAGTCTAGCAAAGGCCTTTCCCATTAGGACCTGGCAGGTTCACACAGAAGTTACTGCAGTCGCATTATCTGAAAAACGTCTGAAAAAAATTCAGCTAAGCCCAACATCTTCACAATCCAGCTTTTGTCTCAGCAGAGGTGGCATCCTCACTTGTCTTCATTCACTTCATTCATAATAATCCAGGACCTTCTGTCTTGATACTATGCAAACTTAGCACACATCTGCTTGTGGTGGCACCAGCGAATTCCACAGTTACACTGGGAGATACTTGGGAACTCTGAACTTGGGAGTAGCTGTGTATTAAAGTGGTGGGGGTAAATAACAGTCTCATTACCTAAGAGAACAGACTCAAGAGAGTCTTGAGTGAAAAAAAAATATACTCCAAAACTACACCACCTTTTCTTGTCATAGTTTTGAACTGGTTGGGCTTTTTTGGTGCAATCAGTCTCAGAATAGGCTAACCAATCCAAGAACACTGTTTCAATTTTAAAAGCCTCCTAAAAAGTCAAATTGTCTCTTTACTGTGGACAAGAGGACTGCCATGGACAGATCAAATACATCTGAGAGGAGAGGAAGAGTACCTCAAAACATTCACTCACCAACTCCTGGATGAGATCTTAACTTATGCTAAGGGGAATGCTAATGAAAGTATCCTGCAAGTAAGTAGCAAAACCAGGGAACAGCTCAAAAGACCAGACAGAACTCTGCAGTCTTTTTCTCCAGATCCCAGTGTTTTCAGTACATTAAATCATTTCAACCCCTTATTTCAGTAGATTATCAGCAGAGTCATCTGGCTTTTAGGTCTTAGCCATTCAAGAGTCACAGCTGCATAGGCAGAGGTAAATTGTGATGAATGTAGGCATGGACCCTTGCCTAATAAATTAAAACAACTAAGCAGCGATTTGCTTCTGAACACTTAACGCATCAGATGTTAAGCGGGTAGAAATGAAAACCAGTTGCAGGTTATTTTTGCTGTGGAGAATTCTTATTTCCCCCACCCCCCCAGTGAGCAGTGAATACCTTTCTTCACTACAACAGCAATCCAGCTAGACACAGGGAAGGGAGCTCACATACCTGTGCTGGCATTTACCAGCTGCAGGACCAGAGGGCGTCTGGTTACGATGCCAGATCCACGTGGCAGAAAGTCCCTGAAATGGAACAGGAAGTTTCAGATAAGTGAATGATTATTTCCTTCCCTTTACATGGCTTTTCTGCTTCTATAAGCATTCATGGATTCTAGCAGGGAGTCTCAACCACAGGCACAAAAAGTTTAAGACACCAAAACCAAAGCGCTCCTTTCTCAAGGAGAGTAAGAGCTTGTTATTCTGAAGAAGGCTATTCTCACAGCACACCTCCTCTGATCCTAACAGCTATAGCTCCTTCTACTGAAGCTCCAAGCTAACTAACAGGCCCATTCAATACAGCTGCTTGTACTTTGGAAAAAATTGATCTTCATCAGAAAGAAAACATAAGTTGAAGCGGAGCCCAAAAAACTAATGTGCCTCCTTTTAACAAAATACAATTGCCTGAACTACAACAAAATCACTCACACCCTGCACTTCAGGACTTGAGAGGACACCACTTGTTTTTTTAAAACAATCCCCACAAGATACATCTGAAACAGAATGAAGAGCAGCCACAGGCTCACCTCCACCAGGGTTTCTCCTGGCTAACTGCTCAAGACATAAGTATTGCCAAAGCAGCAACAGCTTCCTTTTACATTAAAAAGAATCCTGAATTTCTGCGTACTTCAAATAATTTCAAAGGAAGGAAACCTTCCACTATTCCTCTCCAAATGCTGACTTAGCAGCCACAGCCCACAAGTTCTCCTTTGCTTTTTCTTTTTCCAAACCCAAGTGCTTTAAGCAAAGTTAGACATGCTTGCTGCATCTGACGATGACCTCGCTAGTTTGTGGCCTGGTTTTCCAGTACTCAGCTGTTCGTGCAGCTCTTCAAGAACTACTAAGCATTTCTGAAAATATGATCAATTGGTTCCTTGCCTAGTGGGAGAATCATCACTTCAAAATATGGTTCCTACAGCATGAATATAGTTTGCTTTGTTAAAAGAAGTCCTGCCTACATCATTGGAATTCTGGTGCACAATCCTCCCTCCCTTGATGGCTGTGGTGATGAATAATTTTGTTAATTCAAGTAGTGACTAACTACTCTGGTGAATGAGAAATCCAGGGCTCTCCATTTTCAGCATCTTGCTCCTAGTTCTGCATAAGTTTAACAGTGACAAAAGAACTGAAGATGAGGAATGAGGGTTTTGTTGTTTGGTTTTTTGATTTTTTGGGGGGTTTTGTTTGGGTTTTGTTTTTGTTTTTTTAAAACAGAGACAGACTTCAGCAGTTTTGTTTCAGCTCCTGGTTTGGCCACTGTTTTCCTATGTAATTCTATACAAGTTGTTCTACTTCTCTGTATTTCCCTTTCCTCAGAGAGAAGAAGAATTCTCCATCTGCAGGGCTGTCAGAATAACCCAATAACACCAAAAACTGCAGAGTGGTTTCGAGTGAAGGAAGAGTAAGGACCATCCTACAATCTCTACCATCTCAAATAAAAAGATTTTTTACTAATTTTGGAGTAACATGAACTCTACTACAACTCTACCATTTAAAATAAGATTATAACCCAGTCTCATTATTTCAGACTTTTCAGAGTTAACCAGAGTTTGTCTTTCATTTGTTTTTTAAATTCAGCTCTAGTTTTTCCATTCCAGTGGAATTAACCCTGGAATCTTTGAGGCATTGCATCATTCTAGCAGCTTTCTGCTGTCTCAGCTCCTTTCCTATAGACGTGGTCCACATGTGAAAGAGTCCTAACCCTAGCACCAGTTTTGAGCATAACAAACCTATCTGAGCTGCACTGACTTATTTTAAACTTTTGTAGCCGAGGAAAAAGGTATCCTACTATGACAGATTTTCTTTCTAGCACACTGAGACACCATTCTAGCTGTTGATCTCCTACTTGCAGTATCAAATCCTGCTTTGCTCTAGGAAAAATGCCACCTGCATTTACACACCTGAGCTATCTAGGAATTAAGATTCCACTCATTTTGCCCCATGCTTTCCTGAAGCTTTCTGCTTTGGTCAAAATCCTGATTTCTCTGTCTCAAGACAAAGGCAAATAGAAAAAAATATATGGCATCCAGATTCCAGCATTATAACATTATAAAAAAAAAAAAAGATCTAATTTACTGTGTTAATTGAAATAGCTCCCAGGCCATTCCAAGAAAAAACACTAAGTGCTCACAGGAAACAACACATCCATTAGCCAAATCTAGCCACCTAAGTCAACAATCTTAGCACTGCTTCAATTCTGAGTAAAAATATGTGCAATCTGATCCCTAACATCAGAAAATGAACATGTGTTCTGAGCCACAAGCTATTGGGAGTATGTACAGTTCAACTTCAAAATTTTCTCTACACTTACCTCCTATCAGGAGTTACAGCCAAAGGCTTTATAAAAAAAAAAATCCCCGAACACAATTGATGTGGTATCACCCCCTTTGTATCTATGTTTTTCCCTATTGTTTTTATTCACCTTCTTTCTGTCTACAGTCACTTGAACATGTGCTTTTCTCCTGCTCCAGCTGAACCTTTCAAGTCATAGACATTAAAAAGTACAGATTAGAAAGTTCTGCAGCAAACTGCCGAGCAGAAGGCACTGCATGAGAGTCTTGCCTGCCCTCTTACAGTAGGCCTCATAAATTGCTTCTGTAAATAAACTACAGTAACAGAGCATGTGTGGCTCAGACAACACGTCCAGCCTAGGTTTTGAGTCCACTCAGAAGCCAGAGGGAAGATCTACACACAACTACTGCTCCATAAAGAGCAGCACAAAGTGATGACATTAAGTCTGAATCAGGGAAGTGATACATGAGATAAGAACAACCACGTTCCAGATGACTTGGGCAGACAAGAGCACAAGGGTTAGATAAACTGGCTTATTCAATTCAGGCACTGGAGATGCACAGCAGTAAGGGTGGGGGAAGGAAATAGATCGAGTAATTCTTTAGAGGTAACACACTATAAGGCTTTGAGTGCTAGAACAAGAAGGGCAGCAGGGATTCCCTGGGTAAGACAAGGCAGCCTCTTGCATGACATCAAAAGCAGCCTTGTTACACACACCGCATTACAAGACTTTATGCCCAAAACACCTGCTTTAATTAGTTTGAGGGCACTAACCCCCTGCTTTCCTCCTTCACTTTGTATCTTGAGATCTGAAAATTACTTTGTTGCTCCGGTTGTAACAGGCAGAAGCTGCACCACAACATTTGGTTTCCTGCGCTTTAGAGCAGGAGAACCACACTGTGCCCCTTCTGCAGCCAGGCACCTCCAGACAACACAGCAAACGGCAGCTAAAACAGAGAGAGAAGCTGTATTTGGGCAATATAAATACTTAATTTGCTCATATCCCTTTCCTTAGCTATTGACTCAAAATTCCCTAGCAAGATATTGAGGGATCAGTTCTAGCAATGCAGTTTCGAGCTTTTCATCAGAGTTGGAAAACAAGGCTCAGATCAGCTACATTCCCCAAGGCATCAGTTATTAGAAGACTTACTTATACATATTTCACACTCATCTTTTATTAACTGCTGTCAGGGAAAGGACATTGTTGGGTAAACTCTTGGTCTGACCAGTGATCGATCTCTTCCAAACCAAGACAACAAAAAGAACCCAGGATGCAAATCCTGATGGGTCTCAGGCTGAAAAAGTTCAGGCAAGGAAGTGACCTGAAAAGGCATTTATTGTTGTGTTTTGCACTGCTCATTTCTGAAGTGCATACGCATGTTTTTGACGAGCTACCTCAGGGCAAACCCAATCACATCATCCCTCCTAGTCTTATTTCTATTTTAGTATGCAGAGCTGCATTAAAGTAGAGATTTGGGCTGAAAGCTGCATTAGTAATGAAATAGTAAATAATAATAATAATATAAATACTTGAGGGATGGAAAACAATCTAGTAGTTACTGTAGAGCAACATTCAAACAACATCCAAACACGTTGAAAACATATGAAGGCAATCTTGGTGTCACACAACAACACATTTATACACCAGGGACTTTGGGGTTTCCCTAATAGTTGCTTTAATTAAAGCCAGATGCTCTATGCAGAACAGCCTCCATGCATTAGGTATCTCGAAATTCCACAGAACACCAAGGTGCTATTCATGACAGAAAAAGCACATCTGCTCTGCAAACAAACTTTGGAGTTCACTTAATGACTTGCACAGTACAGAGGATTAGAAGTTAAGAGTAACATGGACCAAAGACATTTCCCCCGGTCTATTTAGAAGGCACAGGCAGTTCACAAACTGTACAATTCAAAGTATATTGGATGGAAAGAGAAGAAAGTATTGATAGATGCAGTTGAGAAAGTAGGACAGATAGCCAAATGAAAAGCCTAGGACTCCCTGAAGAGGCACACATGGAAACTTTCAGACAAGTTACCTGTGTTTATTCATTGCTATCATTTATTTGTCACTCACATTTTCACAAATGTGACTGTCTCCATTAAAATAAGAGACCTCCACGAGCTGGTTTGCTGCAGTAGGGCCACATTTGCTCCTAGAAAACACCCAATTCACTAGTCAAAACCCAAACTTGTTTACTACTTTGGTCAAACAATTTATCTCAGTCTGATGCTTTCTTGTTAAACAAGAGATAACTAGATCTTTGGAGGTGGAACTGGTCTTCCAGCATCATCACAGGCTTATTGTGCCTGGCTCACCTGTGTGTTAGAATAAACTCTCTCAAACTGATGAGCACAAGAAAAGCGCTTGCTGGAGCAAGTCTGGCCCTTCATGCTTTGCTAGAAGGGGACTAGCCCACTGGGTTTAGGTTTGTCCTCCAGGGCTTAGCGATTCCCTGTAAGTTAGCGACATTTAATTTCAACAGTGTAGCATAGCTAATTCACCTCTGATCTTGGAGCCCTGCCATTCTGTAGTGGCAACGATATCACTCTGAAGGAAGGGAACATACCAATGGCATCCCTACACGTTGGCTCAGACTGCAACTACTTCTCAATAGATGCTCTTCTGCTGCGAGCATGAATGCTGTGCGTTCCCTCTTCCCATTAAACTCAAGTGGAAAAGCACCTCTTCTGGCCACCTCCTCTGCACTGTGTACAGACACTGTCTACTTTTTGCAGCTCGTTGCTTTAATAACAGAACCTCCCTGAGGTTTGTCGAAAGATCATTATGTAGTACTGACCAAGAAATTTAATTTCAGCTATAAATACACCCATGAGAGGAAACTGTATTAGCACAGATCTTCAAGGAGACCCAACAGAAATATCTTCATTTTGCTCATGTGTTCTAGAAATTTTAATATGGCCAGACACGACAGCTCAGTGTAATCCTTTATGGGGCACTACAGCTGCCTTTTTAGGAGCCCAGCTCCCAATCCAGCAAGAACTCCATTTCAGAGCAGAAAGATACATAGAAAATACAGAGAGGGAAACCCAGGAACATTTGTTAGTTCACAGGACTAGCAGCTACACCTCCTGGACTATAAAATTAAATTTATCCTGGTTTATTGAGCTTCATGAACAAATTCCCCTTTGTACTGCAGATTAAAGTGGTTTTACACCTTCTCCATCCACTGGTAATCTATTTCTGAAAGGACTTTGAGTCAAAGGGGGTTTTTTTTATCCATTATTTAGTCTTTGTTGACATGGCAGAAGAAGTCACTGGCAATCAACAACAGAACCGAGTCCATGGTACCATCACCTGTTCTAAATGGGAGACAGACCAGAAGCTTCTACTACCACTTACTTCCCCTCCCTCCGGGGAAGCTGGAAGGCTTGCAAAGTCACCTGTATAGCTCTTTGAAATATGAATTTAGGCCTCGTCTAGACATACCGATACAGCATCCTTACAGTTTGTCAGTCCTCTGAGATTCTTGTGTTAGAATGCACTAGAGAAGGGAAAGCCTCAATTAAAAAGCCAGAACAGCAGCTTATGAAGACATAAAAGTAGTCCCAAAGAACAGAAGAGTGAACAACACCATCTGATCATTTAACTTCAACTTGATTTCTTATTAAGCATCTACAGACAAATAGGGTATTAAGGGATATGATTAATTCCCAATTTGGATTATATTAGTTTCAGAAAATTAAAATTCACACAGCTTCCATAATTTCACATGGCTGTTTCTGGTTTTTAAATCCAGTACTTGTTATTTCCTGTGTTCCGGTGGTGCCCAGGGAGAGTAACTCAGAAATGCACAAAGCACTATAGCAATCCCCTGCAAGAAATACAGTTCCTGACCCTATGGATGAGCCTTATTGGACCTGCTCCTGCTTAAGCTTAGAAATATCACCTTTTCATCTGTCAAATCTTAAAATGGACCACTCATCATTCACACTCATCCAGATCAGGAGTTCCTCATTAGCTCACGATGGCACAGTGCATTACAAGAATCCCAAGAAAATCTAGGGGAATTGGTACCTTTGACATACAACTATTCTGACCATTGCACATATTCATACAGGCTGTTATATGAATGGCTTACAAATCCCTCTGAACATCACTTCAAATATTCTTACTCCCATATGTGTCAAATGAATCCTTAAAACACAGGTTGACACTTATGCAACATACTAGTTACAGAATACCTGGAAGGCTGAAAATATTTACTCTTAATCTTATTGACTGCTAAAACAAACACTTCAGAAATAGTAGTAGCTTTCCACCTCTTCAACACTAACTCAAGCCTGAGCTCCTTCATAACAGATATCACCTAATTCTATCAGAAGGTAGAAGCCCGATGCAGGAACTGACTTTGAGAGCACCCTCCTGCTCTGATGCTTCAAGTGACATGAAAGTTCATTCATAAGCAGTTCCATAACTCAGGCACAGGGCAAGGACAAATTTGTTCTTTCCTCTGCCAGCCAGTAGGTTAACAGGAGGGCTGCATTACAGATTTAGACTTCCATTTCCTGCTGACTTAGTGGCCTCTATGAGCTTTTATCTTCCCTGATCCAAAGTGTTTCTCTAATAAAAAAAGCCAGACAGACCAACACGAACAGCAAGCATTTAAAAGCAGGTGCATTATGAACAACAGCACCTATCAACCTGCTATTCTGTTTTTCCTCTACCCTTAGCTTTCATCTGCATCCTGTGAACTTGGCCACCAGTCCTACAAATTCATAATCACATCTTAAGTCTCATTCCTAGGCAGCTCCATTTTTTTCTCCATTAAGGTTAGGCCTTTTAGACCCAGAAGTTTAAGTCAGGGATGTGTGTTATTTATCTGCCATTCTCCACAGCACAACAATGCACCCAGCCTTGACCCACAGGGAAAGAAAGCAATTCCTTAAGCACTTGGTATACTATCATTTCTTAGGGTGTAATTGGTACTGGTCACACAAAAGATACATATAGAAATAAAGATCTATTGTAATTACACCATGTTCCATTATACAGGCAATATTATTGTGCACAATGATTCATTATTCAAGAATACAATTGTGAAAAAATAAAGACAAGCAATAGTTCATGAGTGTCATCATAATATACATGTTAGCAGAAACAAAAAAATTAAAGAGAAGGCTTCCCACTGCCTTGTACCTAGAGTTCCTATTTACAGTAGCGCAAAGGGAGGTTAGCACTATTGTGCTGGCTTAGAACACTTACAATTGCTTTGTTAAGTAGTTCTGGCATTCAAATAGCATCACCAGTACCTAGCCATTTCTTCCCAGTACAGCTCTCCAGATCAGTAACCCAGAAGAGCCAAGTAGATCTCTTTTCGAGTTTGGGAGCTTGTTGTACATAAGATGAGTTCCCAGAGAGAGCCTTACAAACTTCATGGGTGCTGTTGGAGCAGGGAAAGTACAAATGTACACTGGACCCATTTATAGCCTATTACTGGATAATTTGCAAACAAGAATCAGGGAGGATAGATAACAGATTAGAAAGTAACTTCAACTTTGCACCTTCTCCTATTCCCCTACCTTGAGTTCCTCTATTCCCTTGTGCTGCATTGCGGTTGATGCCAGCACAGCTCCTCAGCCAGTCTGAGGGGTATTATGTCTGAGACACCTTTTTTAAGGCTTTATGCAGAAGCACTGTGATCTTCAGACTTGAAAGGACAGTGACTACACTAATTCACTTAAACCCCAACAAACAATTCTAGAAATAGGTTGTATTACAGGTTCACCACACATCCTGCTCCATAACTGACATTATAATTCTCACCGCAAGAATCACCTTTCTGTTTTGTTGGGGGTGTTTTTGTTGTTGTTTTTTTTTTTTCCTATGCCCCTTTTACAGCTGACCAGGATGTGTGATTCTGGAGCCTTCTCACATCTTTTTTCCCATGCTGTGCTCTGACTTTTATTCAAAGTAAGAAAAAAAAAGTAGTGTATTCATAGAGTTAACACATGAAGTAAGTAAAGCCACGTAAGAAACCTACATTTACTGCAAAAGGCAACATTTCAAAACCGTAACAACCCCACACCACAGGCTCTGCCAAAACAACAGGAAACCTTTCAGGAGACTGCCCCCTCCAAGAGAATCCACCTCCATAGAAAACTGCATGGCTGGCTGTTTGAAAGCCTACATACAGCACGTTTGGCAAGTCCAATCCAGTTCCTCGTGAACCAGCATAATGGTAGGGTTTGTTTCTCTGACATTTCATAGAATGGCTTAGGTTGGAAGTGACCTTAAAGTTCATCTAGTTCTAAATGATGTGCCATGGAGAGACAGCAGCTGAATGAGCTTCCATCTCAGCCACAGGGCTTGTCATCTGGTCATGGGATGCAGCAGTTACTTGGTCACTGATCCAGTATACGGAGGTGACAGCCCCATGTCACCTTGGTAATTTTTGGTAGTGCGTAGATCTTCTCTTTCCTATCTTGTAGAACAGGATAAAGTGTTTTATTACTGAGATGCACTGTCATATTGATGTGCTCTTGTGTGTCTCTGGGTGGACCCACATGCCTTGAACATCAGAACTGTTAATCAAAAGTGCGTTTCCCCCATTCAGAACATCTGTTGAGTCAAGTGTGGGCTGAGGGGGCACAGACAATTAGGGAGGGGAGAGCCCCTGTGCAACATTCTCTTGCATCACTGATACTTCTGCCACCGTGGCCGTGCTCAAGCTTCAGCCCACAGCAACTCTAGAGACACCACTGACACAAAAAGAAAAAAGACATAGCAATTTTCACATGAACACTTGCTTAGAAACAGGACTCTTCCCTGCCCTTCCCAGATTGCTCTAAATTCTGCCTTTCTAGCTTATCTCTGCCTGCACAGGCTGGTTCCCAGGAATCACTGCAGCCACTGCCTTTTCTCATTCACTCGTTCCACATCTCCCTTCTTTGTATCTCATTCTGTCCCCCCTCTCCTGCACATGCCTCTAGGCAGGTCTCTGGAAACAGTGGGATAAGATTAAAAAAAAAACCACTATTGTTTATTTTTATTTGAATCCTTTCGGCTGATTTGTCTGTTTCACACTCCACTAGCTTCAGGGTACATCAAAATCTGGAAGAGAGCTGTACGCATTATGTCAAGTCATGGCTGCACCAGAGCCTCTGCACACAAGTTAATCCAAGGCAGAAAGACAGGGCTTCATGGCAGTCTTTCTTCCTCAGGGCAAGAGACATCCCAGGAGGTCAGAAGTATTCTTAAACTTTAGGTATTACACTTTTATTCAATGGCCTGAGGACCTGCCAGCCTGCAGAGTAAACCAGCACAGCCAGGAGTTTGCCCAAGGGGTTTCTGCTGCTACAGTAATTCCAAGGAAGGTGGTGTGCCCTTGCTTTATGCTTGGTAGACCTTACAGCAGGATCTGGACTGACTTTCAAGGTGCACATTTTAATAACATCTCTCAGCCTTACCTGAAAGTAAAGCAGAGATGCTGCTATCTTCTTCTGATGCACCCCTGCAAACCCATAGCGAAGGGTCAGCCAGTCAACTCATTGGCTGCATTACAAAGCATAAAGCAAGAATTTCTTACAGAGCTGTGCTCCACCCCTACCTCAGTTAATACAACGTACTAAAGCGTCTGTGTATGGGGAGGTGAGACAGGAGCTGAGCAAAGAGAATTTCTCTCCACTAGAGAAGGTTACACAGCTCCTGCAATGCACTTAAAGGAGAGGAAGAATAGAACAGACAAGGGAATACCTCGGGAAGAGGCTCCAACACACAGAGGCATTACCATATTTGCCAGTTTTCCATGGTCTGCTTTCCTTCTGTCTAGACATCTAAGACTCCCCCCGCAGTCATTGCTGGAGCCTACACAGACAAGTACCTTTAGGACATGAGTCTGAACTACAGAGGTGTTAATCAGCCCCTTTTGAAGGGCCAACACTAGAACCTCACACAAGGGCACAGGGTCCATTCAAACAGACTCAATATTACAGACCGCGAGGTTTTAGGCAAGTACCATTCCTATTGGAACCTGCTGGTGGTAATTTATATTCATGCTTTGATTTCTTTGGTATCATTAGATGCAGGTTCTTTTTAGAAAAAAAATTCCAAAATCATCACCCCCAGTCACAGGACTTCAGGTGCTGGAACTTCCTGAAAGCAGTACAATACAACACAGGGCGTAAAACCCCTCATCAGCAAGCAACACTCAAAGCCTGACTGAAAGATCTCAGTTTCCCCCAACCATTGCAGATACCACAAACAGTTCTCAGCTCTTGCCTAGAAGGTGTGCTGGAGTATGGGCACACTTATCACCTTACTCATCCCAACTGCAAAGTCTGGGCAGGATCATCACAGCTGCCTGCTCTTAATGCAGACCTGCTTTCTGGCTGTGGACAACCAAGGTTAATTCTTAATGAAGAACTGTGACCCTGGGAATCCTAGTACGCAATGACAAGTGCCTTGTGTCATCCCTGCTGAGGAAGCCTGCAACAGGAGCAGATTGGATCCACGTGCTTCTCTCCCTAGTTGTGATCACCTACTAGATAGATAATCCCTTCATGGGCTGCTGCTCTACAATTGCAGTGCAGCAACCAATCCAATCCGAAAGCCAGAACCAGGCCCAGGGGGATAACTCCCCTCCTACTTCCCTACAACATGGTGAAATCTACTTGTTTCCATAGAAACAAATCGGTTTGATGTCCACACAGCTCCTGCATCCCTCACTGCTGTGCATCAGCCCAAGCTGCTGAGGCTGAGATTTTAAGCAAGTGTCTACAGCTATAGGTCAAGAGTTTGCAGGAGAAACAAGGGGTGTTCCTGGCATGCAATACTGACATCTCACCCAAAATGCCATTTGCTTCAGTTCATCCCTGCTGTGAGAGAATTAATCAGGAATATCCTTCCCCTCCTCCATTTTGAGGGTTGACTTATCTGCCAGATCCCTCCCTGCTCTCTCCCTGCAGATGGGTGAGCCCAGAATACATGAGGACATACACCACAGATGGGAAAGGAAAACAGGGCACTCCAACACCTCAAGTGCACTCATGAGCCAATTTCCCCCTTTTTTTTTTTTGCAGGTAAAAACTGTAAAGGGATTTTCTTGTTTGGAACTCCACATTTTACTGTGGAGCATTATTTAAAGAATGGTACAGCCTGGAGTGCATTGCCTGATCTCAAAAAGTCACTGCCCATTATAGCAAATGCCGCATTGACTCTAGGCTGCAGTGCTGGGGAAGGAGAGAGTCTTGACAGAGTAGAAAATTGCAGCACTGCTGCTGTGCAGCTTCCACTGGGATCTTTCAGGTAATAGAAAATGAAGTCCTGGATCTTGCTTGCTGCCTTGGGATGTTCAAGGTAAAGAATAACACAGCACTGATTCCATATGACAAATCAGGAACTCAAGGGCATGAGCAGCCTGGTGTATCCTGAATGGATGTGGCAACAAGGGTTATATTTGTAGAAAATGTAGCTTTGATTGTTATAATTACATTCTCAGGAGAAAGATAACAAAGCTGGTTTTGCTCATTTAAAAACAACAACACAAAACAAACAAACATAACACCAGATATGGGTAGCAATCCCAGGATTCCAGGAAAAAGCAACCACAGCACTGTTTGGGTCCAAAAACCTCCACAGGTATAAGAAATGTCGCACTAGCATGATGCATTCTCCACCCCAGAAGCTAAAAACCAGACCTTTCTGTCTGCTTCGTTGACTTTTCACCATCATAGCATGAAAGCAAGTTTTCCTTTTGCTCCCTCCAAAGCATATATACCCCAGCCAAAAAAAAAAAAAAAAAGAAAAAAAGTCATGTGCATTTTATCTCCAGAATCTCTCCACAACTTCCAGACAAGTCTCCGAGAGGACAACACCAGGCATCAAAAACATCCTAGAGCATCAAATTAGTCCAGTCCTGATAGCATTAGTGAAAAAACATTCTTTTTTGTGGCCACAAAGGTAAACCCATGACCCAGCATCTTTGCTTGTCTCTCTCAGACCGCACTGATCTGTCATAAAACTGCAGTAACGCTGCTCTGTTTTGGCACAAACAAATCTACTGACAAATCCTGGCTTTGCCGTAACAGCAGGGTTGCAGTGCTGAAAAACATGACCTGTACAGCACCTGCAACTTGAGCTGGGAGAAAACAAAAGGACAAGCTGTACACTAGAACTCTGGGACAGTAGTGTCTGATGGGAAAGCACAGCCACAACAAAACCCTAGGATTAATGTATGCTAAGACTGATGAGCAACAGGCTGACCTTGCTGTTTCCTACCACCAGTGTCTTAATCTGTCCTAGACCCCTGGAGTCAGGCTGCAGCTGGGTCTAGACCAGAAGTTATCCAGCAGTAAAGGCTCTTGCGCTGAGGGACACCACTAGACTGTGCAGCAGTAACTAATATTTAAGCTATTTGTTATATGGAGACTTTGGATAAAAAAAAAAGGGTTTATTCCCTTTTTGGCTCTTCTCTCCTTCAGGGAAGGAAGCCAGGTACAATGGCAGACTTAAAGATGCCAAACACTCATGGTTAGTGTAATCTTAGCTTTCTTGTCAAAATTCTACCACCTCTGGAGTGACGGTATTTGCTGCAAGACCTAAGAGAAGGACAAACGTAGCTCAAGGCGTATTTCATCACTGCAGCCTGACACTTCCTCCACTCCTCGACAGCACTGTGTGCTGGAAAAGGAAACAGGCTCCTCAGAGCCTGAATGCCATAAAGGGTACAGACAACTGGAAGAGTTCATTGGAAGAGGCAAAACCACTTTAATGACCCCAAACGGAAGCTGTATGAGGAAAGGAGGTGGTACCTCAAGCTATTAGTGGCCAGACATGGGTGGTGGGTTTATAAAGTTGTATGCATGTACCCTGATAATTTATCTTGGGTCAGTGGTAAGAGGCAGAGACAGGGAGGGATGCTGCTTCCCTTCCAACAGGCCAGGCAGGAAAGACAAAGATCTGTGGGGTAACAGAGTTACACTGCACTCAGGCATCCTGACCAAACTCTCCAAGGTGCATGGTTGTCCTGCAGAGGGAATTTAAGATGCCAACTTATATCTCCGCTCTGCCCGGAGGAGTATGCAGGAACAGCGCCAAGCTCCTTGCTGTGCACTGCACCTCTGCAGTTTCAGATATAATTAGGATCACCCTGGCTGGAAACACGGTGCAGAGGCACTGCTTCTTAAGCCCTTGAAGAAGGGCCAGCAGAGTGACTGCTAACACCTCTAGTGCAGAGCAAAGTCAGAGTCATTAAACTCCACTTCAAAAACCACACAAGACATCTCCATTTCAGGCTACACCAGAATGAAAGTTGGATCGATAGTCCCAGAAGAGATGACCTCCTGGGTGGTTGCAACGTGTCTGCCCGAGTCCTTTTGACCAACCAACAGGACAACACTTCTCACATCCCAGGATACATTTTTCTCTGGTCATGTTTGGGCAGTGACCATAGGAGGTGACAAAAAGGCAGGTTTATATATAATACATGCACAGAATTTCTAAAGGAGTCTAAGTCTACATAGAAAACTTTTAAAGCTTAAATTCAAAAAGCAGAAGAGAGTCAAAATTGGGGTTGCCTATTAATGGGCACTCTGAATCTATAGCAAAATTGTAGTGTAGTGACCTGGACAAACAAACCAGAGTCTCCTGGTCTTACATCCCTTCCCTTATTTTCCACAAGTAAAGAGAATGCTAAATTCCTTCCCCTGGTATCTTCCCTCTACCCCTTCAGACCAATACACTGATTTCTGATAACATTAGCTCTTGCCTGTTCAGGTTTCCAGTTTTAATCCAACTTTGTCCAAATAAAAGCTGGGAAAATATCAAGTGCTAAATGCAGTGCCTCACCTGATCTTTTGCAGGAAGGATTCTTTAAATATCATTCTTTCAATAGTCTATATAAATTCATTCAGAAAATGGACCTTTTTCTCTAAGATGAGGTTGAGGTGGCAGGTAGTTTGCAGGTCTGGCATAACAAACACATCTTGTATGAACAGGCATAAACACAGAGTAACACCTAGGAACAGGAACATCAGATCAAAGCAGCACAGTCCAGAGGGAAGGAGTATATTGCTGGCATCTCTGCTGAGATGCAGAAGAGGTGACCTGAGTTTCAGCACTGGAGCCACAGCATCAGCTCTGCAGCATTACACATGTCATGCACCAACCCCTGAGGGCATTCTGCATTTTGGTACATACCAGTCTTCTCCTCTCCTCTAGCTATAACCCCACTGTGACAGATCTCCTCTCAAGGCCACCACCACGCTGAGGCAATTCCCAGCTATTCATAGAGAAGCTTCTATTAAAAGTAAAAGCACAATCAGCTTAAGAAATAACCAGAGATTACTCAAGAGATCACAGCAGCCAGAAAGATAGAAAACCTAATGTGTATTAAGAATCAAGGGGCCCCATCCTGACCCAGAGCAGTGTGATTTCAGAGTAAATCATGAGCAGGGGCTAGATCTTTGGGATTTTTTTACTGGCTTAATTCTAAATTAGCAGGTCATCAGATGTATCCCCCTGCTGACAGAGAATTGTTCCTGCACTGGCAGGCAAGTGGCAAACAGACATTTATTTTAATTCTAAGCCCCTGCTCCTAGAAGTTTATAATAACTTGGACGAGAAAGCGCTCTCAGAGCTGAAATAGCCTGTTAATTTATTGTCAGAGCCTTGGGCCAGATTCTACATAACTTACTCTGCATTTACACATACAAGAGTGGCAGGAAGACAAAGACAAGGAACTGAAGAAAGACTTCAAGATTTTTGCCTGTAGGTAATTCTTTCCTTGTTCTAAGAAATTCAGTACAACCTCCTCCATCCCTGGATCTTTATTCTCAAAAAAAAAAAAAACCCAAAACAAACCCAAAAAATACTAGTTTTTTCTAGCTCTCTCCAGGGTAAGTTAGCTCTGCTGAAAAAACATTTGCAGATGTTGAGAACCGACTACTTGGCATCTCTGTACAGACTTCTGCCTATGATGCTTTGAGAAAGAGTCTAAATGCAGCTGAAAAACTACTCTGAAATGTGGCTACAGTTTATGCTCAGCTTTTATACAGCATTACAGCAACACTGCCTGGCTCTGCAGCCAAAATTCACAACGGTATCAGTTTAATATCAGCTATGTCCTCCCAGACATCCCATAGACTGCTCTTACACTGAGACTGTTTCACAGCCACAGAATGACAGTTGTAGCAGAGTCAAACAGGATCCCAACAATGCTCATGTTTCTTGCAGTAGCATTAACTCTTCACCGACAACACAGCTGTAACAAAGTGGCCTAAAGCCATAAGGAGCAGAAAGGGAGTGTTAAAGGGGACTGTTGAGGCAATACATTATTAAAATAGTACTTTCAGCCCCAGAGACTCAAGTTCAATTCCCATTTCAGTCACAAGTGAGGAACTGGGTTTATTCCAAACCTCCTTTTATATAATTTATTGTTCCTTGTAACTGCAACACCAGTATTTTAGCAGATCTTATTTTGGGATTAAGCCCCGATTTTTAGGAAGGGAAAAGTTGACAATGCAGACCTTGGAAGTTCCGATTCTTTACATTTGTCTCCAGGAGCACTTCGGGAAACAGAATCTTTTTAAGGAAAAAAAAGGGTACTGTCAAACATCCATGTTAGAAATTTGATGTTTTCAATACAAAAGCTCCACTGCTGTTCTTTTAGCTTAATTACTGTGTCCAGGGCTCTAAGAAAAGCCACACAATTCACAAGACTTGCAGAAAAGTGGCAGAAGTTGGCAAATTTGCTTCCAGTCAGCAAGACACAGCTTGAGGAGCTTGCACAGTGTCTGCTCCCAAGATGCTTCCAAAAGCTGAACTGCAAGAAGCTACTGACCAGGGATTGAAACACCATCTCACTTCCATTTGGTCATGGCTGGGTCTGCCAAAGCTTTCAGAGCATCGAACGTGGCAGAGAACAATCAGAGACAGTGTTAGACTCTGGGTTCATACTTCCTGCACTGTGTCTTCTGGGAAAGAAAAGCAGTTATCTGTTACAGTCAGCACCAGCCTAGGAGCTGTGACAAGCTTCAAGGTCATGCAGGAGCCAACCTTCAGCAACTTAATTGTCCTGCCTGCCCATGTATATAAAACAGCTTAAGAAAATTACTGAGCCACTTCACATTCAATTTTTATTAAAGTATTCACCAATAGGACTTTGCGGGGACGGGGGCGGGGGGGGAAGCTGGATTTAAGCACAAAGGATCAACAAATCAACTAGAAAAACTGTTTAGATATCTAACATTAAATGGTGCTCTCCATTGCCAGTCACAATGTTTTGATGCATACTCTTGCCTGCTCCTCAGTAAACACTGAAATGTTGTCTCAGCCCTCTCTTCACAGCCACCCCAATATTTATAGCAGTTAGTCCTGAGCAAGACATCCAACTCTCATGACTAACCTCCATCAAGTCACGCAAAAATTAGCATGATACATGCTTTGGAAGGATCACAGGTAAGTGTAAATAAAGATAAATAGCTTTTTGGAGCTTTTTAGAACCAATCCTTCTTGCAGTCTGACCACCTTCAGGCCTAGCCAAATCATCCAAGTGTTTAAAGTCACTAGGGACAAAACCCTAAGCTCATTCCTCTATGAGGCTGTACTACCCATCCCTGCTCTGGAAAGCTGTGCTCAAAAATTTAAGTGCTACCAGCTCATCTAGTGCAGCCTCTCAAGTCTCAAGGCTTACTAAGAACACCTTGACTCCTCAGATCCAGAATTTGATCTATGCCAGCAGCCAAAGGTGGCTAGATCAGTCCCAACCGCTCTGCAGAACAGACTTAAGTGACCGGAAACACTAGGCAGATGAGGCTGCATGAACTGCTCTTGGTGAACCACAGAATGAGAGAAGGCAGGTTTTTCAAGTGGCTTGGGCAGACATCATCGTACCACCCTTACAGGGTTTTAATTTATTGTTAGGAAAAACAGTTTCCTGCTTTACGGTTAACCTTTCCTTGTTTTATTTCAAGTGTCCATTAATGATATAAACCTGCATGACATGAGACCAACGGCCTCCCCCTTCTACAAATGGAGAAAAAGTTATAAAAAGAAACTAGTGACAAGAATTTAGTTTCAGAGCCGAGAACAGAACTCTTATCTCAAGGCTGAGCATCCCTGTCTGCTTGTTAGAGACAATATTCCTTTACCTTGAGCTTTCACTCTTAACCAGATGTACAAAAGCAGGTCTGAGAGCAGGAAATGAAAAATTCAAGTGGAATGAGAAACTGTCCTAATAGTGAGCTATTATCCCACCATGCATGACTGGATTTCTTTTTCTTTTTTTTTNTTAGTTTTAGCTCTCCTCCCAACTAGCAGTACTCTGACTCATACGGTTACAGATCTGCTAGTATTACACTCAAAGTTTTTTGGGTGGATTTTTTAGTGGCATATCAAGGAAGTAGGTTTACCCTGCATATTACCAGTAAATTTCCTTTCAGAGATGCCACCTCAAAACCAATTTTACATTGGGCACAAAGGCTGAACACCTAATATGATATATACATCTAGGTGACTGCCTGACACTCCTTCAGTAAATCTGGTTTTGCCACTAAAATACACTGCCCGAAACAAACGTCTGAGTATTGGTTCACATGGGTGGAGCACACATGGATTTGCTTGTATAATAAATTTGCTGCTCAAGGCATCATAGTAAGTTTCACTCCAGTAGCTAGAACACAGCAAGAACTGTTTTCTTGATTAACTTACACTAAGTTGTCAGCTTCTTCCATTTCTCCTCAGAAAAGGCTCATCTTAAAGATGCTAAGAAATCCTCACTCAAAAGAATTATTACTCCCACTTGGACAGACAGGCTCAAACTTCAGTACAAAGTAGAGACATTCAGTAATTCACCAGATCAGGAAGGGGATTAGCTTCCTGCCTTAGAATAACATTTTCAGAAGCTGCCTCAGATAGGAGCTGCTGCAGACAAGACTCCCACACCTTCTATTTAAGTCTAGTAGAGTTCTGCCTACTCAAAGCATCTGGAGAAGTCAGGTTCAAGGACTAGACTTGGCATCTCCAGCTATGCATTGAACCATGGCTTCTGAAAACAATCAGTAGCATTTAAAAATAGAAGTTTGCCTTTGTTCTGCATTGGTTTTGAGGGTTTCTTTTGACTGTGAAAAGTTATAAGCATGTGGAGTTTTGGAAAAACAGTAACAGATGAGAGTTTTAGCACAGGGGAACGCTTCTGTAAACTTCTGACTTCCTTTCCCCACTGGTTTTGCAGAACCTTTACAGCCCTATGCTGCAGCATGCTGTTTATAGAGCAAATACACAAAAAACCCACCACACTTACCTGTCTCGAAGTACAGTAGGGACTAATTGAAGCTCAGAATGCTTTAAGATTCCCAACATGAGGATTATCATGGTAACAAGGAAGAGTCCACACTAGCAAAGAAGGCATCCTCCTGATCTGCCAGCTATCAGGTGATGAATTCCAGCAGTGGCAAGGCAACCTGTCATTTTCACACACCAGTAGGTCCAGGCAAGCTTTAACCTGCACAATACTGAGCATCAGCTTCCAAACTAGAGACACAGTTGGCTTCCTTTCCCCAGGTAAATTCTGACATGATCTGAGACATGCCATAAGGATCTCTTTTCTTAGTGAATATAAAGATAGTGGGTGGTTACCAGAAGTATAAGATCATCACTAAAGAGTTAAGTTCTCAACCAGAGAGTGAGATCTAACATCTCACATCTAACTGTGGCAGGAAGAAGAAATATTAGACTTGTATTTGTTTGAGCCAACCCCTATGGCTTTAAAGCAAGTAATCAGAGGACAAATACAGACAGGCACTGCTGCTGCATTACAAATATTGAGATACACACACCACCTTCCCTCCTTACAGCCATCCATGTTATGTCTTAACTTAATTATGTATCTCCTCCTAGCATTCCTCCTCCCACAAGTATTTGCTGAGAGCTGTACAGATTTCTCTCAAGTTATTTTATCTTGCAGTCGACTATAACACATTACGCATTTCCCTCAGTGCTCCATATTTTCTTCCTTGAAGAATTAATCTGAGACAAAAATAGGTATTTTTTTCACTGAAGACCAAAGGCTTGCTGCCATTTGAAGAAGTATTGTTTGTCCACCATTTATTTCTCTAAACAGCCAAATCCTACTCCTGGCTCTTGCACCATCCTCTGCAACCCTAAATAAATTAGTTCCCAAGCAATGCTTATGTCTTTAACCCACAAATACACAACAGCATTTGGTGAGCTCACAGATGTATTTATCATACAGCAATTAAGGGTCCATCACTTGCAATTACTCTCTCTCCCAGCACTCCGGGCATGTAACTGTATCTCAAAACAGAACAAAAACCAAAATAAAAAATAGAAAAAAATAATATTTAAGGACCCCTTTTGTGGCCAGAGCAGAGCAAGTTAATGTGTGTATCTTCTTGTTTAAATTTAAATCTACTGCTAAATTATCACATTGATGCTCAGCAATTAGGTAATTGCTAAATACTACTGTAGGCCTCTGAAGGTATTTTGCTGGAAAAGCTTCCCATAACAAAGCCAAGTATTCCCTCATCATATCTTGGGGGTGTAAGTATATATCTCTAAGTGGCCGGGGAAGGTTGAGATATGAAGATATTAAGTTGCTCCTCAAGGTTATACCTGAAGCCAAACTAAATCCTGTGGCTTCAAGATCTAGCTTTGCACTTTCATTATGTGACAATGCAAGGCAGAGACATGGCTGCAGCACATGCTGCCTGGCCCTTGCCTGGTTTTGCCAAGGCAATTACTGTAGCACAAGTACCAAGCTTGATAGGTACTTATCCTTACCACTGCCACAGGCATTGCAGTGCTGCATTTCCCCATGCTGAAGTTTCAGTTTGCTTGGAGAGGCAAGGCTAACCCAATACTGTTGTGTGTAGGTTCCTACCATGCTGCCTCCAAATTCCTTCCAGGCAACATACAAACATCAGCTAATTCAGCATATACCATCAGACCCTATTTGGTTTGGGACATAAAAGCTCCCAAGAGAATGCTTTTGGGGTAATGCTCAGCTTAAGTAAATCCTAATTCACTTCCCACAACATTGGCACTGCTTAGCTCTCTCAATCAGAAACAAGATGGTTTCACCTCCATTCAAGTCCTTCTACCTACTGTTCCCAGTCCTTAGTCATTCCCTCCTCAGCAACCCCCTTAAACCATCTGTTCTCCAGAAGCCAGAGGTGCCTTGTTTTCTCCACGAAGAGCAATGCAGCTGTCCTAGCAGGGCTGAGCAGCACAGTGCCTTGGATCAGACAAGAGCACAAGACAGACATTTATGCGGACATCTGAACGCAGCCCAGTGCTTTCAGTTTTTCCTGTTTGTAAAGCATAGATAACAGTAATACTCCTACAAATACAAAGATTTGTGTAACAGTGCTCCAAGATCATAGGATTTAAAAAAAAACCCACACTTATATTTGTTATTTTCACGTAGCAAAATAAGAGTGGCATGAACGTGAATGATTTTACAAACAGCTTTGTGGGCTGTCTCGTACATCCCACCATATTGGTCCTTTGGGCTCTCTCAAGTCAAATTAGTATGTGCTTTGTTCATTTTATTCGAGCAATTTTGCTGGCTGCTCTAAGGCATTCTAATTTAAGAAAAAAGGCAGCAAGGAAGTAACAACACCATAAGAATGGGCTAAATGACCCCTGAGGTTACTTCCAACCTGTGTTATCCTACGAACCCATAACCACACCAACAGGAAATGCCTGGAGATGACCTGATTAACCTTCCTTCCAGTTCTGGGGCCCAGGATAAACCAGTCTACAAAGAGATGTGTCACCTGTCTGGCTTCTACATGTCTTCTCTCATCTCCTTCAATGATTTCAACACCATCAGCCAGTATCCTAGTCACCATGCTGAGTCTCCGGCAGCAAAAGCACACATAGCAGCCACACTGACATCTGGTATTATAAATACAGGCTCTGCACTGTTGGATAATCTGTTAACAGCAGAGTAAGTGACACTGGAAGAGTAATTAGCAGCAACTAGTAAGCCATCACATTCAGGAGGAAGAAAAAAATACTTGTTTGGTAAGACATGTAAGTAAATATTGATTGCAGTCACCATCACTCCTCTGTGCTTCAAGGTTTCCAGCACGCGTGGGGTTCATTGCTACTGCAAGGTGCCAGCAGCAGCCCTAGACTGAAGTCCTGCATAGCCACAGGCTAGGTCTGGCAGTGGGGGCAAGTGTGCTGCCCTGCTACATGAACATGCTGTGATGACAATCTGAAAGGAGCCCTGCAGGTACAGAGTAAGGAAACCAGCCCTGGCAAGGCATCCAGCCCCACTGCTGAAGTGTCCCCATCAAGCACATCCGTCAGTACCAACTGCATCAGCATTTGTTCTTGCACAGATTTCCATCCACTCCAAGAGAAACTCATCAGTGCTCACATTCGCTGTGCAGTGAGCAGCTGCTGAGCAATAGCTGCACCACCATCCTGATATCAAGCTGGAGCAGTGACATATGTCATGTCCACACTACAGCAGTAATTGTATTCGTACACAGTAGGTCTAGACACAATTTATGTTTGTTCAGACAAGAAAACAGCCCTTATCACAATTACATGGAGGAAATATGCTTATTCTGGATACCATTTCCATAGCTTCTTACCATGGTTTTCAATATCCACACAAAAAGAAAAGAGATTGTACATTAAAGCAGGGCCCCAACATTATTTTAACGGGATTGAGTTCTGCAGCATATACACATACATTCTGCGGTAAGATGTCTCACGTTACCCAGTTTCTAAACTAGACAGCACTCAAGGGTATCAAATGGAGAAAGACCTCTTCCCTTTGACAAATTTTCCATTTCCACTCCAATTATTTCCTGTAAATGCTTTTCTACAGACAAGTCTCTCAGCTTCTGCTCAGGGGACCCTTCATTATTTCATCTTCTAAAAGCTATGGCACTATAGCTTGCTGCTAGAGAGACAACTGATGGGACACATTAGGTCACAAGTTCTCCTGGGACAGGGGTCATCAGAAAGAAATAGAAAACAATTTAATTCATTTGCTCTCCCACCAGGCAGATAAAATCCCCAGTTCTCAACTGGTGCCAGTGGAGAGGCACTGAGGATTAATATATCCCCTTCTGTTTGCTCAGTCTAATAGAGAGGAGCAGTGCACCCCAATACACTGACTGTCCTTCCAGAAGCCCTCCTCTGGCCCAACAGCCATACATTATATATTACGCCACTGCAGCACTGACTGCATAGATCCTCTCAAAAGGATTTACGACATTAGGCTGCCAGTACTTAGAAAGCATGAAAACAGCAGAGCCAACAGGTGAACCTGTTTTGCTCACATATTTCAGGAGCCCTATTTTCCCTTTCTTCTTAGAAAGCTACAGCACAGCAAGTCCTTCACTTTGGTGGTAGGAATCATCATTTTCATCCCGTATCTATGGACAAGCAAGAGGATCCTGGTCTATGATCTGAGGCACAGTAAAACGCATTCCTATCAACATCCTTCCCTTAGCACGATTCCCAGCATCCCTGGGGGATCCCTGGATTGCTGGAAGTTAGCTAGAAAGGATCCCAAACTCTTTGAATGTGCATTTATAGCAAAGAAAAAAAATCATCTTATTCCGACTATGCTTTCTTTGCACCAGATACAGTCCCAGTGCCTTCTTCCTAGTACACACAGCACACCCTGCACTCACTGCTCAAGGCTACCCTTGCAAAACCCAAAATTTGGAGCTAGATGCAGCTAAACAAGCAATTCCTACACACTGCAGACTCTCCTGACAGTAGAAAAGCTTTATAAACCACCCAGCAACAAACAGCTTAAACGAAAACGTGGGGATGGGGGGAATGACATCCAGTAGATGTCACAAATGCAGTTTGCTGAAAAACCTACACAAGCATCTGACCAGGTATCGCAGCACTCACTGTCTTTACAAAGACAAGTCACCAGCAACTTGCATGCTCCTCACAGCATAGAAAAAAGCCCCCCCTTGATAACCAAAACCTGTATATCACTGAATACAATCAACTAACGAGGCCAGTTAAGGAACAGCCCCCCCCCTCCCCAGGTGTTGTGTGTCTACACTGGAGCAGATAACCAGGCAGCCCGGTCTGCAGTTCACTCAAGTTGCAGATGATGAATGCGAAGGTCACATGAAGGGAAGGCATCAGTATATTGCCTGTCACAAAATGGTAGCACCCGGGGATTTGAGCATATAGGAGAGATAACCCCGTCCTTCCCGCAGCCTCCCCGCAGCTCCTGACATGGCATCCGCTATGGAGGACAGCGAGGCTGCGCTGGGGGAGGGGGGGGATGGAGCAGATTAAACTTAAATACCCCACGCATACACAAACCAGCGACAACACCCACCCCCGGGAGCCCCGCGGAAGGGGGGCACCGAGCAGGGGAGGGGACGGGAACGGTCCCCGCTGACATCTCATTGTATCCCCCCCCCTCGATTATGTAACAGCCGGGGCGCACCTCCAGTGAGGGGGGATGAAGGAAAGCGGGGGGGGCTCTCACCGGTCCCGAAGGTGCGACAAAGGTGGGGACCACGCTGCGGAGATGCTGCCCTCCCCCCCAGCCCCTCGAGGAGGGGAGACCTCCTCCTCCTCCCTTTCCTGCCCCTGCACCGCAGCGCCTGGGCGTCCTGCAGCGCTGCCCCGGCTCCTGCGTTACACACGCATCCAGCGCGGCACTGACGGGGAGCCGCGATGCCCCGGGCACCCAGTCGCGATGTCCAGGTACCCCACTGTCCCTGCACCCCGACGCCCCAAGCCCCTCACTGTCCCTGAACCGCGCCACCCGCTCACCCCATCGCTCTGCCCGCACTCCCTCAGCCCTGCCTGCGGCGGGGCTCCCGAGGGACCACCACCGCTACCTCCTTCCTTACCTCCCAACGAAATTTTCCAGCACAGAGCTCTTGCCGGCGCTCTGCCCCCCCACCACGGCGATTTGTGGCAGGTCGAGGTTGGCGTTCTGCCCGATGGCGGCGAAGGCGTCCTGCAGCCGGTTGACCAGCGGGATGAGGTCCTCCATCCCGCGGTTCCCCATGGCTGCGGAGCGGCACTAGCTGCTCGCGCGGGCAAGCTCAACACTACGACCCTTCTTCCCGCGTCCTCACCGGCGGGTGGCCCTGCTCTCGGTCCCCCGAGCCGGTGGGCACCGGCACCAACCCGCGTCCCTCGCCCCGCTCGACGCCGCCCGGGCTCAGCTCGCCTCAGCCCGCCCCGCCGCGCCTGTAGTCAGCCGCGCGCTGCCGCCAGGGGGCCTTAAGGGCGCCGTCGCCGCGCTGCACCCTGGGAGATGTAGTCCGGGCCGGCTGAGGGGAGGCGCTGATGGGGGAACAAAGCCCTCACAGACACCCTCCTCCGAGGCCAGAGGTGGCTTCAAGGTCCGCGCCCGGAGACGCCGGGAATGGGCCAGCTTGATGTCCTGAAATCAGAGTGGCACAGGTTGTCCCCAGGCCTCCAGGGCTTGGGGGTGCCATTGCAGATTGATGCACTGCTATGACCCAGCCAGTGTACCTGTGCAGCCCGTCAGCGTGCCCCATGGTTCCATTGGTAGGTGTACCTGCCTGCTTTAGGGACTTTTTACAAGGGCGTGTAGTGATAGGATGAGGGGTGATGGCTTCAAACTGGAAGAGGACAGATTTAAATTAGATACTAGCAAGAAATCCTTTAAAGTGAGGGCAGTGAGGCCCTGGCCCAGGTTGCCCAGAGAAGCTGTGGCTGCCTCATCCCTGAAGCAGTTCAAGGGCAGGTTGGAGGGGGCTTTGAGCAACCTGGTCTGGTGGGAAGTGTTCCTGCCCAAGGCAGGAGATTGGAACAAGATGATCTTTAAGGTCCTCTCCAACCCAAACCCTTCTACGATTCTATGATTCTATACCTGTCTGTGAGCCTGTGCATCTCGGTCACTATCCCTGCAGGGTTTGGTCACTGTATCTATGCAGTACAGTTGAGGTATAAGTATGATTTGGTTAGTGTACCTGTATGGTTTGGTTTCTGCATATGGTCTTTACACCCATACAGTTTGGTTGATATACCTGTGCAATTTGGTCACAGTACTGGTGGAGTTGGGTGATACATCTATATGGGAGGGCTTTGTACCAGGACAGAACTTGTGAAACTGCCAGAATACAAGAAAGACTTGATATGATTAAACTGGAGACTTGCAAAAACACTACTGAGTTGCTGGTGCTTCATCTTCATTCAAATATGGATGAAAAATACATCAGTTCCTGTTTATGGCTGCAAAAGACTACATGTTGCAGTTGTCGCTATGTTTGTTTTACAGAAAAGCAAACAAGTGCTTCACTTTATGTACGTAGATTTTGGTTTCTAAAATAATTTTCTCCAGCAAAGAAGATTTTTTAAAACTGATTTTAGGCTTTTAAAAGGGCTGAGCTTTTAATAAGAATATAATGTGAGGCCATATTTAATTTGAAAATGTAGCAGTGAAAATAAGCATTCAGAAAAGAAGCCGATGGCTAGCAGTGACTCAAGAGGATGGAGAATGCTGCATTTCACACACCTCTCAGTTCGTGCTACCTAGCACTCTTGTTCACAGCTCAGAGAGAGCTGGGGGTGGTACAGGAAAGGAATAACAAAAAAATTGCAACAGATTTTGAGCTGTATGTTTTGTTTTAAACAGCAGCTTGTTAGTTATACTGATTCTCAGGAAGATTTCATAGATGTCCATCAAATGTAATCCCTGCAAAAATACCTACCTGGGCATACAGAGAAATTGGACAAACAATTCTGAGGTGTCGATTTGCCTCACTGCATTAGTGAAGATGCCCAAGGAAAATGCTCTGAAAACATCACTAGTGTGCAGGTGAAGGAAGGGAAGGGAGCTGCTCCATCTGTATGGGTAACATCCTTATAGGGCATACGTGGGCTGTTTTGGGGGCTGTCAATTCTATTTTTTCCTCTAAAAATTGCCTAGTGGGTCTCAAGAAACAAGCTTAAGAAACTCAATATAAATCAACAAAAGTCTTTGAGCATCTCTGCAGCCATTCTGATCATTTGCATTGAAGAAACCTGGAGAAAAAAAAAATAATTGGCTTTTTCCTTCAGAAGTTGGTAGCTGCTCCTTGTTAGAGGTCACCCCAAGAAAAAGAGTGAAGGGTATCAAAGGCTTAAAGAATGGTGTCACCTTCCTCCCTGGGTCAGAGCTGATGCTCAGGGAACTTTAGACCATGAGGATCTTTGAAGCTTTATTTGAAGAACCATAAGAAAAAAAAATAATTGTCCTTTTCCTAGAGGTTGCTGTAACCTGAAATCCACCCATACACTTCTAATTTCAATACAAAGGAAGACTGCCCAGCTACGTCACTGCAATCATCTCACACGATTTAATAGCTGCACTAATAACCCTTAATGGCCATGACCAGCCTCACCTGGGGCCTCTTCCCACACCTGTGGGCCACGGAGGTCTATTAAAGCTCAGCCCAGGGCCATGAGGCCCTAATGACTTATGGAGAAGTGCTAGTGTTTAGCTCAGTTACAAACCTGCATGTCCGTGGCATCCTTGAGTCTGACTTTGATTTGTAGGCTGATTCCTTGATTATTCTCCTTATTGTGGATGTGCCCTGAGATCATTAGATCTAGTTCTAATCTTGACCTGCAGGTTGGTATCTTTGCTTGACTTTATACCTGCCTTACTGCCATACTGTTGACTTATAATCTGTATTTTTTGTTGGACCTTGCTGTTGTTTTTAACCTATGCTGCTTGCCTGCCTTTGGAGCTGTGGGATTGGGCTCCAGTTAGGAATAACCTTGGTAACTGTGGGATTTATCCCTTGGGTCCTGCTTCCTCTGGGGAGCGGCCATGCCCTTGCTGTTTCCTGACCGCAGTATTAGCTGCTTAGCAGTACATAATATGATTTGACTTTCCTTCTCTTCTTGTTCCTCTACCCCACCCTGTGAATCCATACCTGCCTTTAATACTTCCACAAAAGCAACTATTTGGTTGTGGCTACCAATATTTTTGCTAACAATAGAAACATCAACTTGCAAGTACTGTATTCCACTCCCCAGTTGACATTCTAAGTGGATATTTTGTTCTGGGTAAGCCTGCTTCAGTTGAGGAATAATACTTCAGGATTATACTCTTTTCTGGAAAAGCTAAAATTAAATTAATACATTTGCTTTGAGAAAAGTTTGTGAAAGAATATCAAAAGTACAGTATGTCAACAGCTGATATTCAAGACCATGGGGGGGAATAGAGCTTATTGTTAGTTAAGGAGCTGGTACAGCAGAAAAGGTTAAGTGTAATTTCTTTGCAGGTATTCTTTCATGTGTTCTTTGGTTTTATTTTTCTGTGAAACTGGTACTTGATTCTTGGGGAGTGTCTGAGGGGGTCCTTGCTCTGCTGTACTCAAAGGGCAAAAAAAGTACTCTGGAGGCATGGGGGGAGTTAATACCTTTCCAGGTAAACAAGAAAGGAAGAAAAGGGGTGGCGGAAGTGGTAAAATCCTGCAGAAATATTGGAAAGCATTACATAGACTTTCTCAGCAGATCAATATTAGTGTAAAAGTGGAAGACGCACAAAATGTGCTTCTGCTTCCCCTGTCTTGCAGTGATGCTCGTAAACAAACAAGACCACAGTGTATGCCTGCAGCGTTACTCCCCCCTCAAAGAACTTATTAATGTCACGGAGTCTGTCTGAACACTTCTGCAGCAATTGAAATCACACAGCCAGGAGAGACCCTAACTCAGAGACAGCCAGGCTTGGTTTTTGAGAAGCTTTAGAAACCTACACCTCCCATTGATGAAGGAGAGAACTGCAGGCACTCAAGATCCCTATTAAAGCCTTCCATTTTCTCTCCTGCAAGAAACTGAGTTGCAAGGATGTTAGCAGCAAACAGGCCTTTTGATTCTATAATACCTCCCACCTGTGACTTATGTGGCAGCATGAAGCTGTCAGTTATCAGAGGAAAAACAACTATGTAATCATCCTTCATGGGAAATACTGAAAAACTGTGCTGTCTGTGGAATAAAAAGGAATTTTATAAGCTGGAGTGGACAGGAAAAAATTCTATATCTTTCTACCTTGGTAGAAAATCTTAAGATGTGAGTAAAGAAAAACAAGGAGGATGAGAGAGATTTTTTTTCCCCCCTGAAGGTGCTATAAATATTTCTGGATGTACTTTAATATGAATCTCTAAAACTGCATGTGGGCATAACTACGCATGTTTCTATGTATGGGTATCAAAACGATGACAGCTTTGTACACTGATTTTTTGTCACCTCATGCAAATAGAACTCCCAGTTTAGTTAGCATAATTAGAAATAGACACTTGAGTGCTAGATTCTGTGCCTCATTCCCTGCCCTTGCNTAAAATGTGGAATATAATCAGCTTAAGATTCTCCTAGTCACCTACAAACTCTTTCTGTTGGCTCCAGGTAGAGCTAATGTTCAGAACATTTTGCAGTGGGTCATGAAGTGGATTATTTTGATCCTTTGGGTTCCTAAGAAATATTTCTTAAATACAGGTAAGAATTTAGATTATATGTAAATGTTTACAAGCAAATATTAGAATGTAAGTTCCACAAACAATCGGGGCTAGGATTCTCGCTGTCTCTATCATTATGGTCTACATTATACAGCTGTCATAGTTAAAAAAAACTTAATTAAAAGTAGCCTCTTAAATTTCCATGGCAGTGTAAAGCTGCCTATAGAGATAGAAGCAATTTAAGTCTCTGTTTTATAGGTACTTAAATGCTACTATCATAGCAATGATACCAGAGTAACATTGATCTCTTGTGGTATCAGTTGCTCAGAAAGAAAAAGTTTCTCTATAATTTTCCTATTGGTTGCAAAAGCTATTTGAAAGAAAAGCAGCCTTTAATTTTTGATTTTCAGATAGAAATAGAATAAAATAGTGAAATGCTTCCTCATTTTCTCCTCTGTTCTGAAAAAGGAAATTTGCTGAACTGGTCTGATAATCCCTCAAGAAAAGGTAAATTAAGGTAAATCTAGTGTATGAGACACTGGGTCAGGCTTATTTTTGGTGAGACTCTGCAGAAGCCAAAATATACATAAGGAAAGAAATAAACTGCATATTAGAGTTCGTTAGGAAAGGGATCTGGACACGGATGTGAGTTTCAATTAATATTTTAAAAGCAACAAACCTGAGTTCTGTGTGCTTTTCCACATCCACTGAGATGATACAAAATAGATCCTGGAGTATATTTTCCTTGTGAGACTGACAGTCACTGATAGAACTGATTGGCCATGTGGCAAACGGGTGTAAAACCAGGATCCGGTGGACCTGTCCTGACAATCAAGAGATACTGGGAGTAGGTTTCTACAGCAATAGAACAAAGAGTGGGTGCAAATATCCCTAAAGGCACAGACCATTTTGCTTTCAAATATTGTGTTGCTGCTGCTTTCTCATGTGTGAATACGGTCTTACTCCAGATAAAACAGATGTGGAAAAGTGTAACTCCAGTAATTAATATCAGCTATTGAGAGCAAGTCTGGTGAAGCTTGACCTGTTCATTCAATGGACAGGCCCCAAAAGTGGGAGGAAAAAGTATTTTGAAGCTCCATGTGCCTTTTTCTCCAATGAGTTTGGGAGGTTTAAGGACATTATGGTGAGAACTAGTTGTATCCTAGTGAAACAGATGAGTAATGATACCATCCTTGTGGATTGCAGAGGAAATCGTGGGCATCAGTTTCTTGGTGCTGTTATAGGCACCAAGAAACGCTTGGATTTTCCAAAACTGTGTGGTTTCACTGCGGGTTGCGTACCAAGTCTTTTCCAAAACCAAAATTAAAACCTATGACTGCACAGTCCAGTTGTGCTCAAAACAAAAAATCTCCAGTTATCTGAGTGCCTGATCTGTCCCTGGAACAAATTCATATAGCCCAGCCAAAACATGGCTATACAATGCAATGCAGCTCCTGAATAAAAAGCATTCATACGGTCTGTCAACAAATCTGCCAAGAAATTTCATAACCCTGATCTAACCATATAGAGGTGTAACACAGGTTGCCTTATAGTGATGATGTCTGTCTCTATTGCACGGTTCTTTCTGGGCCATTTTCTTGCCTCAACCTTCTAATTCTTATTCTGTTTCATTCACTTTGGTTGTCAATTAAGTGCAATCTTTGTGTAACCACCCCTGAGCCTGGTGGATCCCTAGGTTACTATTGAGTAATAACGTTGTAGTGTGTGTTGTAGTGCTATGTTTTTAAGTTTCCACATATTCTCACATAATGACATGTATTTACCGCTGCGTACTGAACAGCGAGTTGCTTCATAATTGAAAGTTCCTTCCAGGAAAAAAGAACTGTCAGTAGATCAAGGGCTGTACCAACACTCAGTGGGCATCGACAGTGAGTACCTTTTGTCTGTTGGCTTAAGAGACATTTTTTTATTGCCTGTAATGGGAGAAGGGATCCTTGCCCAATTTGCTGTGCTGTTATTTCATGTCTCCATATGACTTTCAAACTGAACGGTGTGATTGGCTGAATCTGGGACCTTCGCTTCTGGATTCAGTTAAACCATCTCTGGGAGGTGCGATATCTATGTCTGGCACATAAAAGCATCTCTGAAGATCAACCTTTGGATTGTAGGTTGATTGAGCAGCTTGTGTCTCCATTTCCTACAGCCCTGGTCTTGCCTGGTGGTGTGTGTGTGTGTTTGTGCACACATCACTGAATCCGTGTCCAGGCTTGTGATCAACACAGTAATATATCTGCATTGAAACGCAGGTTTACTGTTCATAGACTCAAAAAGGCTCTTTATTTAATAATTTGTATATAGGACCTTGCAGAAGAAAGCCCCGGTCTTTGAGGAGAAGCCTCTAGACTATGTCAGAACAAAATACTTAACAGAAAAAAAGAAATAAATGTAGATTTAGTTAATTACCTATCCTCCTTAACACAGTGCTTTGTAGATTTCCAAATGTTACATACAAAGAATTCTTACAAGAACTGGAGTTGTAGAATTAAGAACAGAAGACATCGATTTCAGGTTTACATTTATTTGTACAACCTGAACTTTGTCTTTTGTATATCTGGCTAATACACAGACCAGCTAGATATTTATAGGGTCATATAATTAACCCTCTCCCTCCCCCAACCCCACTGCAGCTTGCCAGGCTGGTAGCTGCTGTAATGGCATGATTACAGGAGCAGAGGATCAATTATGCAAAACTTGAAAAAGACCCCACATATGTTTTCTGCTCCATGTATGTATTCTCTGGGATGATACTTAAGCTTTAATGCTTAAAAGGAGAGCGTTTTCTGTGTGTGCAGCCAGCTGGGACTGGATGAAGGACTCTGGTCAGTCATTGATTCATATGGATGGTCATCTCCAAATTAATTATTGCAAAATCAGGGTGGTATTAAAATGCCTACAGGAAAAATCAACATATGCTGCTGCATTGAAAATTATTAATGCTAATTGTATATCACCAGTAACTGTGTTCAGCTGACAATACTTTCAGCTAAAAATCAATTCCAAGGCCTTTAATGAATTGCCTTTATTGGCATGAATAATAAGACTATAAAGTAAATTATTTCAGGATGGATGCTCTGGAATGGCCAAGAGGAGAAATGCATTTTTACCCTTGCTAGGTTTAACATAAGAAGAAATGACAGTCACAATATATTTTCATAGAGAGGCTGTGAGTACTGAACACCCTTAAAATGAATCATTTATAGAAAGCAGGTGCTGCAGGAGAGGTTTTCCTGCAAACTCACAACAAAACAAAACAAAAAAAAATAGGATGGACCTGCTGGAAAAGTCATCTCGGTCTACAACAGAGAGTAATATTGCAGAAGTCCCTGTTTGTTTTCTTGCAGGTTCTTACGGCAGACTAGCTGGGAGGTGACCATAGCAAATGGCCAGAGGCTGTGTTGGGGTTTTTCCATCTCCTCGAAGAGATGGTTACCAAAGATTCCCTTGGACTATTTGAAAAAACACAAAACCAAAAAAACCAAACAACAAAGAGCAGAAAACCCACGCTGTTGGAAGCCATCTGCTCCCCCTCTCCAGCCGTTTACTCCATTCCCCCTGCACAGATGGTGTCCGTCCCCTCCCAGCCTTCTCCAGGGAGAGCGGACCCCGCTCCTCTCGCCGTACCGGGGACGAGACACAGAGATGCTGCGAAATGGGGCCACATGAGCGGGGACTGCGGGGGTGATCCCGCACCTTGCGGGAGCGGGCGGTTCCTCCAGCAGGGCTGGAGGAACTGCCGGGGGGCCGGGCAGGTGGTTATTGTCCCCGGCGGAAAGATGGAGGCGGCCGGCGGGGAGCGGTGAACGCCGTGAGTGCCGGCGGAGAAGGGAAAGGGCTGCGGCGGGCGGCCCCGCGGCGGGGAGCGGGGCGGGCTGGGCTGGCAGAGGAGGGTGGGGAGCGGGTTTGGGGAGGTGGGGTTTGGAAGCCTCCTCCACAGGCTGCTAGCTTGCGATGACCCCGGGGGGAAGGAGGAGGAGGAGGAGGAGGCTGGGGGGGATCGGCTCAGTGAATGAATGGGCGGCAGCGGCGACGGCGGTTCCCCTGCTCAATGGCTGCTGG
>VXBJ01003943.1:244331-381776 GCA_013400055.1 Nycticryphes semicollaris
TCCTCCGGCAGGGAAGGTGACAAAGGGGGGCGTGGGGGGGGCAGGCTGCCGCCGGGGCAGAGCCGGGGGGCTGGAGGCCTTGGGGAGCGGGTAAGCGGAACCTGAGGGGGGCAGGCCGGAGGTTGCCGGTGCTGCCGCGGCCGTTCGACTCCTCGTCCGCCCGGAGATGCCGCCGGGGAGTCCCCGAGGGCGACCCTGGACAGGGGGGCGATGCTTCGGGGCCTGGCGACCCTCCTTCTGGCGGGCGGCGAAGAGGGTGCTCGGGGAAAAACGCCTTCTCCCGTAGAAATACCTGTACGCACCGAACCGAGCTGCCCTGAGTAGAGACACACACTTTATTTTATTATTTGACTTCACTTATTTATTTTTGTTCTTTCTCAGGCTGGGTCTCCTGGCCTAGGTGAGATTATTGAACTTATTTCTGCAGTGGCACCAGTGCTGAGGATGTGACTGAGCACTGGGGCAGTGAGGGTGGAGAAAATAATGTTTTGTTTGTTAAAAGGAAAATGACAACTGACAGAAATGAAAAGGCAAATAGCCAGGGCTTTCCTAAAAATGTAATAGATAAAATAGCTGCCTTGGGTAGGAGTAGTTGTTTCTGATGAGCTGAGATTTGTAGAGGTAACACAAATTTTCTGAGATGATGCAGTTACTGTTCTCTGTAAAGCCTCTGGAAATTCAAAGCAATGGGGGGTAAATTTAAAAAGAAAATTAATTCCTTCATTAAGTAAATTATAGTTATTATTTTATCTTTATAAGGCATATGTCTCTGAGGTAAATGTGAGAATGTTTCTGTTCTGCAAGAAAGACAAATGTCTCTTGATCTTTTTTTACCACTTTCTTATCTCTTGTACTATAAACAAAGCTGCCTTTAAAATGCCTGTATGGGGAGTGACTGCAAGATAGCAGGGATGCATCTTACACCTTTAAAAGTACGACTTTTCTGGTATAAATATCTCAGCTCTGAGACTGGAACAATCTGGAGCAGCAAATGTGAAGATGAGCTGCACGAAATGCTGTTAGGAGGGCTGGGTTGTTTTTTTTCTTTTTTTTTCTGTCAGCGTGGATATTTTGATCCGTGTTTGTCCCTCTTTACAGCCCTAACAGATACAGCTGTGTCAGCAGTCGTGCTTAGAGGTGGGCCTGACCTTGTAATCGCCTGAAGAAGTGCCTGCCAGTTTCTTTAGACTTTTCTCTCACGTCTGCTCCACCCTCTTTAGGACCTGAGTCCTCCGCTTGCTTCTTCCTCCTCGTGTTTTAAATATGAAGGCTGCGCTTTATTTTTCCATCCAGTTCTTGCAGTTAGGGGGCACCATTTACAGTTATGGCCTGTCTGGCTCTGTGTGGGAGGCATTGATTTTGGAAAAATGTGCTTTAAGCTACTGAGAAAACTCCCTGGTTTTTAAAACTTCTTTTTTGTTGTTGTGTTAAATGTAGGTGCTGATCTAGATCGCTCGTTTCTACTGATGAGTGCTGCATAATTCCGTAGAACTGGAGTTTGGCTCCTGGGCTTTTTTTATACTGCTTGACAGGCTTTATGTGGGCTTGGTGCTAAGGAGTTCTCTCTGACCTCAAATTCCTTGATAGACAATCTGTCAGCTTTGGAAATTCCAGGAGAGTGGAAGAAAGAGGATACAGTGCTGGTATATGGTATCTTTTAGTGCCTGTATATCAGCATTTCAGCTGTTCCTTCCTTCTCTATTTTATACTTGTTAGGGGCCTGGAGTAGAAGGGTACAGTTTTTATTGGGTTCTTATGATTAAAACCTTCTTTTCCAGGGGTTTGCCACCACCACAACAGCAACAGATGCTGAGCTTACGGGCAACAAATCAACCATCACTGCTCAATGCCAATCCTATGCTTCAGCGGGCCTTACTCATGCAGCAGATGCAAGGTACTGTCGTTATGGGAGACGCTTACTTCTTGGAGTTATTTAATCATCCTTCATGGACTGAAACCATAGTATGGTTATTTCTTGCCAAATCATTGCAGTCCTTGTATTTGGCAGTTCTTTTTGTCGGTTTGTTTTTTTTTTTTTTNATTTGTCCATATTTCGCATCACAGATGTTCTTCAGTTGTTGAAAATCCCATTTGCCCAACTGGGAATAGCACTAGAAGGTGTCAGGTTAGATATTAAATATATGCTTTCCCTTTTAGACTTGGTGGAGAGAGTATATTCTTCCATCAGCATATTTAGATAAAATACTTAGATTTTTATTATTTGTTTGTCTTTCTTGGTTGGATTGTTCCAGCTTTGTTTGCGGTATATGCTTGTCTTTGTCAAAACTTAGTACAGTACAAGCAAATGAAGGATATTGTGGTGGAAAATCATTTGGGTTTCAATTACCTTGTGAATTTTCTATTCCCTGAAATGACCTGTCATTTGTGTGGTGGATAATATCACTGTTCTTCCATCACTGTGTTTCCACAAGTGGATTTTTTTGCCAGATGTGACGTTTTCAAAGCAAATTTATGAATCTGCCTTAGTAATACCAAGGCTAACATAAAGAGATTGGGAATAAAGCTATGTTTTTATTTTTCCTCGTGTCTTAACCTGACAGCTCTTTTCAACACAAAATCAGTACCTGGGATAGTTTTAAAGTGATGAGTTCAGATTAATGCCTGCAATTTTAATCTTGCCTGTGAATCATGCCCAGATGTGAAGACAATAGATTTATTCTCCATGTCGTTATGGCTCCTTTTGTTCTGTCTTGCCCATTTAACGGGAGGGCTCTCTAGTGACTCCAGTGGCTCCCTACAGATCTCTCGCAGGTTGTAGGGAAACTGGCAATGAAAAAGGGCAAGGCCCGCTCTGAAGATTGGTGTATGTATCTGCATCAGGAAAAAAGTCTGACTCTGCTGGAGTCAGCCATTCTCCTTTCAGATATGTTTGATGTTAGCGTGGACTGACCTTTTTCCTAAAGCAAAATCTCTCATTGAGAAGTGTGTTTAAATAGTATGCCGGGGACCTGAGGCAAATTAGATACGAGAGCAGGATAAGGTATGTTAATGAACACTCTCCATGCACTTTGACTTAGTGTTTTTCCTCTTTTCACCTCTACCTGCAGAGTTGAGTTGTGACTTCTCTTTCAATAATCTGTATCAGCTAGCCACAGGTAACCTGTCATGTGGTTGTGATGTCCAGTGTGGCCCTTCTTAGGGATCTCAATTTTTTCGGTCATTCGGGTTTGGGTTACATGTAAGAATATCTGATGCTGTAGTACTTCTGTACCAGGGAAACATCAGCATAAATAATTAATTGGCTCTATGTGGCTTCAGCAATGGAAATAGGAAAACATAAATACTTCAAGTTGAGATGCATGTGTGGTTCTTTAAAAGTACTAAACCAAGAGCAGGAGGTAACTTCTTGCTTTATAGGTTTCTTTTTAATCCAGCTATGGCTTTTTACAGCAAGAGATCATTTGTGGTAAATTATAAGAGATTAGATTACTTTTGAAGACAAACATAGGGGAGTGCTTTTTTTTGTGTCGCAGGCTTTAAACAGTATAGCTTGTTTTTTCAGATTTGGGGATGCCCATCTTTGACTGGCTTCTTTTGACAGCTTCTAAAAAGCCAGAGTATGTGCTAATTCAAGTGTGAGGTAAAAAAAATTTGCAATATAAATCCAGCTTCCAAGAACAGTGGATAGCTTCTGAGGTTGTAGCTGAGGCATCTGGTCACTTCCATTCTCTCACCCTTGAAACGGGGATAGCAAGGAGACTGCCTTTGTGAGACTTTGTTGTGACTTAGTTAATAGCCTGTGGATGCTGAAAAGAACTGTTCAGAAAGCAGAGCATTATAATTGGAAATGGCAGAGTCTCAAGTGTCACGTTTAGGTTGACATACTGAACTTGCATGACAACCAGGTGGCGTAGAGGACTCTGGAATATTTTATTTGAAACGTCCAGTGTTGTTTTAAATAAAACGCTGTTACTGGCTTGTGTTGAACAGCATCTGTACTATGGTGTAAGCTGCCAGCTGCACCAATGTGGGATGGATTTTCCTTTTTTTACAGAGAATTTCTGTAAAACGAGACCTGGTTTGTTGCAAACACAAGCACTAGTGTGCTCAGATCAAATAATTGCTCTAATGATCTTACCCTGTGGTGACAATTATAATTAAATAGTCTGATACGTGGTAATAGTTGCTATCACATCAAGTTCTGGTTGGTGGGTGCTGAAGAGGGTAGAGCACAGATCACCCGTATGGTACCCGGTAAAGAACAGGCTGTCACGCGGAGGATCCCTTCCCCTCTCTGCCTGCTGATTGTACAGGTGGAAGATTTTCTCTCTCCTTTGCACACTGCAGGGTAGTGATATCCTGTGTGTTTGCATTTATAGGAAACCTGCGTGGATTTAACATGACAGCGCCAGCATTGCAGCAGTTTTTCCCTCAGGCTACAAGACATTCCCTCCTGGGGCCACCACCTGTTGGGGTCTCATTAAAGCCAGCTCGGCTGGGCTTCCCCAACCTTCCCTTCCAGCGACAGAACCGGACCTTTCGCAAGGTGGGTTTGTGGTTTCCAGATGTTTACTTGCAGCAGTTAACTGTATTGTAGGGAGGAGAACAAAAGAGAAAGAATAGAGCCTTACAATGAAAACGACATTTTGCACCACGCTGCTGACACAGACGTGTAGAAATAAGTCCATCCCTGAGGTTCTTGTGGTCCATATTTAGACTTATGATGCAAAGGTTTCATGTCACTTCTTGCCCAAGAGAGAATTCCTTGTAGCAGAACTGTTTAAACCTAAGATGTAAAAGGAGCCGTTAGAAGTACCGGCTTCAAAGTAAAGGTGATGGAAGAAGTCCTGGCTGAGTGCTTTGCTCTTTGCAGAGGCCAGAGTTCTGCCCTATTAGCCTTCCAAAGCAGTTTGTTGTTCCCAAACAACTTGCTCCTACCATGGACATGTCACTCTGCCTTTCCGGGCTATTTCTCTCCTTTTAATATCAGGATCATATTTATTCCTGTGGATTTCGTAAAATCCATAATTATTATTTTTTTTTTTCCCTTACAAAAACCTTTCTCACTTTCCACCATTAAGGCCTCTTTTGCATCCTGGAAATGGTTCTTGGTTTAATTGACTGGTGTTTCCCTGCTTTTTGATTAGCTTTTGCACCTTTAGTCCCATTCTGTCCAAAAGATGTGTCTTTTCTCCAGAGTGAAAAGGAAAGGGGATTATTTGGAACCATTCTTTTTTCCTGCCCATGCACCTCTAGCCCGAGTCCCTCTAAAGTCCCTCCTACTCTTTGCAAGCAGCTGGGTCTCCTACAGCTGCTGCTTACAGCACTGGAGAAGTGTCATGAGCTGGCTGTGGAATTCAAGTCCATTGCTCTGTTTAACCATATAAACCTGCCTGAAGCAGGACAATCCACTGCAAACCATCTAAACCATCTCTTCCTTTCCATTGCTGTGTGCTGGAATTGCTGTTCCTGTCCCACAGTAAAAGTCCAGTGCTCTGGGCAGTGTGTTGGGTTTGAGGAAGGACCAAGAGCTGGCAGTGACTCTCTGCCTGTTGCAGGACTTCCAGAGGGTCCCTGACAGGAAGCGGGAACTGGATCCTGGTTCTTCATCTCAGACACAAGGTGATGAGAGAATGGAAATCCCAGAGGGAGTGCACACAAAGTCAGAGCAGAACAACATGCTGTCCACAGGTAAAGAAACAGGCGTTATTATCTTCTTTGCTATTCCTGCAGTAAGGACTGGAGATGGCTCTAGTCTTAATCAGCCATGTTTCACTCTAATTGTAAATAAACTTTCTGTGACAGCGCCCTGCTATGTGCTCCATACACACTTTTTTCCCTTGGATATTTTGGGGTTTTATAAGCTACTTCCATATCTCTTGCACAGAAGCCTCTCTGAAGTCGCTTTTACAGTGAACCCCATCTAAGATGGGGATGGAGGGGAAATAAAGCTGGTTTTAAATTTAAGCTTCCACATTGCCGTACCTGTGCTGAGCTCAGCATCTCATGGAGTCACACGCATGAAGCAGAACCAGTTGCAATCAACATGTTAAGGAAAAGAGGAGTTGAAAGAGTACTAATACTCCAGTTGTCAGAACAGACACTGCTGGCACTGAATCTCTTGCAGTGTCAGATACAATACAGATGTGGGAATGTTGGGAATGTTATTTCTGACTGAAGAGTGCCTCATCTAAAAATGCAGTCATTTGATGATGTTGTGACCAATGTATATGCAGTGGGGAAAATTACCTGATTAAATGATTGCTGTCAGGTTGATTTGCAACCTTAGCTTATATTAATGGTCCTGTGATCTGGCCTCTCATCACCTAGGAATAGCAGTAAGATTCACTTAGACATAAGCATAGATGTCTTCTGGACAACACCTTATACAGTGACATCTGCAATAAAACTCACATCTGTTAGGTCATTATCTAACCTTTTGCTACAATTTTAAAAATCAGAATAAGCAAGTGTATGGTATTTGCTGTAAAAGAGCTTTACTGTCATTAGCCATTCAGTTAGGGAATGTGCTGAAGGTGGCATGATCTGCTTTGCTAAGAACATCTCCTTCTGTGTTCCTGCAGAGCCAAGAATTCCCACAGAATCTGTGTTGAACACTGAGCCTGCAGCAAAAAGGCTGAAGAGGTATTTATTGAATGGGGTATTGAAATAGTTACTGGATTTAGAATTATTGCCTGGTTTTATTTTCTAATAATTAGGTCTGTACTGTACTGGCCTGATGTCTGGCATGTAGGGGGTATTTCAGATGCTTGTGGACAACTCAGAAAATCTCGTAATGCTGAGATCCAGGACTGTAGGGTCTCTGGGTAACCCAACTACGGGAATGAAAAGTAAGAGATGCAGCTCATGTAAACATGTAACAAAATGGACTTTGCTCATGTGTTTTCCTGCCAGGATTCTTGTAGGAAGCAGAGAGTTCTTTTCTATTCTGATATATTTCTCTAATTTTCTTCCCCAAATGTCAAAAAAGGAAATGAGCAGCCATGTATCAGCAGAGAGGAAAAGCCTTGGAATATGCTAGGTTATGGTTGGTGTAAGAGAGGATACTTTATTTAGAGGAATGAGAAAAGGAAGAGAATCAATACACTCTAGTATCCAAGCCTGTGTCCACAAGCGGTGAGTTCTGTATCCCTTCTGGGAAGATTGTCTTGCCAGTACCCCTGTCTGTTCGGTAAAAATAGACAAAGGCAATCCTATTATCTGGAAGGGATGTGCAGTGCAGGCAAGTTGGCCACGGCAGGCCCATCTTGGCGCTTCCTGCCTCTCCTGGTGCAGGAAGGCACAGACAAGGCTGTGTTGCCATCTAGTGGGAAGGCACATCATGGAGCTCCTGGTGCCATCTGTACACCTTTCCCAGAACAGTCACTGTTAGCTGGTGCAGAGGGAGAAGAGGAGGGCGTGAATACAGATTTCTGGAGGCAATGATTTGAGAATTCTCCAACATATGTTAATGACTATGAGTCAGGACTCCTGGGTCCTCTTATCTTCCCTGTTAACAATTTACTGCGTGGTTTCACACAAGTTTCTTCACCTCTCTGTTTCCTGTCTGTAGATTAGAGATTAATGGCTAGCTTTAGGGAGAATATTCCGTGATTACTTTAATGTTCAGATACTACCTTCATCACGTAAAATATTAAAGAGTGATAAATACTATGTGAGCAGGGACCATCGTGAATTACAGACTCTGATTAGTCAGGAAGTGAATAAATTCAATTAAAGCTAAGTCGAATGCATTTGAGCATATGCTTTGTTAATCTGTTTGCCAAAGCTAATTTAAATTTAATTACATTAATATTTAGCAGGTTATTAATCAAAGTCCTGTTACATATGTGAAAAAAGAATCAAGTCTGAGGAATGACGGATCTCACTGCAGCAAGCCTGCTATTAGGAAAATCCTTTCCTAAGCAGTAGTTGGGGTTTGACAGATTTGATGCATATATTGTGGCTGGTATTTACTTAGAACAGATAATTCCTTAGTTGATTTTTTTAAGTGTTTCTGCTTACTTCCAATGAACAGATGATGGATCTCTGAAAAAATGAGTTTACTCTTCTCATACTGTCCTTCACAGATGAGAATTGCATTCCCCCCATCCATGTCACAAACTTGTGTTTCATGCTTGATTGTTCCATTTCCCTTTGGCCAGGAATACCAGCCTCCTTCTTCATTTCAGGTTTTTCCCACTTCTGCCTTTTCTCCTATGTACCATCTGTATGCCTGGAACAACATCCTCATTCCAGTGCAGAAAGCACTCATCATCTTCAAATCCTCCATGAACACCCACTTCTAGCATGGCCTGACAAGTATCCGTATAATACCATTTCCTCCTTAGATTATGCTCATGATGGCTTTTGCTCCCTTAGATTGCTCCTTAGATTTGCAGTTTAGACTGCAAACCCTTGCCCTGGAGTGCTGTCACCATCTGTGTGTGGTATAGTGTTGAACCTGCTGGCAGCACTTGACAAATAATGTTAATGCCAGCCACTCTTGTTTTCTTCGTGTTTGCACTGCCCAAACCCTGCTGCATATTTAGAGCCGTGTAACCCAGTTACGTTACCACTTATCAATCTGGTAAATTATGTGGTGCGTGTGGTTTTGGATCATTGGGTGCAGCACCTGCACAGTCTGCGTTAATTGCTCGTGTAGAACATGCTGCTCCCTTTTGGCAGGAGGACACCAGCAGGTGGGATTCTGAGCTGGCCCAAGAGAGAAGCCTTTTAAGCCATGGTGAAAAGTGTTAGCCCTGATGGAAAAACAAGGCATGGAGAAAGGCATTGTAAAGTGCACTTTGCCTTCTGCAAATCAACCATTTGTTCTCAGCAGTTCCCTCAGGATCTTTTTTCTCCTTAGCGGGTCCCCAATACCAAATAAAGTCTTTTTTTATTGGTGTCTTATACACCTGCACTTCCCCCACAAGCAGAACTGTAGGGACTCTGGAGCGAAACACAGCTGATAGGAATAGAGCAGGCAGTTACAGTGAAACCCCTGTAAGACACCACTGAAAACCTGTTCAGTTCTGAGAGGTCTCTGCATGTTCCCTTATGCACAGAGTGGCCTGGAGTACTGGCCAGGCATTGCAGTTTCCCGTCAGGTCAACAATGAAGACAGAGCTCTCAGAGCTCTTATTAAGCACATTTCCTGTATGAACTGCAGGCCTCTTGCAGGAGACAGCAGTGATTCAAAAATCAGTTGTAACCTCCTTGTCTAAATTATTTGGCTGCTGTTTCTGAATCTGTTCTAGAAGGCCCACTCTTTGTTGGTTTTATTTATTTCTGCTGAATCCTTGCCTGAAATACCACTCGCAGTAGCTTATTGATTTGAGGGTTTAGTGGAGAGTGTGGTAGCTTAGACCCCAGCCTGTGCCTTGGTCTGAATCTCTTTGTCTGTGACAGGGCAAATAAGGTTATTTTCTTTATATCCTTGAAGCATAACTGAGGAGTCTGCATTGGCGGATGCAGCAGACAGCAAGGAAGCAGAAGAATCAAGCACCCACGTCCAACCTGATGGTGAGTTGCTGGGCACCATGATTTGCATTTCTAGGGCACTCCTTGCTGGAACTACACCTGCAGATCACCATCTATGGATCCTCTGAGTCTTCTCAGAAGCGTTCTTCCTCCAGTCACACAGGATGAGAGGAGGAGGAGAAAATCTAGGAACCAAATCCCAGCCCCCAAAACCCATTGCCTATTAAATGCAAATGATTGGAACTTTCCCCCTTTAATAAGGATTTCTTTGGAGAAAGGTTTGTGAGCTGGGCTTATGGCCAACAGCACTGTGAGGAAAGCTCCCTGACATCACTTACCTGCTGCTTTGTTTTTAATGTCAGAGCTATTTTGATTTAAGGCAGCTAAAAGGACTCTCTCTTCCTAGGTACAGGCAATGCAAAGCAGTACACAGCTGAAGATCTCTCTAAAGAGAGGAAATTCTCCGAGGAACCAAAGGCTCCTGAGGTGAGTAGACACCACCTCGTGCAGGCTGGGGTGGTGCAGAACATACAACCACCCCCTCCATCCCAGAGAAGCCCGTTGCCCCTGGGAACCAGATGGCACCCACGTCTGGAGCTCTGTCTCCTGCTGTAAGCTGTTGTCCCTGGCAATAAGGCATAATATGTCTGCAATTAGTACGCAGTCTGCTCTGACTCGCTGCTTTTGTACCTCTCCTTGCCTGTACCTTGCCTACCGCTGGCTGTTTGTGGATGCTGGGGTTTGTTAAGATTTCAGTATTCATCTGGAAAGATGGAAAGTTGAATTGAAAGAGCCACTGAAAAAATACATATATTGAGAGCCATAGTGAAATGCTTGCTTTATGTTGCTGAAAAGCAGATGTGAAAAAATTCAGGTGATGGTAGTAAAGATGCAGCTGCTGCGGCGCTTGTCATCAGAGCAGGCAAGAGCTGAATGCGGGAGTCTTGTGCTTTTGAGAGGCAGCTTGGACAAATGAGACACAGGTGAACCAGCAGCCTGAGAGTCTTTTGCATGAAATACCTTGCTCACATTAAACCAGGACCTTACACTGTGTAAATCTGTAAGCAGACAAAGATTTAACCAATGGCGTGAATCGGACTTGATAGTCTTTCATAATTGGAGACATAAGTTGATGTGATTGCATGTATCATCCTGCACTTGTTTGAGTACTTTAGTCTATGAGGTGTGATGCTGAGTTGCCTTTAGTTCTGCAGAGGAGAGACGTGAGCTGGTCGTGTCCCTTGCCAGTTCATTGTTGTTTGCTCCAGTCTCCAGAGGCTGGATCACACAGTATGCAGAGGCTGCAGAAGCAATCATCTGTAATAGGCCTGGTGCTATGACACAGGGATCGCTGATTTAGCAGCGCTGGGAGAAGGAGCATGTATGAGGGTCTGTCTGATCAGCCTTCTGGGGATTCATGCTTAAATGCATTTTCTTAAGGGGTAGAGATCTTAGGTTGCATACAAAAAGCAGGTGTCATTTTTAGTGTCTTCTGCTGAGAGACAGGACTTAATCTTGACTCCTCCTTTTGGCAGGTGTTGAGCTCTGGAGGTTCACTGAAAGTGACTATCCAGCAGAGCAGCGAGAGCAGAGCTATCAGTACAACGGCTCTGAAACCAGGGCACTGGACCTGTGAGGTGGGCACAGCTGATCCCAGCCCTGAATCGGTCCTTAAATTCTACTGCTACATCTGCAAGACCAACTGCTGCAGTCAGCAGGTAAAAATCCACAGGTCTGACTGCGATGTGGGTGGTCAAGAGACGTGAATTTGATGGCCAGCTGCCATGGGGAGGCGCAGCTGGAGACTTGTTTGCAAGGGCTCGTGCTTCGGGAACAAGGAATATAAGAAACACGATGACAAGCGTGCAGATAAAATAAACTGCTCCTGAGGAGCTGGCAAGCAACCTGCTAGAGAGTGAATGTGGGTGGATCCACAGGCAGCCATGCTCTTAAGCTTTTATACCATTTCATTGTGAAACAGCAGTTGAGAGAATGGAAAGCATAGCTCATACCTATTATTTTCTGTATTTTTTTAATACATTTAAATGGATTTCTCTCCTAACCTTTCTCTCAGAATTTCCAGTCCCACATGGCTGGAATTCAGCACCAGCAGCGACTTGGGGAGATTCAGCACATGAGCAATGTTTGTTTTGTTTCACTACTGCCCATGGTGAAGGAAGAGAAGGTGCTGGCAGAGAAAGATGGGTAAGTGTTGGTCTGTGCTAGAAAACACAATCTGAATGTGGACCACATGAGTTCTAAAATTCCTCACTGCCCCAGGGTGCCCTTGGGGTCTAGGTAAGGTAGAAAATCCCTCTGGTCCCTCTGGTGTCAATGGCCTTAATCTCCTTCAGGCAACTTTCAACCTGCTGAAGAACACTAATTAATTTTGACCTGCTGTGTAGTTTTTAATACGGTAGAACAGGTCAGAGACTTGTTTTAACTGGCAACTTCTTGTCAGCGTGAGCTTACAAATGGATGGGAAGGGGAGAAGATAAATGCTGTAAAACCTATAAAGATAGGAATTCTGGGGAAGACAATGCCAAGAACAGATTGCAGTATTCCACAGAGAATGTAAAAAGGTGTGACTTACAGTTACATCTGTTGTCATTTTAGAGAGACACTGCAGCGATGGTGTAACACTTGTCAGATACACTTCACAGGAGATCTAATCAAACATCGCAGGACCCAAGAACACAAGGTAACAACCATAGCATGGGTTTCATCTTTGCACTGACCTTTTGTGGGGACTGGGTGGAGATGTCTGGCATCTGTTCCCCAAGCAGCAAAGGCAAAGTGATTGTAGTGGAGAGATGCACATAAAGTTCTGTCAGTAACATCCCGGCTGTCCAAGGGCACTGCCATGCTCCCTACTGCCTCTGAACACCAGCACTGTTAGAACTTCAGTTGTTGTGCTGTATCAATATGGCCTGAAGCACTTCTAGTTTATAATTCTTGACTTGTCTCAAGAAATGTGGCCTGTCATACCCACCGATCGAATGGAGGGATTGGTGGGCAGCTGTAAATTTTCAAGTTAAAATTAGGTGGCCCATCATGTTTATTGGCTCCTGAAGGAAAGTGCCAGAACACCTTTTATAAGCCGCATGTATTTTGCTCTGTGTGTTTTCCATCTTTTTGGTGGGTAAGAGCTAGGGAGTCGTTTCTGCTGAAAAGACGACTCTCTTTGTAGTCTCTGTTGTTTTGAGATGCAGGACTCTGGCTTTGTTTGACTCAAGATATATCTGCATTCCTCCAAAGTCGTGCCTCTTGTGACTTACTTGAATTGTTCCTGTTTCCTTAGTTGGCCAAACGCTCCCTTCGTCCTTTCTGCACTGTCTGCAGCCGCCACTTCAAGACCCCTCGCAAGTTCGTGGAACATATGAAGTCCCCTGAGCACAAACAGAAAGCCAAAGAGGTAATACTGCCTGAGGGAAGAGCTGTGCAGGACCTGTGCAGGACTGGAGGTGGCTACACTGTGGAGCAGCTTAATTTTCTGCTTTCCTGCCTTGCAGGGATGGAAGGACGTTCTGCAGTTTTTCCAACCCTGCTTTAATTTCCCATCTTTTGCTTTGCTGGATTTCAATTGTTAGAGCTAAAAGAAATTGAAAGGGACAAGGAGTTAGATGTGTCTAGAAGCGAAGTAGCTTTGTGCCTCTTGCAGTCCCTTCTCATCAGATGCTATCTGTTCAGAGTCTGGGGTCCTCCTTGGTTGAATGGAGAGTTCAGAGTGGTCTGATGTTTGTTTTCTGCACCTAATAGGTGAGGCTGGGAGAGAAGGAGTTGGGCAGCCCAGAAGATTCAGAGGAGTTGATCACAGTGGATGCTGTTGGCTGTTTTGAAGATGATGATGATGAAGAGGAGGAGGAGGAGGGAGGAGCTGGTGAGGAGGAAGACCTTGATGTAGTGCTGATAGAGAATGAGGATTCTGCTGCCAAGCAGGTACGCTATGTAAAAGGAGAAGGAATGACCTGTCTGAGAATCTGTTGGGGATCCTGGGACTCAGTTGGTCATGGCTGGTTGAGCTCAGAGTTTCAAGAGTCCGGTCAACCTTGTACCCTACAGCAGAAGGGTGAAGGCTCGGGTTTTTCCAGAGCACAGGATGATGCAAAAATACAGGAGTGTGTTTCTGCTGTGCTTTGTGGCTCCTACAGGTGTCTTTGTTGAGGAGCATAAGCAATGTTTTTTGAAGGGAAGGAATTTCTGACAGAGACATTGCCATAGTCTCTTTGGGTAGCCCAGCAGTAGCTTGGTGTCATAGCAAACATATGCATGGAGGTTTATCTTGATAGATATAATTTTCCCCTTAAAGAGGAGTTACCAAGAAGGAAGTACATGGCGAAGCTACTTCAGGCTTGGAGTGCAAGGGGCGTTTTTAATCCTAGTAATGAATTGGCCTCCTGACACTGGGTTTTGTACCTGGCCCTAACCAGATGCCCTACAACCTCTCTGGTATATGAGTCCTCTGTTTTGCTCCCAAGCTTACCGAAAAAGTGTAAGAGCCCAGGAAGGGAATCAATATAGATACAGTAGGCACTAATGTTCTTTTGGTTTCCAGACTGGGCTGAAGGAAGTGTCTTTGGAGGATTACGAAGGAAGCGAGAAGTATTGTCCAGACACAGCCTATGGTAAGCAAGCAGAGTTAAGCACAAAGGCCCACAGAACCTTCTCTGGCCACATGCTGTATCTGTAAGAGAGGACAGTCTCTATCTACTGCTGTAATGAGTTCTTGGGCCATAGTGCTCAGCATCTGCACTGGACTGGTGCAGATCACTGCTGCCTGGAGAAAGAGCCAAATGTTGCTTTATTACTGTGTGATAAAACATAAGGATGTGATTGATGTTTGTCAGCTGCCTTTTGCTTTGAAGAAGAAAGAATGACAGCCAGATACCTTACAAAGGTAGGAAATGAAGTAAGTAGGGTAGGAGTACTGAAGAAAGTAGGTAGCAAATGAAGGATGCTCTGGAAAGATGGAGCCTGAAAGCATATTGATGGAATGCTTTCCAACAGAAATGCAGCTTGTATGGAGATACTGAGCAGAACTGACAGTATCGCACTCTCTGCCAGAGCCCAAACTGTGCATGTTTCCTCCGCTTCAGAACCCCCACGCTCTACCTAGCGGTTACTCAGACATGTTGCTGGACTGGTGGGCAGTGTTGTCTCCAGATGGCTGTCTCTGGTCCCCACCCTGCAAGCGATTCTGACTTCACACCTCTAACGGCCACTCATATTGTGAGGAGGGCAGCTCTGCAGAGGCTGTTTTGTGCCCAAGGAGAGCTCTGTTTACACCAATCTTCCATATCACTGTAACCTTCCACTATCGTGTGGCAGATGGAATAATGATTCATGCTGTGAATGTTCTCTGCGTGTTCCTCTTGCGCGCCTGCTGTCTTCTGCTTGGTTTGATCCCATTACATTAGATCACATGTTCTCTGTAGTTTTCCATTGTATCCTTTTTTCCTTCCCTCCCCACTCTGGCCCCCCCTCCCTTAATGCTCTGTGTAGTTTCTTTGCTCTGGCAGCTAGATTTCTCTCTGAATATCAACCACACAGCCATTCCATGGTAAGATGAGATATTCAGCAAGTCATCTTGCAAATCCCTGATTAACAGAAGCAAAGCTTTCCACTTTTCTTTTTCTCCCTCCCCTTCCCTTTTTAACATGCTTTCATTATTTGAGTTCCATTCAATGTGATCTGTGATTTCCCTTCCCCTCCCGTTTCGCAGGCCTGGATTTTCTGGTCCCCGTCGCAGGTTACCTCTGCAGGCTGTGTCACAAATTCTACCATAGCGACTCTGCTGCCCGGCTCGCACACTGCAAGTCCCTGATGCATTTTGAGAACTTTCAGGTTAGACCCTTTGGCGATTGCATGGCCTGGCATTTGTTACCCCCATGCGTGTCTCTTCAGCGAATCCACCACGTCAGCTGTCTTGTCTTTGGTTCATTTCCATCATCCTTGGTGTCCGTTGTGCCATAGCTTTCTCCTGGCGTGCTCTCTGTTTGTCTCCCATCACCACTGTAGATCTCAAACCGGTCAAGTCCTGCTTCCTGGCTACTGCTGCTGTCATCTCGTTGCCCATTTCTGGCTGGAAATCTTCTCAGAGTGTCTATTCTGTTTGCTGAACCTGTGGAGTCTTTCGTTCAGTCTAGGCCTCTTCTCTGTTAGACGTTACAGGTGGGTCAGGATGGGAAAAGAATAAGAGTCAGAGGCTGTTCCTTTTAAAGAAAGGCGGTAGTCGCACACGATACTGCAGAACAGCTCCTTTAGCCAAAACTGTGGCTGTGATTCATCCATGAAGGGGCCTGGTAAATCAGGTGTTCACCATAGAAATCTGAAAATTTGACTTTACAGACTCTTTATGTGAAAGAAGCTACAAGCTGATGAGAGTCCATTTGGTCCCCAGGGTCAGCCTGCAACAGGAAGTCAGTCTGTCTGTCTGTCTGCTACCCTTTCCTAGAAACTCCTTAGCACAAAGCTCTGCCAGCTGATGCTGTTCCTTTGCTTTACTGGCTCCACCTAAAGAAGCCCTATTGCCCCTTGCTGCTTTCGTATCTAGAAGCTTTTCCTACTGGGCTGGCCTGGAATCTGCCTCCATCGTTCTGTCCTTGTTGACTTGCCAAGGGGTGAGGGGCCTGGATTAGTGCCTTGTGGTGGGTACCCAGGGCTTGTGCTGTCTCTGCCCTCTCCCGTGGCCACTGCCTGGGACCTGCCTGTGCAGGAAAGCGCTGTTCCCTCACCCTGCTGAGGAGGGAGGCTCCCACACACTGACTTTGTCCTCTGCCTGCACCCAGAACCTGCTCCAGCAAAAGCCCTTGTGCTTCCCTGCTACAGGTGTATCCAGCTGTTGTCAGCATTTAAAAAAATCTTACTGTTTTTCTGCTAGTCTTTGGACAGGTTAACTATTGCTAGTCAACTGTCACTGCCTCCAGAAAGGGGTGTGGTGCTGCAGAAGCCAGCATGCAGAGCAGTGTGGATTTGGAATAGCAAGGAGCGGAAGACCACAGCTGTTCCTTCATCCTCTCCCACTCTTGCAGCTAGTAATTTCAGGAATGAAGGACTCAGGCTTGCAGTTTGCCTGGCTTATTTTAGATCAGCTTAAGAGTGGAACTGCAGCAGCAGTGCGTATGTCTCCCTTTTGGCCCACTTAGAGCTGAAATCAGACACTCCTCAAAGGAATGCCAGAGTGACCTGGAGGGATTATTGATGATGAGAGTCCAACCTTAAATATCTGCAGGCAGCTAATCATTATTCAGGGCTGGCTAGGTGTCTTGGGATTGTCACAGTTAAATTGGGATTGTCCAAGTTAAATCATTGCCAGTTTCTGGGGTGCTCAGAGAGTAGCTCAGCAGGGGGTTTCAAAGCAGAGACTTGTCTGCTAGAGAGGCAGTTCACAGCATCGCTCTGAAAACAAACTGGTGTGCCTGCACCTGGCTTAGTTTGGGTACAACATTGTGACTTGACTGATCTAGTTCCAATGTGTTATGATATTGTGTATATCCCCAGTATTTGAGGACAGAGGAAGAACAAGCCTGCAATGATACACTTGAAATAGTATGTAAAGCTGCCTGTCTGCCCTGCTGAAATTCCACATTGCAGACTCCAGTAGCGCTGCTTAAGGCAGTGGTGAAAGTCAGTGCACTCAAAATAGTTTCCTTAAATTGTCAGGTTTGATGCTGGTGCCAGTTCAAGAGACCCTGTAGTAGCAGAAAGCTCAAAGGGAGTTAGTTGATTGTGGATGGAACCATTGTGGAAAAGAGGGAGCTTTGTTTTACGCCTTTAGCTTATGCTCTGTCTGGGTCTTGAAGACCAGATCCCTGGTGCATGTTAGATAGCTCTATGGAGTTGATGTTTTTCTGAAATCCCATCTTGCAAATGGCTAGTAGCCATTTTGATCTCTTTACAGACCTCTACTGGTTCATCATGATAGCAAGTGCAAATGAGTCATTTTATTGATGATATGCTTACCTTTATTCTGTAGAGAACTTCAGTGCCTTGTAACAAGAAGATATACTTGGTATCTTAGTGTTCCTGTCGGCAGTTTCACTGACTGCACAGATTGTATCAACAGAGTGAAAAGATGTTAAGCTTTCAACTTAAGTCTTGCTTTGGCTGATGAACACTAAATCACAGCTCTGGCTGAGGGCACTGCGTAGCCTCGTGTATCCAGGGTACATGCCCAGAGTTATGTCCTGGCAGTAGCTGAAGCAAGAGCCATCACTTGCACTGTTACATCTACACAGTCCTGAGTCTGACTGAGATTAACAGTTGCTAGAACCTGATTTTTGTCTCGGGAAAGCCACAGGTCTGCCATGCACTCGCTCAGCATTGAGTAATGTGAGAGGGACTTCAGTTTTTTGTTTTGGTTTTTTTTTTTTAATATTGCCACTTTTCCTCACAGGAGCTGACCCTTCTCTGCTTGAAAGCCTCAGCAGCCAGGCCAGGAGAGCTGCTGAGACAAGCCGTGTCCCCTGCAGATTGTAGCTGCCGCTCACCACTGGTTTTGTACAGGTTTTCCTGGACCAGCTGCTACTTGCTGCAGTGTCAGGAGCTGAGCTGGGCTCATCTCTCACGTTTGGTTTGTTTGTATTTGCAGAGATACAAGGCAGCGAGGCATCGCGCCACAGCTGCCTACCCCGAGGCTCCTTTGCATTCCCAGGGCTCCAGCTCCCAACTGCTGGATGATCTGAAACAGCCTCCTGCCACAACAGCAGACACCAGCAAGAAGATGAACGATGATTGTGGGATAGACAAAGAGGGCACAGAGCTCTCAGCCCTGCAAGAGCAACCTTTGATGTCTCCAGAGGGTAAGGGTGAGCTGGCCACCTCTGTAGCAGAGGGCAAAAGCCTAGCCAGCATGACTGACGACGTATGTGGAATCATGGTTGTAGAAGAAGAAAATCTACAGGAAGAGAGCAAGTTCACTACCACTAGTGCCCACTGCCCACTCCCTGAAGAGAACAGCACCGTAGGGGAGTTGTTGGAGCATGCTGTGTCTAAGGAGGAGGAAGCCAATGCAGCCAGGCAAAGGGAAGGCACAGATGACTGCCAGGATCCAGGGAACAGAGTGGGTTTAGGACAGAATGAGGCAGCAAACGCAGGCCAGGAAGCAGAGGCAGAGCCTTCCTCCCTAGTCAAAGGTGAGACAGCCAGTCTTACCTCTGCTGGGTGCAGACGCTCTACCAGGCGCAAACCCAGATAGAGTGGCCTTAAAGGGAGAGCCCTTTACATATGATATTTGCTGGAAATGTTTATTTTCGGAGTCTTTTAATAGAGCAAAAACCTTCAACTTTACTGCTGTTTTTATTTTAAGAATAAAATAAGCCTGGCTTTAGCGTGTCTAATACAGGATGGTGTTGGTTATTACTTGTATGGTTGGGATACAGCAGTTATGTGGAAAGACTGAGGTTTGGATTGTTGAACCCAAAAGAAGATGGTAACGTGATTTCCAAAGGGGACAAAGTTCATGAAGCAGATGGATCCAGACTTATTTTTCACTAAGAATTCTTTGCAGTTCCTCTTATTTCCTTTTCAGGCAGAGGAAAAGTTTATCTCCTGAGAGACTGTGTGCCCAGTTCTGCTTCTCAGTCGGTTTCCTTTCCAAGCTGCACCCTCTTGGACACGCTCTGTGCCCTAAGCGAGGCAAGAATGTGCATCTTGGTGCTTTGCTATTATTACAAGGCTTAATACAGTCTGTTCTCATAGTGGAGACTCTCAGGAACAAATTTTCTTTCAAACTGATTTTAATAAAACAGATTTCTTATAAATAACTTCTTTAACTTTCAGCGAAACAAAACCTCCTTTAACTCTACAGCAGTAGAACATGGTGCTGGCCCCAGGCCATGCTGACCAGATGACAAAGTTTCAGACAAGAATGCTCATTTGCAGTCTCATCGAAACATACAGGGGGGACTGTGCTCCCAGCCCACGGCAGGGACGCCCCTCTCTCTTTGTGGAGCTAATGCTGTGGTGGGGGCTGACCTGGCTGCCCTGCCCCTCTCTAACGTGAGTCCTTAGTGGCAGCTGAAGGCCTCGGGTAGCTTCCAGTTATAATGGTCAAAAGCAGTACTTGGTAGCTTGTCTTAGGTGCTTAGAAGGGAGTAGGGGTGTCCAGTGATCTGGGACCATTGGCCAGTATTTCTTACATCACAGTTAATGTGAATAATGGGGAAGCTGTGGTTTCAAGGCAGGAGCTGTTCTAGGGTCCCTCGCTCAAAGTCTGTCACCAGTTACAGTTGGGGGCAAGCCTGGAGTTGGGACAGCCCCTGCTCACTCTGCGTTTTGATGGAAGAGGCTGGAGCCATAATACTCCTTGCTTGGATTTAACAGTACAAAAGAGCAGAGGTGATTTTTCCTCTTTGTGAAGAGGGCCTGCTGGCAAACAACCTGCATGGCATCAGGCTTCCTACAGCCAGCTCTAACCAAGTGTCAGTGCCAGGCTCATGGTGAGGAGCAAAAAGAACCAACTCTCCTACATCCCCCCTGTCACACAGCTAAAGAAAAACAGAACATGGAGATGAATGGCAGGACACAACCATGGGAAGGAAAAAGTATCAGGCACCACGAGACACCTCTCTATTCAAGCTTTACGTTAAATTGGTGACCAGTAAATGTCCCCTTAGCAATATTATCTGGGAGTTTGTGACTAGCACACTAGGTGGGAGGCTGTGGTCCCTGCACATCAGCTTCCATGTTCTGCTGCTCGCTCTGCTGCTGGAATTCCAGGCGGGTCTGGCGGTTGGACTCCAGCAGTTCTTTCAAGCAGGCATGTAGATAATCATTCTTCTCCTCCAGGTGATCTAAGCAGGAGTTGATCTGGTCCAGCATGGAGTTTATTGCTGCATATTCTAAAAGGAAGGGAAATGAGAGACTGAGTAACGTGAGGATATTGTTACTGCAGTCAGTGGAGGAAGCAAGAGCCCTTGTAAAATGTGCCCGTGGTGTTTTGGCTGTGCTTTATCTGCCACTGGGTGGGTGAAGTAAAATGCAACCGAATCCTGCATGTGGTGTGTGCACCAACCTAACGAGAGCAATGGGAAGCTGGAGGACTGGTAACAAGATCTAAGGCAAGTTACCTGGGCACTCTAAATGTGTTATGGGCATATCTGGGAGCCTTTGCTCTCACGCAGCTGACGGCAGGCGAGTGCTGGTGTGCGGTGATCTGCATTGCAACAGCACCAAATAAACCCCAAGGGCAAGTCAGCTGCCTTTCTAGCTGCCATAGGGATCACCTTTCCTGAGGAGGGTGCAGGCATTTCGGCAGCATGCTGAAGTGTCTGCTACATTCTGTGAATTGTTTGTGTAAGGCTCCCAGGCTGGGATGTGCTTCACAAGGGCCTGGCTGGGCTCAGGCTGCCAGAACAGCCCGGATGTGGTTGGAGGAGGAGGAGGGATGAGCCCAAAGGGGCAGCAACTGCAGGGCACCAAGTTCAACCACAGGATTTTCATGCACCATTAAGGCTTTGGGTACTTCAGATTACAACCAAACTCATTTGGGTTGATCCTGACAGTCGGTTCCCCAGGTACAGTTTCTTATTCACACAGCATTTGTTTCAAGTGCACAAGCTTTAGCCTCAGTACAACATTGTTTCACAGCAATGTGTGTTAGCACTCTTAATCAGATGAAGACAGCTGTGCTACTGTGATGAAACACTTGCTTTTGGGCTTCTCCAAGCAATATTCACACAATCCTAATGGATAACAAAAAAAAAAAACCAAACTGAAAAAACAGGCAAGATAAACCTCTGCTGACAAGTTACTCGGGAACAGGAAGCCTGGCATCGGCTGAAGCCCTAGGGGGTTACAGGAGACCCTGAGCAGAGCCAGTCCCCTGTTCCTTCCTGGAGCCACAGGTGCTGAGCCAGTGCAGGGGGGCAGGGAGTGAGCCATGACCCGATGTCTGTGAGGATCATGGGCTGCAGGATGCAGAAAGATGCCTGCGTGGGTGGGACAAGCCCACACCTCACTGTCTGGGGCTGGCACCTCTCCCCCCAGCTCCTCCGGGAGCTGCTGGAGCGCTGCTCTGAGCAAACGGAGGATACCAAAGGAAGTGAGGAGGATGAGGGTTGAGCTGTGCCGAAATCCCCCAACCTCACAAGACCCTCTCGGCTGCCCTCTTCGATACTTTTGTAGGCAGGGTGCCCCTGTGCCCCTACACACCGGGCTCAGGCTCCGCCATTACCAGCAGCTTTAAAAAAGAGGTGAATATTTAAATATTGCAGTCATTTGCAACATTAATATCTAAAAAGAAGTCTCATGATTAAAAAAAAAAAAAAGCCCTCCTTTTCTTATGCTACTTTGGAGCCATTCACAGCAGTGTTGGAGCTTTTAATTCTTTGGAGAATTACATATATAAGATTCAAGCTTGTTTATAGAAATTTGGCTTTGCAGGTACATGCAGAAGTGACATTACGAACAAGAGCACTGCTGAAGCCCTTGCATTTAATAACCAATCCCACAAACACATTCTTTCCAAAAATAGTTATCCACTGTCTGTATTTTGCAAACTCCATTTCAAGGTATGTGTTATGTGAATTAGAACTTTTTACTTCAACCCAGTATTTGATCTATGTGTGATGCTCCATGTTCCAATTAAACACTGAGCTGCTCCCAGGCAGACACGGGAACCTCTTCTGACAAGTACCATTATTCATCAAATTGGCAAGTCTGTAATCACTGCAGGGGCCTAATTGTTCTCAGTGCCCGCAGCTCAAGTGAGGCTTGGTGTTTTTGTGGAAACCTAACCACATCCCCTAATGAAAGTGTTGACCAGGAGGATGGCAATTACTCCTCTGTGTTCTTGTAAGTAGAGTTGCCAAAAATAAGGTTTCCTATTTGAGATCAAGGAAGTGATCCACAGCTTCTGCTCCACGAGACTAGGAAATAACTGCAGACCTTTAGGACCAGCTGCTGCACACAAAGGCTCAGCTAATTACAAGCTGAACAACTACATAAATCAGATTTAGTGACTCTGTCACATCTGGTGTGTCTCTTACATCTTTTAAAAGTTTGAAACACAAATCACTGCAATGATGCAAAGCAGTGAATGCTCTTGGGGTGTTTCAGGGCAGAAATGATCCTCCTGTTACTGCAGGTAGATCACAGCCACAGCTACAAAATTCACCTGTGTGGTCCACATATGGAAACTGAACGGTCTTTTGGGAGAAAGCATAACCCAACTCTTCACCATTTTTGAGAGAAGAGTAGCAAAGTGCTTACTCTTTGAGAGATTTCCAGTTTTAAGAATGATCTCTGTGTGTGTGTGCATACATACAGCTCTGCTGTTGTCTCATTTCCTTCATTGGCTTTTTCTAACCGGACAGGGCACTATCAGAAATGTCACCCTGTAGAAATGCCAAGCTAATTGCATTAAATTCACTTTTTCCACCCACAACTACTACTCCGCATGATCTGTCCTGCAGTTTCAGACTTCAAACGTCCTCTTTCTCCTTGGCCAGCCGGATCCCATACACCAGAAACCACGGCCTCGTCTTTCCACATGGGAAGCTAAAAACCCCAGTCCCCCCGAGGCAGCAGGATGCCGCGGCTCAGCGCCACAACGCCGGGCAGGAATCGCTGCACCAGACTCGCTTGGTTTCAAAACCCAGCAGCCCCTCACCGTGGCGCCGGGCACCGCTCTTAGCAGAAGCGGCAAGAACATTTGGGAACATCTGGGCCTCACCAACAGGCTCACGGGACCAGGCCGGGCCACCCAGCCCCGCCGGACGGCTGGCGGCCAGGCAGGCGGCCTCGTCCCGAGTCGTCCCCACGCACCTTCCTCCCCGAAGCTGTCCCCGTCCTCCTCCTCCTCCTCTTCCTCGCCGCCTACCGACACATGCGGCTCCCCGTTGGGCCCCGACATCGCACCGACCCGGAACCAGCCGCACGCCGCCGCGATGCGTCCCGCAAGGGCCGCTGGCCAATGGGAAAGCTCGGCATCGCTCGCGTCACGCAAAGCCGGCCCGTCGGCCCTGGGGTAAAGCCTGTGGTTCGCGTTTGGGCGGGAGCGGAGGTAACGGGGCGGCAGGGCAGGCGCAGCTCCGTGATCCCCATTTCTTGGGTTTGGTTTTTTTCCCCCCAAAGCGAAACTGTCTCCTTGTCCCGTGGTGTCTTCATCCCCCTCAAGGCCTCCCTGTCCTTAGGGCTTGCCCAGCCACAGAACACACCGGCAAAAGCAAGTGCTTTTGGGCACAAAGGGAAGCTGTCCCAAAGGGCTGCCGTTGGCACCCAGTGCTGCTTCTTTCCCCAGGCAGCTGATAATCTCCAAGAACAGACTGCACCTCAGGCTGTTCTGCTGGTATTGAGGCTGCAGCAGCCAGGGCTTTGCTGTTCAGAGCCAAAATGCATCCCTGAGTGGCTTGAACCAGCCGGAGGTCACCTTCAGACCTTTTTGATTCGCTCTGCCCTTCCTTGTCTTTGGCCCAGTACTGGTCGTTACCTTGCACACCCGGAGGACATCTAATGGCTGTGTGCTTTTTTCTTCCCCTAGAGAAGTCACCACGATAATTTGCAATTAGAGCATTAATTCCATCAGCGCTCTTGAGATAAACCCAGTTTGAGCACTCTGGTACTAAGTGGGTATTTGGAGCAAAGAAGAAAGAAAAGGTTATGTCCTCATTTAACATCGTGGCCAGCTCTTCCCTGTGAGGAAACCCTGTTGCGTGCTGCCGAGTTGGGCCCATGTGGGGCCTCAAGTGAAGTATTACTGTGATTAATGGACGTAACCACACTTTAATGAAGATGACGACTTTCATTGTGAAGCTCTGCGCTCGCACTGTGGGTGCAGGCAGGACGTGCCCTCAGAGAACGCATTATTTCCGCTTTACACTTTGGTGTCTCCTCAGCGAACCCGGCTTTCACAGTTACCGCGGGGTCGCGCTCGCTGTAGATCTCCGCAGCCTCACCGCCCCGCCGAGCCCGCCTGTGAGGAGTTTAACACCCTTAGAGGCCTTTTTCACCTCAGTGAAAACCCTCCGCGGCCATTTCGGGGGCGGGGACCGCGCAGAGGGGCGGGGCGGGCCCTTTAACCGCACCCCCTCGGGGCGCCCGCCCGCCCCGCGCCGTGCCGGGAAGATGGCAGCCGCCGGCAGGGCCTGGCGGGCTACGGCGTTGCTGCCGCCCTGGCGGCTGCGGGCTCCGCGCCGAGACTACGGCGGTGCCGCTGCCGCTACTGCTGCTGTGGCGGGGTGCGGCGGCGGCCGGGGCCGCCTGCTGCTGGGCGCTGCCTTCGCGCTGGGTGGCGGCGCCGGCCTCTACTTGGCCGCGCGGCAGCGCCTGCGGGAGCACTCGGCCGCTGAGGTAATGCGCCGCCGGCCCCCAGTCGCCGCCTCAGGCGGCTCCCCTCTGCCTGCGGACTGCCCTCTCCTCCTCTCCCGGCCTTCTCCGTCCTCCTCGGGGCTTCCATGGGTGCCTGCTCGGCCCCAGCTCCCGAGCCCCGGCGAGGCCCGGGCACGGCCGCTGCGGCCAGCCCCTGGAGACAGAGCTTGAGGGAGGGCGTGGAGTGGTATCTTCTGCTCCTGCGGACCAAGCCGTTGCTTTTGGTCCGGTTCCAGCGAGGAACCTGCTTAAAATTGTTTAAAAGAGGCCCCGGCAGCGCTCTCCTTGAGGAGCTGTAAGGAATGCCTGTCAGAAAGCGAGAGCTTGCTGGGGACGTGTGGCAGCATTGCCGGTTGTTGGTTTTCCCGAGCATCCGTGGAGGGTTGTGTAACCCAATAAATTGCAAGTGAGAAGCAAAGTTTTACATGGAAAGTATTTGTTTTATAATGTATGACTAATGATTGGCAAAGCCCGTTGGATTGCTGGAGTACAGCGGTGTTGGGAAACCCAGTGCCTCAGTCCCTGTGCAGTCCAGGTGCTCCCTGCCTTGTCTCAGTTGTGCACAGGTTGGTTAGTGCCTGGAATCTGAATTTGGGCAGATGTATGCCTAAAATCAACAGTAAGCTTTCTCTGGTTTCCCCACACTGTCACCTCAACAGAAGTTATTGAAGGGGAGGGAGGGAGTTGGCTTTAAAAGGCTATTTTGGCTTTGAGTTAAAGATGATTAAGATATGGTGGTGTTTTTCTTTAGTTCCAGAATTGCATGTAGAGGGGTAAGCTGTCTGGATTTAATTTTACTTTTCTGTTTATGAGTGGGAGATTCCAGCAGATTAAATAGCTGCTTTGAAAAACAAGTATTTGATCCTAATGGAAGGTGAATATTTGGGATACCATTTGAAGAAAGCATGTTAGCCAAGAAATTTCGATCAGCTGTTGAAACTGAAGGTCAATGACCATGACTTCATGACAAAAATAAGGGTGGAAGAAGGTAATATTTGTGTTTTCACTAGAAAATGGAAGCTTCTGGTCTCTTCCTTCCCCAGCTGCCTGCAGGGAGGCTGCAGCTCACTCTCTACCAGTATAAAACGTGTCCTTTCTGCAGTAAAGTCCGTGCTTTTCTTGATTATCATGGACTACCCTATGAAATTGTGGAAGTGAACCCGATCATGAGGAAAGAGATCAAATTCTCTTCCTACAGAAAGGTGCCTATCCTGCTAGCCGATGCTGGAAGCCCTCTGGTAAGTCATACGGTGTTGAAAGCTTGATTTCCCAGCATGTAGTGGTTTAGAGGCTTTGTCTTTGTCATGTCTCTGTGGTTTATCACATGCAGTGTAATCTTTAGATCATCTTTTATTCTCTCAAGAGCTTATGATTATTTTTTTCTTGCTTCACAATTTTCTGTGCCTTGGCCTTATTAGAGTTTTCTGTTGATCTTTCTTAGAAGGGATGTTGTTTGTGTAGTGACTCTAATCCAGTGATTACCTAGATTCTATTAGCCCTCATGCAGGACATATCATTTGTAGCAGCAGTAACAGGAGCTGCTTGTATCTTGTGGGAAAAGAATGAGATCTTGAGAGTACTGAAGATTCAGCTTGGCTTTAATTTTGGTGGTTTTTTTCCTGCTTTGCTGCCAAGACCTTGAACTGAAAGACCACTAGTATTGTATGTGACCCTCAAGTTCTGTGTTGTTACAATGAAAGATAAATTTGAAGTGACACTCTGAAACAATCACAGTAAAGAGCTGTCTTTAGATGTTTAGAGACTTGTGGAAATGCATGGTGGGAAAAGGGACTGCAGTACTAACTTGACAGGAGAAAAGCTTTTGAGGCATTTCCTGTTCAATTTCACCAACCTCTTTTAAAAGTTTTGGTCTAATTCTGTTTTTCAGCAATTGAATGACTCATCGGTGATCATCAGTGCAATAAAGACCTATCTCATTTCCAAGTAAGAGAATGGGATGATGGGAAAAGAGTTGCATGTGAATGGCCCCAGAGACTGAGAAGACTCTCTGAGTCTGTCATAAGTATCTTGGTGACCTTGACCTCTGAAGCTCTGGGTGGCCCAGCAGACCTGGCCCTGGCTGTGGTGGTGTGGATGGTGTCTATATATGTTGTGGTCTGTACGCAGCAAAGCAAAGCTTTTACCTTTCAGAACTGCTCTTTTTTTCACCTGTGGGATTCTCTTTGAACAAAACCTACTTAAACATGGACTAGTGTTAGTCCTGGAACTAAGCTTACTTAGCCAATTATAACATGTAGAAAGAAATGAAAATTCTGTGGCTGTGGCCTGTCCTTTATGTTCGTGCTACTTGAGGATGGTAGGTGGTAGAAAGTTTTATGCCTGCAAAAATTTCTGTTGTAGCACAGAGAAAGGTACGTACACCAAAAATAATAATTTGCAAGTAACTGTTCCAGAGTCTTTTAAAAATGTATTTCAAATAGGACTTGGAGCCTTATGCACTCAGTTTTAGAAGAATACATTTTAAAGAGTGTATCTTTTATCTGTCCTCTAATCTGCTCATTTTTGTAGCAGGCAGATCAGTGCTAACTGTGCTTCTGTCCACAGGAGGAATAGCTTAGAAGAGATCGTGTCTTTTTATCCTCCTATGAAAACTGTGACCGAGCAAGGCAAGGAGGTATTTGAGTATGGAAATAAGTACTGGCTCATGCTGGATGAGAAGGAGACAAAGCGAATTTATCCTGTCAAAGAAGTGAGAGTGTAAGTGCTGTTAAGTTTTGGGGCTCTCCGAGTGGGGTCACAGTCTCCTCCAGATGTACTCGGGAATGGGGCAGATATAAAATCCCACTGGTGCTGACAAATCCTGTCACACCCTCCTTGGTGTTTAAAAGCTGGATGGCCTGGTTCCCACCGTCATGGTCACGCAAGTCTTCAGTTGCTTCCAGTTTCCTTCTTGGCTTTTCCTTTATGTCACAGAGGAATGCTATGGAGTGCTATTTTCCCTTTCTTCTTTAGTTCTTGTATCAGGAGGAGAAGCTAGTGCACTCTGTCTTAATTTTAGTTTGAGATTGGAGGATCCTTGCCAAAGATGATGATCGTGGATGCATTTCAGAGAGGTCACCAGAGCACAAGGCTGGGCAGGCGTTTTTGACACATTTGTCCTTGGCAGAACCTCTGAGTAATGCCACTGTGATTTCTGTCTGCCTTCTGTAGCCCCGCGATCTCTACCTCATTCACTGACGAGTCTCTTCTGAACGCTTGCAGGGAAGAAATGAAGTGGAGAAAATGGGCAGACGATTGGCTTGTTCACCTCATTTCTCCCAATGTTTACCGGACCCCCAGAGAAGCCTTGGCATCTTTTGATTACATTGTCCGTGAGGGGAAGTTTGGCACCGTGGAAGGTTTCTTTGCAAAGTACATGGGGGCTGTCGCCATGTTCTTCATTAGCAAGAGGCTGAAGAAAAGGTTGGTATCACTGAGCACCAAGTACACAAGAGGAATAGCTCCTTAACCTCTTTAGCTGTGAACCCTATGTGTCAAAGAGCAGAACCTCAGTGTTTTAAACCAAACCATTTAATCCAATGGGAGTAATGGTTGTACTTTAACAGGGGTACTGACGCTCTGTAGCATCTACTATTTAATCACTAACTGCCCCCTTCACTCTCAAATAGATTCCTAATTCCCAGCAAAGACCAAGCTGTAATGTGAGAGATGACAGATGGTTAAAGAAAGGAACAAACCAGTGTCTTCTGTCTTTACCCAGGCATCACCTTCGAGATAATGTCCGAGAAGACTTGTATGAAGCAGTTAATGAGTGGGTAAAAGCTGTTGGGAAACATCGACTGTTCATGGGGGGAAACCAGCCAAACCTTGCTGACTTGGTAAGGGGTTAACTTCTACATTTATTGTTAGGTGTATTACAAATATTCCAGTTGCTTATCTATGTGAAGCGGTTAATACCCGTATAGAAGAGTTACATGAGATGCATTGCCCATGTCCTTTGTGCAGTAATACAATTCCCACATGAAGAGGACTTAGAAATATGTGTTATATAGCATGGTATTTGTTGGGTTGTTTTCTCCAGAGAAATGTTTCCCAAGATGGAAGCTGCAGTTCCCATGTGCAGGTGGAAGCCCAATAAAAGCAGGTTACAAGCCAGGACACAGCTCTGGCTCATGAATGAAGCCTTGGGACCTGCACAGGTTTTAATGCACTCAGTGCTGCTGGGGTTTCCTTTGCCGGCAGCAGCGCAGAGATGAGCAGAATTCATCCCCTGCATCAGCGGTTCGCCCTGGGATGCAAATGAAGCATTTCATACCAGGGCTTGATGCAAAGATAGGATTCAGTTTTGCCCCATAAATGCATGTAGATTCTGATCTTTCCTCGGTTTTGTCATGGAAAAACATGCATATTCTTAACTGCCTTTCTGCCATTCAGCTTTCCTCGCTAGTCAGAGCGACGGAGTAGATGGCAGGACAGGGAAGAGCCTTTCTGGCTCGGTTATTGTGACACTCGTTGGTACCCATAGCCATTCTCCACTGCTGACTCTATCTTCATCCTCTGGTGCAGGCAGTATACGGGGTTCTCCGAGTCATGGAGGGGCTGGAAGCCTTTGACGACATGATGGTTCACACCAAGATTCAGCCTTGGTACCAGCGTATGGAAGAAGTCATTCAAAAAGCTGAAGCTGCAGTCTGATGCCAGCTGTAATTGCCTTCCTGAAGCACTTGCATGGTAAAAAAAAAAAAAGAAACAAAACCCAACTTCTGAAGGAATGGCATTTATTTTTTAAGAAAAAGGACTGGTTATGCCTGATGGACTGATGTGCAGGCACAGAGACTGTCCCATTCAGGATATTGTCACAGTGAGCACAAGGGATCCAGCTGGGTGTGTGTGTTTGAATGTGGTGTTTAGAAGGATGGGGACAGGTAAAAAGAATGGATCTTGGATGCTGCTGGAGAAGAGAAGCTCTGAACTGAAGAATGCAGGAAAAAAAGGCTGCTTTCAGGTGAGAGCCATTCTCAGAGCAGGTTTCTGTAAAGGCAAGCAGCTCTTGGCTAGTGAATGTTACAGCCATATCGGATACAGTAGGTCTGAACAGCTTTCGCTTCAGGCTGTCTTCCGCTACTCATCCATGTCACCTGAAGTGTTTTCCTAACTGAAACACTGGATACTAGTTTTTAAATGACAATTTTTCCTGCAATAGAATCCTGTAAACCCAGTGCTGAGGGGACCGGAGGAATCCATGGTGCTGGGAAAGGCCTCCTTCCTATGACGGCAAAGATGCTGCACTCAGCAGATTGCACGCTTTTACTCTTCCATGTAAACGGTTCTTTGGGTACTTGATTCTGTACGGTCTGCAAGGATAAAGGCTTCTTTCTGTGCCCTGTGTGAGATCTGCGAGTTTTCTTACCTTGCCTCAAGGCCTGGAAAGCACACCCCAGCAGAAATGCGAAGCAGTTATTTGAAAGCTTTATTGCATGAAATCTCTCTGGAATAGCCCTGAAAAGTCCGTTTGGGCTTGTTTTAGGGAGAAAAGAAGGATTAAAGAGCAGTCTGCACGCCTGAAGTATTTCTAGATGTTTCTGCTGTGCTAGAGTAACACGGGATTTGTGGTTGTAGCAATGGGATTAGGAGCCATCGCTGCGGGTAATGTTGTGTGATACGGTCTGCTGAGCTGTGCCCACTAGAACAGTTCTTTAGTTCTACCAGGACGATGCAGGTCTGAATGAGAGCGATCCTCTGTGCAGCCCAAGGGTTAAATTTCCTTAATTGTCACCTTGATAAAATTCTGCTTCCTTGGGAGAAGGGGCGGGTTCCAGGGAGGATGGTTTGGTGAGATATTTTGGGTGCAGCTGAGTGCAGGGGGTGGGTTGGTTTTGCGGGGAGGTGGGTGAGCACATTTATTGGGTATGACAGCAAAGGCTGTGAGAGAGGGGTTGGGTTTTTCCCAATGTGGTTACAAACTCAGTTAGGATGGGACACAGACAACATTTACAGTCAGCCCAGCTAGGCTGCTTGTCTGTGACAAACTGGTTTTGTTTGTTAAAGCTGTTCTGTACTGAAACCTGTGCTCCACAGTATGAAAAGAACAGAGTTCAAGCTGATAATGTTTTGTTTGCTTCGTTTTGGTTGTTGTTCTCTTTTAAATACATTGAACATACATCAACAGGAGCTTGAAGAAACCCTTAAATTGAGATTTGAATGAGTGTAGAGTTTTATCACATGTGAAACTTGTTCATGTCCGTGCTCCACTGCTCTGACACAGGATCCTACAGAAAACTGATGGACTGGGGATGAGTGAAAGCAGTTAAACTGCTTCTCTCATAGCTGAAGGTGGCTGTGAGAGGGTTTTGGCTCTGCCCCGACATCTTGCTGGAATCTGGGGCTACTTTACTTGGGGGCAGGGACGTTGAGAGCCATCTGCTTTCACGTGTGTGCTCTTGCAAAGATGGTTGCAGACCTGTCGTGTTCCTGAGTACAAAACTGGCGCGGGGACACGGTCTCTGAGGTAGATGGAGAAGTCCTCCCTGTCGGCGTGGCCTACCCCCGGCGGCTGCTACTCGGAGCGGTGCTTCCGCAGGGGTGCGATGCTGCCCTTCGACGCCTGTGCCTCGGGGAGAGGTCACTGCAGCCGCCGGCGGCTCCTCAGGGCCTGCCGGGGGGTAGTGTGGCTCCCCGCCGGGGCTGGCTCCCGGTGAGCGCGGCCTAGTCTCGGAAGGGAGGGCGGTGTCGGGCCGCGGCCGCTTCGCGTCGCTATGGCGACGGGGCCCGTTGCGGGGCGGGGCCCTGTGACGAGGTCGGCGGCGAGTCTTGTCACGGGGAAGGTTTGAATCGCCCAATGGGGGAGCCGCGGGCGGCGGCGGCGCGGCGGCAGCCCCGGAAGTGTGGCGGCACCTCCTGCCCCTGTTGTGGCCACCATCCGCCCCCCTCGTCCCAGCTGCGGGGTGTCTATGGCAGCGGCAGCGCTTCCCGCCGCCTTCCCGCCGCCGACGAAGATCTCCTGAGGCGGCAACGGCTGCGGACCCTGCACGGCCCTTCATGGTGAGGGTTCTGGGGCGCGCCGGGGCCGCTGGGCCCTGTGAGGCAGGCCCGGCTGGGGAGGGCGGGGGTCACCGTCGTGTGGCCCCGGGGATGTCTGAGCCCCCGGGAATGATTCCTCTGGCGCCTTTCCTGCCGTGTCAGCAGTGAGAAGAGCTTCCTGCCTTGGGGCCGTCTCCAACGGGGAGACCCCTCAGGGCTGACCGTGCGATGAGCAGGAGGCTAGCCCCGGGCTAGGATCCCTCCCGGCCTGAGGTAGCCACAGGTCCTCTGAAAAGCCGCGGAACTTCTGAAATAAACCTGGTTGCTAGGGAAAGCTGGGTGACAGCATTCGAGTTTCACTTGTGGCGATTCCGAAGCTCTGTAAGGTCTCGGTCGGTGCTGTAGCCGATGCCGACGTTTGGGCCTAGGGAAAGTTTAAGCCTTTTTGGGAAAGGAGAGGATTAAAATGCCCTTCGGTGTTTGGAGTTGTTCATAGCTCGGAGCTGGGGAAACCTGTTCTTTCAGGAAGCTGTCACTTCCTCTTCCTGATCAAAGGATGTGTGTGGCTGTGTCTTCCCCTCTGTAGTTTTCATAAATCTGCCACGATAGACAACTATGTTTTGTCTTAAACATTTGCTTATTAAAAACGGATGAAGTATTATTAATTTTGTTTAGAGTAGGTTATTACACCAGCCTTGGCAAGCCAACAAATTAACCAATGAGCTGTAACAAGTGATCTAAATTAGCAGAAGTATTGTACAAAATCCTGCACTGCCACATTACAACTAACACTTTACTTGAAACGCTTGTTCTTATGCAGCAAATTAGGAGGGGGCGTTACCATAAAATTAGCTAACTAAGCCTCTCAAATAGCTGTACTTCATCATTCCCCAACAGTCCTTTGGGGATACCTCCTCCCTTGCTCTCATTTCTTCAAGTACCCCAGGTACCATCAGGCAAGAAGCTGCTTATGCTCTAGCTGGCTCCCAGTTCAGTGGGTGTCACTGGTTAGCTGACCAGTGCACAGTGTCTGCTGGACTGGCAGTGGCCACGCTGCAGCACGTGCCTGTGTGGTGCTGGGTTTCCCTCAGCGCGAGCGCTAATTTGGATGCACTTCTTCAGTCTGCAGAGCTGTATCAACATTTCTGTCAAGTTTTACAGAATTTATCAACAATGGCAGAATTTAGGGAGGATGTGGGATTTGGAAGGAGATGTAAGGGGTTCTGGAACTGTTCAAACCTCATTTCATTATGAAACTGGTTAAAACTTGAAGGCTTTAAACTCTTTGGGTAAAGCGATCATGTATAACTTTGCAAAACATTTTCCATTCTTTGAACAAACTTTCATCATCCATAAGTAAGGAATTATAATCTTGGTTCTTCCCTCATCTCGTGCTTGTTAGAGGAAGCCAGGACACATCAACTTTTGTTGTCTGGGTGCAGATATTTAGTGTGTTTGAGCCTACATGTTGCCTTAAATTGAAAGGAAGAGGATTTTCAGAAGCTGGCACCTTTTCTTGTCAGTGTTCATTTTACTATTTCTGTATCAGGTGTCCCTCATCCATCAGCAATGAAGTGACTTCAGTCTCTGCACAGAGCACACTGTCAAGAAGAGCTAAAAGCTTTAGAATAACTGTAAGTAATTTTACCTTAGCTGACAAAAAAACCAGCCCCACAAACTAACAACAAACCCTTTCTGCCTGAATCTGATTCATGCTGCTGGTGGATTTTTAGAAGATTTGTAATTGCGTTATACCATTACCTCAACCAAAGCATCAAGCTCAAAGGTGATGACTTTAGCATCATGTCTCTAGGCTTTTCTGTGTTTTGTTAGATACAGGTTAAGGTTATGACTTTTTTTCTGAAGAATAAACAAATGCCATGATCAAAAAGATTTTAAGCTTTCGTTTAACTTCAGAAAGACACTTAAAGTTAAGCGCATATGAAAGAGTTTACAGGTTCAGCATTCTAGGATGGAAGGATCTCATGGTTTCTTGTTGATTTTTCTTAGCTAAACTGTTAATGGTTTTCTCCCCACGTTGAATTTCTCTTCATAATCAGATGTGCTGGTTACTGGAACCCTTGATTTGCTCACTTGCTCTAAGGCTTTGGATGCTAATGACCCTTGCAGGCGCCTGCTATCAATCCAACTGTATCTGGTCTTTAATAACCATATGAAAACCAGAAAATACTGGAAACAGAAATTATTTGTATATAGTCCTAATACATGGCAAAGTAGTGTGCAGTTCAAAATGGCAGATGCTACTGAATGAAAGCTCAGGCTTCAATCAAAGCTGGCCATTGTCGCTCTGTGGCAAAGAGGGAAATGTTGTTATTTCCAGTTTCCTTATTCACAGGTTTCCTTTCATTGTATTACCCTTTCCCGTTTGTGGGAGAAGAGTCATGAAGAACCGTTCCTCATCTCCCCCTTTGCACGTCCATGTGGATGAAAACACCCCTGTCCACGTCCATATTAAAAAGGGTCAGAAAACCACACCTGCAAAATGCCAGGTAGGAGTGTGCAGCTGGGTGTTTGTAAGGGCTACAAAGAGGAAGGTGAACGGTCCTAGAAGCACCACAAAATCCTCAAGGTTTTTTTTACCGCTGTATTAGAACTCTAAGATTTGAATTCACCACTGAATATGAATTCTCAGTAACATGTTTTCTGTGTTTAAGATGATTTGAGCATGGTCTAGACAGTTACTTCTTATGTTCAAGTGCATGTTTGTGAGGCCTGTTGCTTCCAGTGTCATGTGGTTTGGGGGAATTTTGTTTTTCCTTTTATTTCCTGAATTTGTGTCTCAATAATGGTTTTGCTTTGGCTTCATTGCTATTTTCATAGGAATGGTAATATGTGGGCATTTCAAATTCCACCTTAATTGTATTAAAATGAACATGTTTAGAAAAAAATAGTCTGGATTCAGACCACCTTCTGGCATTAATCACCTTCTTGGTCTGCTGAGCTATGCCTCTTTGCGGCAAAAAGGATCTTATCATGGCCTTATTCACAGTAGGTAGAAGGCAGTGCTGAAGTTGAGTTTCCAGGTATCTTGTACTCTCTTGTAGTTGGATGTTCATGTAAAGTTTTTCTCAAAAGATGATGAAAATTGCTCGCTCATTCTTCCTTATGTGCAGACATCCTGTTCTAAGCCCTCTATTAATTTTGTGTTTGTTGCTAATGGCAAATATCAAATGGGATAGGTGAAATCAATGACTTAGGTTAATTAAATGCATATGAGGAATATTTAGAACATCTGATTTCTCTATAAGGTTACGATTGTGTGAAAACACTAACTTTCTTTCAGTTAAAGCACCTTGAGTTCAATACAAATAAATGCAGATCTATTAGTTGACTGCAAAGCAGGGAAAACCCTTCAGGGGCTTTCCATAACCGACCACACCACGCTGTTCTTTTTATTATGATAGTGCCGTTGTCAAATGATAGAGCTACTTTTCTGTGAGGTGAATTGGAATGGAGAAGAGATCTCCCAGGTTTTTCATTCTTCACGTTGGGTTGTATTGCGGGGCTTTTTTGGGTGTCTCCATACAGAGAAGACTTTCTTCCCCACCGCCTCCATCTCCCACCCTGCCCTGCTGGGTAAAGCTCTCATCACATCACACAAGTGCAGGTATCCCAGTGATACAACAGAGCTGCTACATGATAAACAAGAAGAATTTACTACATCTAGCCACACTGCTGACTAAATGTGCAATAACCTTTCCTTTTGGCTGCCTCCTCTGATGGCTGCTGGCTCATCTGATCTGATGTATCCTGTGAAAAATTAAGTGATACTTTTGTATGAGTGAACTTTCATTTGGTTTTGCAGCACTAAAAATTGTATGTAGTTCTCTAAAAGTCTGTGATTTATTATTTTATCTTTCTGTAGCAAAAGCACAAACAGAAAATTAAAGGGGATACTGTGAACATGTGCCGATCTGTCCGTGTGAAAACTAAGGCCCCCTGGGTGCCCCCCGGCAAAACACCTGTCCGGGAGTCATCCTGCAAATTGGAGGTATGGCTGATTTTGCACTTTAAAACACAGTTTTGGGTTTATCTGAGGTTGAAGAGAGCAGCTGTGTAGTGATGGAGCTGGGCTGATCTGAAAGAAGGCTACTCTGTCACCTACCATCCCTTTTAAGTGTATTCTGTAAATCTCTTTCACTTCTCAATATAGAAAAACTGGAAAATAATTAGCAGCTTCTGGCTGTATCATGCCTTTCTGTCCCTAGAAGCCAGACACATGTCTTTGTTTATTGTAGCTTTATTTGTCCCCTTCAAGATCTCATCTGGAGACACAACTAAGGGCTGCTGTTCTTGGTCTCTTCTGAAGCATGGAGCATTTGTGTAGTATTGTGTAATATCTTCTTTCTCATGGGTTGATAGTTTTGCCTTTTATGTTCCTGACTCTTCCTAGAAGAGAATTTGAACTTGTGGATTGGGTTTTTTTCTTCTTTTTCTGTTCTAGTCTTTCTGCATTCTTGACCTTTCCCCAATGGAAATGAAAGAGATTTTACAAATGTGTTTTTATTTCCTTACTAGCCTTGTTGCAGTGATGTGACCTGGTCTCTGGCTTTGGCAGCCTTAGGGTTAGAAATCTGCTTATAACTTTACGCTAAAAAAACCTGATGCTCTTTATTGCTTTTCTACCAGGGACCAACTCACCGCCTAGAAATGACATCTCCAGATTCAGAACAAAAGATGTCAGTGTTGCGCTTGTGTGACCTCTCTACAGATGAGGAGGGTGCTGCCTGCTGCAAAATGAACGAATACGCGAAGAAGATCGATAGACTGATGAGCACGGTGGGAACGCTGAAGAATGAGGTGAGGAGACCGTGTAAGCACTCACAGTCTTTAAAAAAATTGTGGTCCTTTGTTGTTTGGTGACACTGAATAGCTGGTTCACTGCTTCACTGGTGTGAGATGTGGATTCTGCCTGTCACTCTGAAAGCAACCGGTTTGCCTTAAGTTGTATTTCAATATCTTCATCAGGCCAAGCTGCAGAAAAAGGAGGAACAACAAAAAATGACAAAGCGTCTCCTTGAGGAGCAGAAAGAAGAGCTGAATGAGGTCACACAAGAGCTGGTAGAAACAGAACATGAGAATACCCTGCTCAGGCGCAATATTGAGCGCATAAAGGAAGAGAAAGATCTGACTGTGTAAGAAAGCTCCAGTTCTCCATTGCTACTGCAAGCAATGGTATTTACAGGGCACCTACCTCCCCTATTGCTAATGTTATTTCAGGTTGCAGTTTGTACCCTGGGTTGCAGTGCTGCTGAAGTGAGGTTCTTGGATTTTTTTGGGGTCACCTTTTAGAAGGGGGACTTCAGGGAAGAGCTCCAGCATCTTTATTGGAATGGAAAAAACTAGCTTGAGAGGAACCTAAGAGTAGTTGGCTTGTGACCTACTGGAGGGTCGTCCTAGCTCTGCAATTTTCAAGGTTAAGAGATGCTGTTTGATTTGTGATGATATTGGTACAAAAACAAATGAATAATCGTGGAGCTGGAAACTAGAGGAGACCTTTTGGCCTTTATGAAAATGATACTGATACAGGAGCAGCAGCCCCTGAGAGGACTGAATCATGGTGTTCTTTGCTTAGTGAACCTGAAGGTCTCCAAGTCTGATGTTTTTGCATCTATTTTGTATCTAAAGAATTAGGGAAGTTTGTGTCTCCAGGGGGGACACCAGTGTTTTCAGAGAGTTAGGGTTTGGTTTTTTTGCTTTAGAAAGATCACTTGGAAGTTAATACTACATATTCCTTCTCCAAAAAACTTTGTGAATTACAAGCTCTGGCTAAAAACTTTGAGCTGTGTATCTTGGTGTGCTCTCCTGTTTTATGTTCATCCATTTGGAGTCTTTATTTCTGGTGTGGCTTCAGTGCCCAGGGAAAGTACAGCACTGTGTTTTGGGTTTAGCAGTGTGTGCAGGCTTTGGGATAAGCCCAATTTATCCCCTCTGTGAAAATTCCTGTTTCATATCTGTGGGCCTAGTGATCTCCTGGTGTCTGTTGTCTTCTATTGGAACAGCTTCCAAGCTGAAAGAGGGTAAATCTGAAGTAGTGTTTGTTTGGAGCTTTTACTCTCCAGTTTGATATTTTTTACCAGTTTTAACCCAATCAACTGTAATCAAGAGTGGCTGGTACAGCTGTCAAAGCTTCTTGTTTCTCTGATGGCTGACTTCTCATTACAGGCTGCAGAAAAACTACTTGCAGCATGAGAAAGAGTGTTTGATGTCCAAGCTGAGCGAGGCAGAAAGGGATGGAGAAGCGGCAGCCAGGCAGATCCATACCTTGAAAAATACAATTGGGAGACTCAACATTGTAGGTGTTGTCCTTTTTTGTTCTTGCCTTTACTATGTTGTACTGTTATATGGGGGTCTTAAAAATGTAGTATTACAGTTGCTGATCCAGAAAAATGTAAGGAAAAGTGGAGGGATTTAACGTTCTAAAGGAGTTTGCTAGTTTTGTTTGGAAGTGGAGTGTTTACTTGCAGCTTCCAGTCACCCTCTGCACACGTGATTCTGGCTATTGCGCTCCTCGTGCTTGTATCAGCTTCATACATTCATTTTTCTCCTAGGAGAAACACATGAGCAGCTCGGACATTAACTCGCTGACAAGGCAAAAAGAGCTGCTTCTCCAGAAATTGAGCACCTTTGAAGAAACCAACCGGACACTACGAGAACTTCTCAGAGAGCAGCACAACCGGGAGGTGAGCAGTGCTGTGTGTTTGGACATGGAGGATTACAGGAGGCTTTATTGTCTTGTGAACTGAAATGGAATTTGGAAAGTTTTTAACTCTATATTGCTTGTAAGAGCAATAGAGAAATGAAGTTGCTGTTCTTCCTGTAGTTTATCTTCCGTTTGAGCAAAAGCAGGCTGATGCTAACAGTTATTTCAGCCACCAGTGAGACCGGATAAAAGGACTGAGTTCTTCCACCTGACTTTCACTGAGTAGTGAGAGAGCTCTGAAAGACCTTAAATTGTTGTCATGCTTTTTATTGTAATCTTTGACTGAGAAGTGGAAAAGCTGAGTGATGATATGGGAAATATTTAGCAAATTTGATGCTTCTGGGTATCTTCAGAGAATTGCTGCTGCAACAGGAGGGAAACAGATGATTTGCCCAGTTCCATCTAAAGAATCTGTGTAAAATGGACTTTTCAGTTAACCGTTTTTCTCATGCATTTCTTTGGTAGAAGGGTGCCCAGAAGATATTGGAGCGTCAAGGAGTACTGCTGAAAAGGCTGGCTGACTCAGATGCAGAGAAAATAGTAAGCAAACCAAAATATACCTCTCTTTGTTTCTTTCTTTCTCTTTCTCTCTCTCTGATAAAGCAGAGAGATCTGAAATTAGAAGCTTTTTAAAAAAAAAAAAAATACTTTGGCTGTTGAGGTAATCACAGCCACCACATTGCTCCTCAAATTAAAAACCTATACTTTTAAGTGGATGGATTTTCATAGCCTTTGAAATATGGAAGCTTGGAATGGGGATAGCAGAACTGAGACCTACCTATAAGAGCACCATTAGGATTTACAGTATTCAGCTACAAAGGAAAACTTGTTCTCATTGTGTTGTTCAATTCAAGCACAACTGATTCTGCTTATTCTTTTTTCTTATGGTACTGAATGTGCAGAGCAAGAAGTGTACTGCATTTTTTCTTTAAAAAGAAAACTCTGTGGGTGGGAGAGGGAAAAAAAATACCTGCCATTAAAATACCCCTGACAGTCAGGATAGAATTCTTCAGTTTGGAAATCATCCCATTGTTTCTGTATGTTTATCATGTTATCCTTAGAGATAGAAAAGCACCAAGAAGATAAGCTTTCAGTATCTGCTTCTGTTGGCGAACGAGTGACAAGGTCCCAGTCTTTGTTCATTTCCTTATCTATAAACTGAGAAAGGAGTTCTTACATTCACAGAAATTATAAAACTTCGTGTGAAACATAGGAAATGCCCCATTTTGTCTGAGGAGTATATAGTCCTGTCAGGTCCCCGTTCTTAACTGGGTACCCTGTGCCCTGCTGCACAAATGTACATATAGCCATTTTGCTTTCTATTTGAGGAGGATGCAGACTGATATTCTGTGGCTGAGGATGCTGTTGCTGTGGGTACCAGAGTGTGCTGTGGATGAGAGGGTCTTGTGAGGCAGGCAGTTACACCTCTTTCCTTCCACCTGCCAACCTAAACGTATTTGTTACCTAAAATCTGGGTGGTGATTGTGTTCCAGGAGCTTCAGCTGAGGCTTCAGGAGAAAGAAGAAGAAGTGGACAGTCTTACCATTCAGATACAGACAGAAAAGGTAGTTTCCTTTTTGTGCTTTCCCCTCCCTGCTCCACCTTCTGGTTCTGTAGAACCACTGACAGTCCAAAATATGGGTTTGTATTTGTAATTACTTTTTAAGGGATCAGATGACTGACTTGCTTATAAAACTAGACAGACAGCTAACTATTCCCACATGGTTCTGGATTCCATATTCTGCTAATGAGACATCCATCGCAAGGTTGATTAGGGAGTATTCTCTTTCCTTGGGCTTATCACTGAAATACATTTCTGTTGAAAATACTGTTGGTTCCTGATGTCATATTGCAGTCTGTTCCTCTGTTTAGGAAGTACCAGGGGAATGGAGTGGAAGAGCCCAATATGAAGGATGTTTTGCCCTAGAACAAATCTTTCAGTACCATCTAATGTAAAATAAATGGCTACTCGTTTGTTCCCCGTTTTGTTGGCGTAGGAGAGCTGTGAGAGTCCATCTGAGGAAAGTGGAGGTCATTCAATGGAGTTAGCTGGGACTTTTACATATTACAAAACATTCCTTCTATTAGCTTGTTGAGAAAAAAGGTGTGTATCTTGTTGCTTCTCATTTAGGACCAGGCAAAGACAGCGTGTGAACTCTCCAAATCTATGGAGGCCGTGAGAGGCCATTTGCAAGCGCAGCTGCGAAACAAAGAGGCTGAGAACAACCGCCTGACTGTACAGATACGGGTACGTTTTCAGTGGTCTCTGGGGATGGTCTCTTGGTTTACTGTCACAAGCAGAATTGGCTGACAGGGGAAGTGGCATCCGCCAACCGTTCTGCTGTGTCTGGTACGAAATGTTGGCAGGTGATGTTTATGCCTTTAACTCACATTGTACTTTTCAAATGAAGTAACAAAAGAAAAAGCTTTTCAGTTTTGATGTATGAGGCTAAATCATAGCCTTGAGGTTTATGTGCATTTATTAGATTAATTTTTGTTTGAAGTTGATTACTACATGATTATTTAAAAGATGGCTTAGGCTCAGTCAAGCATCACGACAGCTCATAAGTTATTTAATTTGATTTCTGGGAAAAACATGGTGCCACGGGTTCCAGTATTGGATCACTCTTGTGTACCTCCTATGGTATTAATAAGGAGGAAAAGTTCCCCTGCTTTATCTTGATGAAAGTCTTATGTTTAATATATCTGTTGATGTTGTGGTGGTTATGATGAACATGTGTTAATGGTTTAGAAGAGCTTTAATTCTGTTAAACTACATAACTGTATAAAGCAACGTTATTATATGTGAGCACTTCATTTAAAAAAGAGAATGTTCTCGGGTAGATCAAAAGAGTAATAGAGGTGAGGAAATCAGTATTCTAGAGAGCTTATGAAAGAAGAAAGGACTCCTGGAAGGAAAAGAAGATATTATGCTAACACGTCTGTCAGTGTTAAGACAGGATTGCGTAGGTGAAATATGACTGCAAGTAGCTCCAGGCTGAAGGTTGGGGGTTTATGCCCAGCTCCCTCCTCTGTTTCTAGGAAATGAGTTGCTGATTTGGGGATGCAGGTTTAAGCGCATTATTCTGAATGTGTTTACTTGCCCCCTGCTGCAGAATCTGGAGCGCAGTGAAGCTCAGCACAAGGCAGAGATGGAACATGCTGTGGAACAGATGAAAGAACTAAAGCAGAAGGCAGATCGTGATAAAGAGGCCCTGAAGAAAGCCATGCGCGCACAGAAAGAGCGGGCAGAGCGAAGTGAAGCATACGCAGAGCAATTGACTGTCCAGCTAGCAGAAAAGGTACCTGAGAATACAGGAGGAGAGACCTCATTTCAGGTCATGCATCTAAATCTTTGACTTCTGGGAACAGCCCTGGGGAGACTCTCTGCTTTCAACTAATGAGATCTATTTCTGTCTTGATGCTTTGGCCCATTTATGCTAAGTTTAGAACAAATCCAGTTTTCTCAGCTGTCGCTATATTTGCTGCATGTCCTTAACTTAGGACAATGCGGTAACTTAGATCATTCTAAACTAGCAAATCTGATTTTCACCTGGCTCTTTAGAACCATCTGAGGGTTGACAAAAGCCAATAAAATAAAGCCTTGTGGTTTTGGCTGACAATTCTTAGTGGACTTGGTTGTTAATCAAGAAACTAGTGAAAGCTGAAAAGTGCAAAGATTTAGAGGTGTACTGGAATTTCCTGTTAAAAATGGCTGAAGGATATAAAGAAAAAAGTAGAAAAATTAGGACTAAAATCAAAATTGAACTTTTGTTTTTTCCCTTATTTGTAGAGTTCCAGGGACCAGAGCCACTAGTAGAATCTTAGCCACGCTTTGTATTCCTGATAGTCCATCTGCCTTCAAAGAGGATTGGTTCTTCTTTCACTGCTGTTATGTCTGTTGGCTGACAGTAGTGTTGGAGAGCATCTCTCTCTAAAGTATCTCGAAGAATAAAAATACTTATCTTCAATATTTTAAAAGTCTTGGTGAAGTCTCTGCACATATTGTGCTTACCCATATCAGCATCTCTGTGTATTATCTGCATATCCCATATCCAGTGACATTTTTGTGACTTTTCCTCATGTATTTCTTTTGTTTGATAGGACACTTACGTTGCTGACGCAGTGTCCACTCTGGAGTCCTGGAGGAATCGCTGCAACAAAGTAGTAAAGGACAAGAGTGACCTCGAACTGGAAATTGTTACGTTGAACAGGTTAAAATAAAATTAGTGTGAGGAAACTGACGTGAGTGGGGATTAGTTCTAAGTTTAGGGATAATTTAGTGTAATAGTTGCATTAATTTAAATAATTTAATTGGATTGCTTGTAAATATCCAAGCAAAACCAGCACTGCCTAAGGGCTAGAGCACAGTTTGGAGAGATGGCTTCTGCTGCTGACTTGCTACAGCAAAGACATGCTTTTTTAGAGTTTGCTGACCCTTAAAACTCTATTTCTTTCTTTGCCATTTTGTAATGCTTTGAAATAATTAAGGTTATTCTTTTGAAACATGTTTGAGAAACTTGAATGGGAAGGGATTAGAAGACATAGGCAGCGTAGTCCATGCTAGTGTCATTGTGAAGGTAAATAAATGCATTGGTATCACTGCAGTACAGTTGTTGCTGCAGGAAAAAATATATAGGTATGAGGCAAAAGAGAGGTAGCTCTTTATCCTGTGTATCTTGGAGGCAATGCATCTGAGCTCCAAGGGGACAACTCACGTTAATTTCCATCAGGCTAAGAAGATTTAGGTAGTAGAACAGCTCACCAGATAGGTGTCCATACCTTACTGGAGGAGGAAGATAAAAGGCTAGGGAAAAGTCACGTTTCTGAAGCTAATTTTCAAGTGTTAGGAGTCTTATTTTTTCTTGTCACTTAAGGATTACTTTTGTTTCTGTGTGACAGCCGTGTTGCAGACTTGCTGGAACAGCAGGCAACCCTGGAGGACAGGATGCGGGAGGACAGAGAAGCTTTGGTGGAGAGATTGCAACGACAGACTACAGAGAACACTTCTTTCAAAATGGAGAATGAAAGGCTAAAGGTCAGTGATTCTAGGGCTTTAAAGCTGAAGTGCTAGGAAGAAAAGGAGAAATTATAACAAGCTGCTTGGCCTCTGAGGACAGAGTTGAATTGCAACCACTGCTGCTGTTTAGTTTCAAACCAGTTTTACCATAACCTGAGTGTGATCAGGCCAAGTGCACTGGGGAGAGACAGAAAGTAAAAAAATGAACGTTCTGGGAGGACTGAGTTTTTTCCCATGCTTTGGCTAGGAGTCTCTCCAATCCAAGTGCTGTTTCTTCCATCTATGTCTTTTCCTTACATCTTCATGCTGCTGGCGACAGAATTTACAACTAACTCATGCAGAAAGAATGGTAATCTCCAGAATAAAAAAAAAATCTCTGGCCTGTTTCACCTGTGATCTTGTAGGTGACCTGCATCATTTTCTTCTTGGAAAGTTAGGCATCGATACAGATACAGAGTGGCCCTAATCCGGGTAGCACAGTCCACTCAAGCAAATGGAGAGGTTGCACATCTATCCCAAAACTCTGTGCTCTGCTGATGTAAATTTGTGGCAATAAAGTGGCAATCCACTGAAGTCCGGAAAGTTTTGCCAACTTAAAATAACAAAAAGTCTTTTTTCTTAATCTAGATGGTGTTAGACAGCTCGTGTGGCAGTTATGTCCAAGTGCTCAATGGAAGAGGTTCTCTTTTTTTCAGGCTAGTGTGATCCCAATGGAGGAAAAGCTGAACCAAGCACAGATGGAAGTGCAGCAGCTCAAGAGCTCTGTCAAGAACTATGAAGAGATGATTGAAAGCTACAAGTCCCAGGTAGGCATTTTATCAACTTTCCACCCTTGCACAAACATATTTTCTCCCTTTGCTGTTGTGACTTATTCTGTAACACTTTAACCCTTTGTTTGCTCTCGTTGCTGATCCTTGAGCAGTTTTAGTTCCTGCGAAGCTCTGCACATTTGTTGAAAACTATATATAATAGCTAAGGTATTTTGGCTTTTTGGTATGTCCAGGTGATGAAGACCCAAATGGAAGCAGATGAAGCAGCGGCAAAACTGGAGGAGTACGATAAAGAGAACAAGACACTAAAAGATGAAATGAACAAGGAGATTGAACTGGTAACTATTCCTCTAAAGGCTGATACATTGTAAATACTCATGTATCTTGATGTTACCAATGGAGTGAAAAATGGCTGTGAATAGGAAATAAAAATCTCATCTGACTTTACCTTTTCCAGTATTTTTTCCCAGGACTTGTTAATTCTGCAAAATTTATTGAGCATTTAGCAGCTGCTTCTTTGCTATCTGGCATTTTCCAGAAGTGTTTAAATTGTTTAGTGTGTCCTTTGCTGCAGAAATAGTGGTTTAGAACAGTGGTTTACACCATTGTCTGATGTAGAGCAGCTCTCTTCAAAAAAAGAGCTTGTACTTCTAGTAAAATTGAAGCCCAGGATCCAAAATAGTCATTTTCACTCCATCCATAGGGAATACCAAATCCTAAGAGAAAGCCTTTTGGAGTAGGAGAAGACCTTAGGCTTTTGAATTCCCAACACTGGCCAAGTATCCTCAGAGTAACGTAATGGTTGAAGACTAACAAAGTTTCATTGAAGTTGAGAATTTTTTCAGTATTGTCTTTACGAATGTTTGAAAGTTCCTCGTGTTCTCTTCTTTGACTGTAGGCACGTAAGCAGTTCCAGAGCCAGCTTGCTGAACTGGAAAAGCTGCCCGAGATTCTAAAGATCACAGAGACACAGCTAGCAGAATGTCAGGACCAGCTTCAGAGTTATGAGAAGAAGAACGTGGACCTGTCTGTCATGATTGCAGATCTTCGTCAGCGGGTAAGGGACTGGCAGAAAATACCTGCAGCACTGCAGTCCACGAGTCTGCCACCAAGATGAATTTCTAAGCACGGGAAGGTTCAAACTTCATCTCTGTTCTTTTTGAAAAGATTAAACGTGCACTGCAAAATAAAGGTGTGTGCTCTGTCTTTGTGTGAGAAGTTAGCTGGTGGAGCTAGTAACATCCCTTGCTGTTTGAAAGGTTTCTCATCCCTTGACACAGAACCTTATCGGACTTGAATAGCAGCAGTGACAGCACTTGCTAATGCCAGCACTTGCTTCTGTTACTTCCATCCTCTTGTCAGCTTTCCCTCCTGTGAGTTTCTGTTAATAGTGCTGTCCCCACCTTGTTCTCTCACCCTGATTTCAGGTTGTTTTCCCGGTTCCTGGTTTTTGTCCCAGAAGGGCTGTGTAGGTGTTGCAAGATAATTATAGACAGGCGTGTCTTCTACAACCATCCCTCAAGACACACAGCAAATGATCTCGCTGTCTGACTGCTTTACTCTCATTGGCTTGGCATTATAAACCTTCCTGGCTCTAATGCCTTTGGGGGCTGCTGTCATGTATATGGCTGCTTTTAATGTATGTGCTTCGCTGTGCTTACAGGTGGCTGCTCCGTGTACAACCACTTTTGGACCTTGCTTTTCATCTGCAGTATGGAGGAGTTTTCTCATACCTTTCCAAACATTAGCTACAAGCACCAGCAAAGTGGATGTTTAGTGCTTTGCTTTTTTATCCACTGTTCCTTTTCTGGGGCTCTCCAGGAGTTATGAATTGAACATGTTTCCTTCTGGAGAGCTGCATACATTTCAGGTGGTTGGTTGTGTGTGGGTATTGACTACTCTGTAAAGTAACTGCTTACTGTAATTTTTAGATTGAGCTCCAGGGGGACAAAATGGAGATAACAAGAGAGAGGTATCAGTCTGCCCAGGAGGAGAAAAAGCAGCTCACCTTGAAGGTGGAGGAACTAGAAAGGTCAGAAATATTAGGCGTTCTTGCTCTTTTAACCTTCCATTTCCATCCTCTTCCCATTGTTTTTTCAGGGGATTGAAACAGCTTCAGTCTTGTTCCAGTCCCCCACGTGCCTCCAGGATTTCTGTGCATTTGCTTATCCCACAAGGATCTGTAATCAGTAGCTGCCCACTGGAGAGAGAGTTACAGTTTTTTTGCAGCACCTTTTATGAATGTTGTTAGGAAGGATGAGGACTTACACAGCAGATAAACCAGCTTCTAGTCCAATCTAGCCTGACAGTTTTGAGGTTACTGAATATTTCAGTGCTTTTATCCATGTTTGTAAATTGCTTTTAGTGACAATGTCTGGTAAAACGTGGGTACGTGAATACTCTTTGTGTCCTTCAGTCTTTGAAATTTTGATTTGAGAAACAGAGAAGAGTTTCTTGGGGCTCTCACCTTTCAATGGGTAATGGAATTTACTCTCAGCTTAGTCAGGACCTGACAAAAAGGCAGACTGAAGCACACTCCATTTAAAATGAATAGGTTTCCTTCCCGTATTGTCTTAACCTAGAAAACTAGAGACAACGAGTGCCCAGAACATAGAATTCCTTCAGGTCATAGCAAAACGTGAGGAGTCGATCCACCAGTGCCAGCTGCGGTTAGAGGAGAAGACCCGTGAATGTAGCTCTTTGGCACGACAGCTGGAGATGGCCATTGAGGATGCCAAAAGACAAGTAAGTCATTTTGTGTGTGTGTGAATTTTCCCAAAACTACCCAGACTGTAAAAGGGAACAGTGAGAATGTGGAAATACCTCCTCAGCCTATGACCAAATTAATGAAAATCATCATGTGCAGTGAAATACAAATAATAAAATGTACTTAAACCATGGAAAAACTGAAGCCCGTGCTCCAGTTTGCAACACAAGAGGAAAGCACAAAACTGAGCTGCCACTTATGTATGAGAACACATCCAATTAAACTTTACAGGGCTTTTGTGAGCAATGGGGTAGGGAAAAATCATTCTTTGATAAGGCCCCTTTTAACAGTTGTTGTTCTGTTGTCACACGTAGGTGGAACAGACTCGAGAACGAGCAGCATCAAGAGAGAGGGTAGCCCAGTCCAAGATGTTGGATTTGGAGACACAGCTGAGTAGGAATAAGACAGAGCTGAACCAATTGCGTCGGAGCAAAGATGATGTGAGTGACTTGCACGGGATGCTCTTGCTGTACTGGTGGTGTCTTGGCAGCAACTGGAGTCCATAAACCAAGGTCCTGTGGATTGCTGCAAAAGTCACACATAGCTGCGTCTGAACGTGACGTGCTGTTATGTGTGTCCATGGCAGATACATGATACGACGTGTCTGTTACATCACTAATTCAGGAACACAGGCTCTTCTTACATATAGCAGTGATTGGAATGAACTTACTCTAAACTTATGTGTCTGTAAGGAAAGAACCAGACTTTTCTTACATGCAAATGGGATTCGCACCGGATGTCACAGACGGATTTCAGCTCATTTACTGTGCTTGTTTTTCTGACAGAGAATGCAGTTTTCTCTTCTGGAAGAAAAAAGGGAAATCTTTTCATGATGTCCTGTTTGCCTTGCTTGTTTACTTGAGTTTTACTTGGAATTGGGTTGGCACATGGATCAGGTCAAGCTGCTTTTCAGAAAAGAGCGTGTTTAATTCCCCATAACTACAGCTAATCAGTTTGAAAAGCCTGACGCTGATTAGCTGCCTTGTCTCCTGTTTTTTTTATCAGTGGGTTACTGAATGGAGCTGGAAATGAGCAGAACAAATTATAAATATCACAGCACCATCTAGGGTAATGTCATCTACTGCTGTGCTAATTCTTGCCATCCTCAGCATGTTCTGGGAGCAGCTTTACTGTGAATAGAGTGAATGTTGCTGTCTTTCAGCCTGTGATTTGTGCTGCTTTTCGCAGGCAGAGCGCCGGTACGAAAGCCGCCTACAGGATTTAAAGGATCGGTTGGAGCAGTCGGAGAGCACCAACCGCAGCATGCAAAACTACGTCCAGTTCCTCAAGTCTTCCTACGCCAACGTTTTTGGAGAAAGTGCCTTGCTGGGCTCCCCCAGCCGCTCCCGTTCTTCTCCATGAGGACAATCCTCTCCCTGCACCTCAGCTTCTAAGCACAGAAGGAGCCCTATTTCAAAGCCATACGGTGTTTGGAAAGTTGGGTGGCATTTCAGGGTCACTATTAGGAGAAGCTTTTCTCTTTTTCTTGCAGCGGGAGATGAAAACACGTCCTAAGTGCCGGGTATCAGCACTACTGGTTTGGTGTTGGAGCTTGGTGTTACACCATAAACTGTGCTCTGAAACCAGATGGTTTTGCATATGACAGAAAAGGTCCTTGTCATCCTGTAAGATCCCGATGGTTTCAGCTCTTAGCACCTGTCAGCGATTTGTTGAACATGTTAATGTTTATAAGAGCTCTTGTCCTTTACATGCTTTTATTTTTTTTTTAATTCTGGTTCTGTGTTGGGGAGATCATGGGTGGCTTCTTGCTTCTGGACTTTTTTTACATTTTTTTCCAAACTGTTGAACATTGTGTTGATACATTGAACAGCAGGATGGTGGGAGAGGGTCTACCCAGCAGATGTGTGAAACTGAAAATAGCTTAAGTGCCTGGACTCTACACTTAGAAGAGATTATTTCCTGAACAACCACAGTGTTTATAAATAGTTTTATACCAGAAATAATGATTTTGGGTTTTTTTTTTTAAATTTTGCTTGATTCTTGTATACTCTCTATTCCTCACCTTCGTTTCCAAGTGTGACGCTAATGTTGCTTTACTCCTCTCGCCCTGCTTTCTTGACCCTGAATATGCCCAGGACTGAGCCAAAACCATCTGAATTCAAAGGAAAGACTGTGGTTTAACCTCAGGAGCTCTTCAGTTGGAGTCTTGCTGTGAATGCCACATGAGTTCAGGGTGTGTGTGAAATACTGGCTTAGTCTTAAGCCAATTAAAGAGCAGCTAGAGATACTCGACTTCTTCATCAAACCAGCCTGCACCTTCTCCTGGAAAATCAGGTCTTCACTCGGCCGAGTCCCCAAAACTTTCCAGTAAATAGTTCTTATGGGGGCAAAAATAAACACTCTTTTTATCTCTTTTGTATGTGATTTATGTGCGATGTGGTCACTGGGCAGTATTTGTCATAAAGGTTTTCTAAGTTAATTGTTTTTTGAGAGTTCTGTGATTGCGTGTGTTTAACACTTTAAAAATCCTAAAGGTGCTACGGTAAAACAAACAATAAATGGCATTTTAAATGGCTGTGTTGGGAATTTCTTCTTCTGTGTGATGTGTCTAGGCGTCTTCTTGTGGTTTAACCCTAACCAGCAACTGGGACCCTGCCGTGGTTCACTGGGACTGAGGAGGTGAAAATAAAGAAGTCTGGTGGGATGAGTTTAATAGAAGAGCAAGGAAAGAGAAGATAATAATGGTAAAAGAATAGGCAAAAGGAAGGATGTGATACAATTGCTGGGGATTGGGTTCCCTGCCCCTCTGGAGCAGTGATTACAGATCCCTGGCTGCCCCCATTAATATTCTGAGCATCGTCTCTGGTCTGGAACATCCCCCCGGCTTGTCCCTGTGGTGCTGCTGCCCGGCTTCTCTGGGAAACTGAAAAAGTTCTTGACAATGTAAGCACTAGCAACAACTCAAACAATATGCATTATCAACATTATTCTTGTCCTAAATATAACACAGCAGTTGCTAGCAAGAAAATTAACTCTATTCCAGTTGAAATTTGGACAGATCTCTGGTCCGTCCTTTGTAAAATGAACCATATCCCAGGTGCCTGCACTCCTTGCCCTGTTCTATGGACAGTAGCTTCTCCCTGCCCCTGCAAGCCGGGATAAATGCTGCAGCGCTCCCTTCCCTACGGGGTTCCTCCGCGAGATACAGAAAATAAGGGGGAAAACGGCGAAATTGCTGAGGTTTCACAGCCCTGTCCCTTTCCCCACTGGAGCCGCCCGCGGCGGGACTCGAACCGGTGGCCCTACACCTGTGGGACCCCGCCCGCCAGGCGGCAGCCACCGCCCGTTCGGCACAGGGCGGGAAGCCGCCATCGACGTCCCGGAAACGGAAGTGCGGGAGGGGGTCAGGCCCGTGCCGGGCGGGGCGGGCGACGCCATGCAGTCGCGGGAGCTACGCTGGGAGACTTTGGAGGCTCTGCGCACCTCCAGCAAGGGCCAGCTGAGCTACTGCCGCCACTGGCTCCGCAATGAGGTGAGGGCTCGCCCCCGGCGGATGGTTGGGAGGCCCCGGGCCGCGGCAGTTCCCACCTTGCTCCTCACCAGCGGGTGTGTGCGCGGCTGAGGGGAGAGTCTGTGACTCGTCCCTCCGGTGCTGCCCTAGAGGTGATATATTGGCTCCTTGTCTCGGAGCTTCAAATACATAAACATCCCTGTGGTAGCGCTGCTCCCTGCTCCTCCTTGGTCTGTCAGCGGCTGGGTCCCTCCACTCCCCTGCCAGCCGGGCCCTGGCTCCTCTGTACGGCTGAACAGTGCTTGGGGAGGAGAAGTGGCAGGAGAAGGTTTAAGCGTGGCTGCCCTGCAAAGATAGCGAAGCCTGGAAAAAAACGTTGAAAAAACAGCAGAAGAAAGATGTAAACATGGCACTGAGCTGCAGTTATAAAGCACTTGCTGACCTCTCTTGAGTTTCTTCAATATGTGCTACTGTTTCATTGATTTCTTGATACGTTTTGTGTTCATGGAAAATGTGTTCTCTCTAGGATATCTTGGAAGGATGCATGTCTCCTCTTGTGCTGTCCCAATATTCCGGCTGGGTCCTAGACAGAGTGGTTGGGCAATCAGCCCCAGAAACTGTCCCCTCCAGGAGTTCAACACCTAAAGAATCCCCTCCCCTCACAAACCAGTCACCATCTCTGGAGAAGATCACGTCTGCTAGCTGTCGAGGCTCTTCACCACTGCTGTCTACAGAGCCAAGTGAAACCAAGGTAGGTCTCTGGTTATAGTCCTTGTGTGAGCTGCTGTTAGAAAAAACATGGGAACTTGAAGCCATAAATTGTCTGATAAAGGTTGGTTTGCTCTCTGTTAATCTGTGGGGAAAAAAAAGTGCTTAGTTTCAACTTTTTAGGATAAATGGGTGATGGTAAAATTGGTATTAACAAGACTTTCATAAAATAATGTTTTATAATAGGCCAAAAGCAAATTCCTTTTTGCCCTAATTAAGGAAAATTTAATTGGAGCTGTATGATTATATGGATTAGTTGCAAGGGATTCATCCTTGTGGAGGGAAGGTCACAAAATACGAAGAGCAGGACCATTGTAAGAGAGTCCATGAGTACCCCCTTGGATTCTGTGGAGCCTTTGAATGACTTAGGTGTGCTATGGCTCCCTTCCCCAAGGTGAAAGGGTAGGAAGCTGGGCAATGAGCAGATGAGTTATGGAGGTAATGAGGTTGATGAATCACTTAAAATGTAAGCAAATGTCGCATTAAATTATGACTTCACCACCTAACAATCAGTCACAGAATTGCCCGGGTTGGAAGGGACCTTTTAAGATCATCTAGTCTAACCATCAACCTAACTCTAATAAAAAACCATCACTAAACCATGTCTCTAAGCACTATGTCAACCTGTCTTTTAAATATTTCCACGGATGGTGCCTCAACCTCTTCCATGGACAGCCCATTCCAATGCTTGATAACCCTTTCAGTGTCAAATTTTTTCCTAATATCCAGCCCAAACAATGATACCGAGCAGCAAAGTTTTGCATCACCTTGGTTCCATTTAGACTTAAGAAATATATTGTGAGAACATCTTAATGGAGCAGCAAGATCTGATAAAAGTTGTAAGAGACTCCTGAAGTTGAAGTTGAAGGCTCCTCCTGAAGAACAATTCAAAGTATAAAACTGTCTTGATTTCTTTCAACATCTTCACTGAGCCTGTCCAGCCTTTCTAGGTGACAGTTGGCCTTTGTGAATGTCCTATGGGCTCTTGGTGTCTCTGCTGCCAATTTTAGTGATTGGGAAAGTAATTATCCCAACCTGGTAGACGGGCTGGAGGATATTCAAAATGGTGAGGCCTCACTGCTGAGGTATATAAACTGCTCTAAAAAGTTGTGCATCAGTTGACTCCTTTATCTGTTTCTCTACACATAATGAGCAGTTTAGGAGACTTGTTTTACCTGGTTTTCTCCATGAGTTGCTGTACTCAGTCGCTGATTTTGCTTATGTGCTGACCACACAGGGAAATGAAGATCTTAGTCTGTTGGAAATGGATCATGAGCTCTTTTCAGCAGTTCTGCCATCGAAAGTTACAGAAGTCGAAGGCTGCATTCGGATGTACGAAGAGATGCACAGGTTGAAAGGAAAGGTAAAAAAAAAGTTGAGGATGTATGTGTATCAGAGCAGAGCTACACAACCACATGTAGCAATGCTCTGGTAAAAATAGCCTAAATGTTGGCCCGCTTTGGGCAATTTAATATGTATTTTATTCTATCCAAATTCTGGTGACTGCTATATTGTGCTTCTGGCACCTCTGCAATCTGCAGGAGGGGCTCAGGCAACGGCAGGAGCAGCAGGAGCAGATGGTGAGGGCAGTGTATGACCTGGCAAGTGAACAGCTGAAGCGCTTTGATGAACTGAAGGAACTAAAGCAGCATCAGGAATTCCAAGATTTGCAAGAAGTAATGGAGAAGAGGTGAGATTAGCTCTAGTATCCTTAAAATATTATAGCATTTAATTAACATGAGGATTAATTCTTGTGCCTGATAGTTCTATCCTAGTCACTAAAATCTCACATGCTGCTTTTCTTACAGTAACTATCCTGTTACTGTCTGTCTTACAGAGTAGATCTCTGGCTACTGTTTAGGTTTCGATGTCTACAAAAAGACTGTGTGTGTGATAGTTAAAGCTCCTTTAGGTTTGGCTTATTTTAAAAGTAACTTACTGCCTGTTTGTTTCTATTTTGTCTTGTGCATGTCTTGAATACAGTTTTTGTATTGTAGCTCAAAGGAGGCTCAGGGACAGCAAGAGAAGTTGAAGGAAGAACATCGACACCGAGCAAAGGTCTGACACTTGTAAGAGTTATCTTTCATAAAAGGCCGTGACTACTTGGTGGGAACTGGAAAGGCCAGTTGATTTATCTTTATTTACTTGGCATCCCTGGAGTGTGAATGTACTTTGTGGTGCTGTTCTAGACACACTGCATTGTTGTGGAAATGCAGTAAAGGCACATGTGTTGTAGGAGTAGAAGGGATCTGTAAAGCCAGAGCCATCAGACCAGGAAGGGCCTGTAAAGCTGGATTCATTTAAGTATTTTTTGTCTTTTTCTCCCCAGATATTAAACCTAAAACTGCGTGAGGCTGAGCAGCAGAGGCAGCGCCAGGAAGAGCTGGAGCGTTTGCGTAAGGAAGAAGGCCAGGAAAGATTGCGTCGCCTTTATTCCATCCAGGAGGAAGTGCTGCAGCTGAACCAGCAGATTGATCCCAATTATAGACACAAAGACTTGCCAAGAATTGATCTTTCTGCGTACAGTAATCGTGGCAACCAGATCTGTGGGCTGGTATCAGGACTTATCCGCACCACGAGTGAGGTAGAGGCTTTAGGGTTGTGTTTGATTTTGGTTGTAATTACTTCCTAAAGCTTCCAGTAGTTGTCTTCAAAGGCAGCTTGTTATGAGGCTGTTCAATGAGATGTCACAGAAATGTTTTTAGATATTCATCCTATAAAGCATCTACTTTGAAAGGAGAATACTTTTCTATGGTAATTTAGCTGTTCTATTGAAAATGGCTTATAAAAATAAATGAGGATTTCTCCAGGAGACAGACTCAATATTAGAATACTGTAAACTCTTGATGCTGTAAAGTCCCTTCTTGAGACAGCCATGGAAGCAGAGCGGTTCATAAATTGTTAAATACTAAACACATTCTCTTATAAGCCTTTTTGCAGTAACTGAGTTTCCTTTAAAGTGAGGTACAAATCTTGTAAAATAAAACACTATAATAAGGTTAATTCTCTGTTCCAGCTTGTCACAGCTGGCTTTCTGCAGAGGAAGTTGTTTAGGCTTTGAATTGGGGTTCCCTTATGCTTGCTGGAGTGTGTTGTTAATTTTTGTTGTCCAAGGTTTTGTGAGATGTAGTTATGGACTAACATTATTTACAAATGTTGTGACCAATGTTAATATGCAAATAAAGGAGAAAAAGATGCTTTCACCAAGGAGGGTAAAGCCAGCACAGCTGGCTCCCTGATTATCTGAAGGCTAATGCTTCAAAGGTTCCTTGTTCTTTTTGCTGGTCCACAGATAGTGGAGCAAAAGACTGATGCGATATTACCCCCTCTGTTTCCTGACAGAGAGGTTTCCCTACTCAAGTAGATGTGGCCAACACTGAACGAGCGCTGCAGGAGATGCGGGGGTTGATATCCAGCATGCAGCAAGAAATCGCTGCAGCTGTGGAAGAAAAAAGGAGGAGAGATGAAGAGGAAGAGAGACAGAAGCAGAAAGAGTTACTGAAGAAAGAGCAGGTGAAGGCTCAGACCCCTGCCCCTGCACAGCAGTCAGGTGGAAAGCAGCAGAAAGAAGGTTGGTAAAGCTTTTTTGTTGGCTTTTTTCTTTTCCCCCCAGCTCCTTTTCCTCCTTACACACCCTTTTACTTGTTAAGGTAAATACTACTTTGGAATCTTAGTGTTGTGACAACATAGCCTTCACTTTTAGCACAACAAGTAGAATGGCTATAGGATAGCTGGCAGCAAACATTTGAAATTAAACTGATGCAGCATAAATTGACTGTATTAACTGGAGCAAAACTTGCTCTTCCTGGACAGTTTGCCATATATTGGAATATTAGAGAATAACACTGTGCCATTCTTGGGAGTGTAGACGGGTTGTGCATGATGTGACAAAACATACAAGCAGAGAGCACTGAAATGCCTTCCTTCTTGAGAGTAAGTTAAGTCCAGGTATCCTGCAAATGTAAGCTACTGAGCTGAAGAAGGAGGGCTCCTGTATAGCTTGCAAACTTGTTCATTGCTGAATATAACTTTCTAAACTCCATCTTGGGGAAAAAAGAACTCGTGCGGTTGTTAGTTATTGCAATTTTTAAAAAAAGTTTTCTTTAGGTTTTCTAGAGTTTTAGGTCTGTCTTAGTCTTCTGTTATTGCTTTTTTTTATTGATTTTTTTTTTTTTTTATATCAGGACTTCAAGTTAAGGCAGAAGAAAGTACCATGCAGTGGTACCAGCAGCTTCAAGATGCTGCTGAGCAGTGTGTTGCTTCTTTCAGTGGAATCAGCAACTGCAAAGACAACAATGAGGTATGAACAAATGATTTAATACCGCTCAAGAGTGATTGCCTTGGTTTCTAGGGGAAATAGAACAGCTTTGATTAAAAAACATAAAACCTGTTATAGACAATAGACTACTACGATAGTTTGCATGAGTAGATTGGTCATAGAGGCTGCTAAGTTAGAATTGTTTTTATTTAAAGTTATTCATTTGTTCTGCAGGTTAAGAAGATAAAAACAGACTTGCAGAAAGCAGCTACAATTCCTGTGAGCCAGATCTCCAGAATAGCAGGTCAGGAAAACGCCAAGAACCCAATCCAACTGATAGGCCTTTTGCTGTCAAGGTTCTAATAGGACACAACATACCCAATGTTTCTCTAATTATTCCTACAACAGAAAGCTGGTGTGCATACACTCCAGGTGTTTGAAACAGTGTTTGCTTATGTGTTCAAGGTCTGTTGCTTCCCTTAGAGGCACCTTGCTTCATCATGATCAAGTTTCTTTAATCAGATGGAGCAAACATGCGGTTGGAGGTGCCTTGCTGTCCAGGGTGTAGTTTTTGTCATGTTGTCTGGTTCAGACTTGTCTGCTGTTTCCTAATCTTCCGTCTCCGTACATTCCTTATATATTTGCAGGCTCTCAGCTGAGAGAGATATTCGATAAGATCAATAACCTGCTCTCTGGGAAGTCTGTTGTGAGTGGAGGGAGAACTGTATCGGTGACTCAGCATCCACAGGGTCTGGACTTTGTCTATTACAAACTTGCAGAGAAATTTGTGGTAAGAAAATGTTCTCTTTATTGGGGTGGCAAAGGTAGCTAGTGCTGTAAGAAGTTCTTTTGGACTCTGTCCTCTAGTCTTCAGCTGCTGAGAACAAAATTGTTGTTAGCACCTCCCAAGAAATTAAGTGTCATTAAGTTGTTTTTGAAGTTTGCAGTATTTCTCCCTGTTCTTTATTTGCTAAACTGGGGCTGTTGGAAACTTTCTGTGACAAATGTATGCAAAAATTAGCCCATGGTGTAAAACTGTGACTGATTTCTAAATGGTTGATTTTTTGGAGTGAAAATATCTGTGCAGCCTTGCACTTAGTGCCTGTATTCACTAACCCCTTTTTTCTGTCCTGAGCCAAAGTTTATTGTCATCCTCTGTGGGACCGGAGGACATACGGCTTCATCAGCTTTTCTGTGTGTGGCTCAGAGCCATGGAAATGTTAGGATCCTTTAGCAGAGGATAATGACACAAAAAAGGAAATATATTTTTTGTCTGAGAAATGGCTTGAAGGGGTAGGGCCTGACTTTCCTCGCTCCCTCCTCTTTCAGAACCAAGGAGAAGAAGAAGTAGCTTCTCACCATGACGCAGCTTTCCCAATTGCTGTGGTGGCCTCGGGAATCTGGGAAATACACCCTCGAGTTGGAGACCTCTTTTTAGCTCATCTGCACAAAAAGTGCCCTTATTCTGTGCCATTTTACCCTGCATTGAAAGAGGGGACTTCTATGGAAGAGTATCAGAGGTGAGTTGATTACTGTACTTCTCCAGCATGAGCCCTGCAAGGGTGAAGATCGTATTCTTCTGAGTGAACCCCACTTTTCCCTGTCCCTGATGGTGTGGGCATGGTGACATATTGGCACATTCTCTGGAGATTCACTCACAAGTGTGCAGCTCCCCTGACCCTGTTTCTCTGGAGGATGCTGTGCCCTTCAGCTTTGGAAGTGCTCGTCTGCTGCTGCTTCCTTGTTCTTCTCAAAGAATAGTTGATAGCCATACCTTGGTTTGCGTGGAAAATATCCAGTACAGAACCTAAACATTCTACATGGTGTAAAATAGTGGAATGTGTGGTCCAGAGAGTAATGATCAGCCTTGGCAATAATTCTTGTATGGTTTTGGAGTATAACTCTTCTCAATACAGTTGACTTAAAGTAAACAGAGAGCTGCAGGGACTCATTGAATGTGTTTTGCTGGACTAATACGGGAATGTCTTCTCGTACTTAGGATGCTTGGGTATCAGGTTAAGGACTCTAAAGTGGAAGAGCAAGATCATTTTCTTAAACGGATGTCAGGACTGATTCGTCTTTATGCTGCTATCATTCAACTCCGGTGGCCTTATGGAAACAAACAAGGGGTATGTGCATGTGGAATTCTAATTAAGACTTTGTTACTATCCTAAGAGTATGTAAACTTGATTGGTAGTTACAGCTGAACTTAAACCAGCCCATAATATATTTGAAGGGAGATGGCAGAACTGTAATCAACGAAGCAACGCACAGTAGTTTGTCACATAGACCTTTACTTCCTTTCTTTATAGCTTCATAATGATCAAGTTTTATGTTCGGCTGTTGTAAAATAACTTTATAAAGAAGAAATCACATCAGAAAACTGCCAGTTTTAATAATAGCATTTTGCAAGTCGTAAAACAAGCGGTGAGTAGCTTTTTTGTTGCTTTCTAGCCACATCCTCATGGGCTGAACTATGGATGGCGCTGGCTTGCGCAGATGTTGAATATGGAGCCTCTGGCTGATGTGACAGCTACACTGCTGCTAGATTTTCTGGAGGTAAGCCATGTGGGTTACTGGTAGCTAAAGGGATCTAAACTGGTGACATTTTAGTTTCTAAAGGGATTGCTGAGATGAGGTTCATTGTGATTTTAACAGCAAGGTTTTTTTAACTTGTTCTTATTCCATGAGAAAGGAATGTAAATGTTTCAACATTTTGTGAAAATACAGCTTTGGAGCTGAATGATTTAAAAACTGAGGTTTTTGTACATGCAATTTCTGTTGTATTTGGTTCTATTTAAGGTTCCTGGTAGTGTAAAAATAGTTGCATGGTGCTATAGGGCCTAGGTTCTTGACATCAGTTTGTACAATGCAATGAGATCCTGTGGCCTTTCCAGCTGAATTAGTTCAGAATATAGGATTTTCAGGTTGAAAAAGAGCCTGATGTATATTAATCCTATATCCTTGGATATAGGCCTGAGCCAAAATACAGGCCAGAATTAAAGGCTGAAGTCAGGGGAGACACACTGTTGAACCCAAGCAGCTTCTGTGCTTAGTGAATGCCTTCTAAAGAGCTTTAAAAGTAGAAATGAGAAAGTGCAAAGTGAAACGCACTGTGGGGATTCTGTTAGTGGTGGTGAAGTTTGAGGGACATTCATCCTATGAACTGTGACAAAAGCTGATGAATCCACGCTGCAGTTACCAAGGTGGGGAAATGGCCACAATGTGCCCCATCAAATGGTATTAGGGAAGGCTGTTATTTTTGGAAGGAGACTGGAGTGAGAAGAATGCCATCAGATTGTCATCAGTGGTCACCACGCTGTCAGCAAGAAAAAAGGTGATTGTGGTAGCAGTAACAGCATTTAGAGGATTTGCTACTTTTATTGTAGGTGTAGATAAAGTTCTTTAAATGTCTGGATAAAATATGAAGTGGTTCATACTGAACAGGTTCGTTGAAGTTGTCATGCTACTTTGAAACCCAATTCCAGAACCTGCTCTTTGTGGATTTCTGTATCGTAGGTGTGTGGCAACGCGCTCATGAAACAGTATCAAGTTCAGTTCTGGAAAATTATATTGCTTATCCGAGAAGAGTATATCCCAAGGTACGAAATGTGTGCTTAGGAATGGGAAATAATCCTTGTTTTTCACTTTGTGAGTGTTTGAGCTTGAATGACTCTTTTCCAATCTCTGCCATTCACTCCCCACCCCCTTGTAAATCTAACCCAACTATCTAAGGAGATTTTGAGACATGCTGTTATTTCTGCAGGATTGAAGCAATTACCAGCTCTGGACAGATGGGCTCTTTAATGCGTTTCAAGCAATTCTTGGAGGTAAAGATGTGGTTTTTTTCCAATTTTCAAGTGTTTTGATTTTTTCCCCTTCATTTGATATGTGCGTCATTCTGCTAATGAGGCTGGTGCTGCTCACAGGGTACCTGAGAGTCCAGACCTGTCGCTGGGGTATAACCCGTCTTTCATAACTTCTCAGTGACTAAATCACCTTAATGCTAGTTATGATGTCAAGCACCTCACTTCTTTCTTACCTCACATCTAATTTTTCTCAGTCAAAATGTATTTTGATTATAAAGGAAGTGCAGTGAGAGAAGATGTGCGGGTTGAGGAGGATTCTGCTGAGTCATTTCTGTAACAGCTGTTTTTTTATCAGTGATTTGCTTGTTTTTATCCACTGTTCTGATTAGATGCACGAGGAAGCAGATGCTTTGAACTGCTCTGTGTAGGGTTTGTTTAGCATTGTATCCTGCATAATTTTTTTTAAAAAGCTTGCAAAACTGGAAAAGACTTGATAATTTATTTCTTTTGTGAATGTTGACTTAGATTATGCTATTAAAATGTGATATTTTAAGAGTTTGTACTTTCATTTCAGAATTTGTTTTGGTATATTTTATTAGAAATGCTTTGAATGTGTGCAGTAAGAGCCATCAAAATTCCTGAGATGACAAATTAAGATATTTTTTTTCTTTGTTTAGAAATGTCTACAGCAGAAGGAGGTTCCATTACCAAAGGGTGCTCTGCAGTCTTCCTTTTGGAAATCATAAATCAGCTTAGATTTCTTTCTCCCTGGACATCAGTGCTTTCAGGCCTGGCTTCCTGTTTATATGTAAAGGCCAAATAAATGTATTTTGTAGAGGAATCAGGAAAAAAATACTCCATCAGCCTGTTAATGTTTAATTCATCACAATTTATGTTGGGCAGAACAAACTTGTGTTCAATTTGTTGCAAGTAATTAGAAGCTATTCTTTGCTTTGGACTTTTGTAAGTTTTTGTATAGTAAATTATGGAAAATCAAAAGACTTTTTCTTCCTATTTTTAAAGACGCAGGAGATGTTTTAAATACAGTATCCTGATTATCTCTGGGCTTCAGAGATTAAAGAATCTTGGGCTGAAAATTTGCACAGTGCTGTTCTGTTCATGGAAGTGAAAATACCTCACGGCTTTATGAAGTCTTGACATGAGTAACCAACCTCAGAAATTTACCGCTAGAACTTTATTTTTGTATTTATTGCATCTGTCTTTTACAATTCAATTTTAATGATGCTGACGTACTTGCATCCTGTTTGTCTCGACATCTTAAAACTACAGGGAGACTGATAAAAGCATTTGGCCAAGCGGTGGTGATGCTTTACTCTGTTGAATGTAACTTTGCTCCAAGAGGCAGGACTCTGGATTTAAGAGAGGGGGACTCACTGCTTTAAAAGGTTTGTGTGGGTGACAATAACTTTATGTGAGAAAAGCAGAGTTCCTGAAACTGCAGAATTTCTGCGTCTGTTATCCATCAGATGGATGGAAGCTAATAGTCCATTTTTTATTTAACAAAAAAGAAAGAGGTGGCAGAATGGTGCATTCATTCTAGCACTTTGGCTGATGTTCTGCCATAGTTTGAGGGGGAAATGGTGCATGGAGGTTACCTAGGGGGTGCATTTTGTAAGAGCTATTTTTATGTAAACTGATTTCTTCCTTCTCAATGCTATGGTATTTTATGTATCAAGTACTGTAATACTTTTGTACCAATGGTGGATTATTCTGAGAATAGTTCATTCTAGAGATCTGTTTAAATTAATATTAAAATTTGATATTTTTTTTCTTTGTAATTTGAAGCCTATGTGGTTTGTTTTCTCTATTGAAGAGGGATGGCCAAGGAAATCTACAGATCCTCGGTGAAGACGGGAGACATTATGGGAGTGATGGGAGATCTTTCTGATTTGTGGTGCACTTGAACTATTTTGATGGCCTCTAAGATGAGCAAATTTGCTTCTGAGTTCTAGAAGATGGTGCGTTATTTTGGCAATATATTGTTGCAAGTTAAAAATTACTATTTTTTACCAGATTGTTTTCTGTTATTACCGCATTTCAAGCCGTAGAAAGGGGAGTTGAGGCCATATGAGAATCTGACTTTGATTTTTATATAGCTCTTGAGATTTCTGAGAAAAGGTTGTAACATATACTTGGGAATTCAGGCCTTTAAAACCTTTAACCTTGGCTTTAAAAGTGACTGGTAAATAAGTTAACTTTGTGTTTGGTTTATATATTTTGTAAACTGACCTTGCAAATCTTTAGACTGATGTTAATGGTGGTTGTCTGGGGGTACTGGAAATCTCCTTCCAATATCCTTTTACCAGATAACACTGAAGCAATATCTAACTTCCATTAACATACTTTAAAATGTTCAGAGGTTTGGGGTTTTTTTGATTTGTTTTTTTTTTTTTTTTTATACTGAGTGGTGATGTTTTAATTACATCTTGCATATTTGCAATTACGTTGGAGACTGGCTTTGCCAAGGTAGTAATTGGTAGTGTCTATTAGAAACAATTGTCTGCCTGTGCCAAAACTCAAGGAGTGATTTGATGGTGTATATATAAGATACAATAGCTTGCTTTTTTTGCTGACAAGTACTAGGGTTTTCTAACATTTGTGGGGACGAATACAAGTATATATTCTTATAAATAAGAAACATGGTCCCCTTTTCTGGATCAGTAAAAGGTATCCAGATACTTGCATACTATTTCAAAAACTCTAATAAGGTTTTCTAATTGAATGAGAAGTGCACTTCAAAAGAATCGTAATAAATCAATATTTATTTTTAGCTTATGGTTGTGTCTACTGCTTAAACCAAGGCTCACTTGTGTTATATTACTCTGGTTTTTTGGTCATTTTAGCAGCTTTAAATGTTAGCCATTTGGTGTTAGGAAGATGCAGTGCAAGTAGAGTCTTAGGTATTCGTGGTACGGTCATATTTGATGTGAATATGTGTATGCCAAAGGAGAGCACCGGGGATGTGAAAATACCCTGCATTCAGATCGAGATGCATTAAGATTGCTATGAGTCATACTCTTCCTTGGAGACAGTAGTTCCCAGCAGTCCCACGGGTTGCCATGCAAGGGCACTGCCAGTTTGCTTTCTCCATTTAAGTACTTTCGTTAAAAAATGTTATTAACTCAAAAATCATTCAAACCCACTCACCACTTTGATCCCATGAAGTTCTCGCTGCCTTAGAAGACCTGGTGGGTTTTTAAGAAAAAAAGATTAGAGTGGAAATTCTTTGTCATGTCTATTTTAATCATCTACTTAAAACTGAAGGCTCATTTTCCTTTGAATTTATGCAGCGGCTTTGCCAAAATAGGTCTCTCTTGACAAGCGTTTGCAGCCTTTTGATGCTCTGTCCTTGCCAGGCTTCTCTGTGCTTGTGACACTGCATGCTGCTTCAAAAGGGAGAGACTTGCCCATATATATATTTTTAATAATGTAAAGCTCACGAGGCTGCTGCTTTGAGTCTGGCCTCTTTATTTAAATTGTAAATTTAAATTGCAGAACCTGCCCTCTTGCTGCTACAGCAGCTCGGGCTTTCAAGAGCCCAAACTGACTCCGGCTGAGGAGAGAGGGGCGGAAAACCCAGTTGCCACCACACTGCACGGATATTTTAACTAATTCCCGATGTAATCTTGCCCTTTTTTCGTGTCCGCAGCCGTTCACCGTAGGGCGGTGAAGCAATGGCCGAAAGCCCAACGCTGAGCTTAAAGCGACCTGCCTTCCCCCTCCCTGCCCCGCCCATAGACTCTTTCCGGAATCGCTCGGCACTTTCCGGAACCCGTCGGCTCGCTTCAACTCTCCCCGCATGCGCCGGTCCCGCAGCTCGGGTGGGTGTGGACCTCCCGCCCTCCTCCGCCCCCCCACCCTTCCTCGTTTCCGAATCTTTCCGAAGCTCTTCGGCCCTTTCCGCCTCCCGGCAGAACCCTTCTGCGGTGCTGACGTCACCTCCGGGCCGCCTTATAAAAAGGCGGGCGCAAGTAGCGCGGGGCGTCTGTGGCGGAGGGCGCGGAGCTGGCGTCGAGGTTCTGCGCACCGACCTGGTGAGGCGACGGGGGGGTCGGCGGGGGGGCGGCCGCGCCGAACCGAGCCCGCCTTTATCCGTCCCCGCTCGGGTAGATAGAGCCCCCCAACAGCCCCACACGCCCGCTCCTCCTTCCGCCGCTGCGGAGACAGGTGTAGGGGTGGGCGCTCCCCTCTGCCGCGGAGGAGGCTGAGGCCGCCGCACTGAGGCGGGCCCTGCCTCAGGCGGCTCCCCTCGGCGACCGCTCGCCCTCCCCCGCGGCTGTGGGGTTTGTTATCGCGGGTGGCCGCGTCCGCAGAGCCGGGGTCCCCCCCTGCGGCCCTCAGAGGAAGGGAGGAGAGGGGAGGGAAGGGCGGGGGAGCAGCCGCGAGCGCGACGCGGATAAAGGGCAGGCGGTTGAGGAGCGACGGGATCCGCCCTGGGCAGCCTGGACCCGCGCTAGGAATTTCATTCAGCGCCCTGGGGAGGGGATAAAGAGTCGAGTAAATAACAGTGACAGCGGATCTCTGTCCCTGCGGGGCAGAGCGAGGGGCCCCGCTTTGCACGCCCTTCCCTTCGCCCCTGTCCGATGGGGCTTGCGGTGTAACCCTGCCGCCCCCTTCCCCTGAGGAGAAACGCCAACAGGGAATGGGGCGCTCTGCGGTAACCCCACACTGCAATGGCTTCCCTCAGCTCTCCCTAGCCCTGTCCAAGGTCAGGAAATGCAGCAAAGAGTGTGTGTGAGGGGAGAGTAGAAAAGGCAGCGATGGAGGGGCTGGGCGCTCGGTGATGGCTGGAGAGCCCTTTCCTCCCGGAGACAGAGCCGTGAGAGAGGACGAGCACGTCAGTAGCTCACACAGCAGAATTGTCCAGCCAAGCAGGAAGACATTTAAAAGAAACCCTCCCAACCTGTGTGCCTTTCACATATGTGTCATTTTGGTGTATAGGTCAAGCACTCCGGTTTCCTTTGCAAAAGAATCAGGATTTGTTCCTTCATTGATTAATTATATTTTTTTTTAACATAAATCTCAATAATAACAGTCAAGTTTTTCTCATTTCATTTCCCGCATACACCTTTATCTGGTTGATGATATAAGTCTATATTGCAAGATCATAAATATGTACCAGTAGGGTAATCATTAGCTCTGACATTTAAGGAAAAGCAATTATCACTACATTTTCTTGGCAGGTCTGTGTTGACCGTTCAGGATTTTTAGTAGCTGTTCTGTCATAAAACAGCTACGTGTTCCAGTCTGAAAAATATGTGACTATTGAGCAGGCTTTCATGCATATTTAAATAGGTTCTTAAGAGCAGTTGTCTGGAGATGGCGAATGAACACATTAGGGGGAGAAAAAAAATAAAGGCAGCCAGAAAATCCTAGCTTGGCCTGAAATGGTTTTATTTTTCTGGAAAAAAACCAATCAATTTTCTTTTGGTATTTTGTTTTCAGCAAAGTGCCAGAAGATTCCGATGATTGTATTCACTGAAAGGCCTTGATCAGGGATTCAGATTTGTTCAAAACAAATACTAAATCCCACCGTGTGATTTCTGTGCATTTAAATGCAACTAGCAGTAAGTCCTTCCATGAAAGCTTTGTTTGTCCTTACTTATAAATTGTGCAGAGAAAAATAATCACCAGAAGATTGAAAATGGGATATTTTCTGCTGCATTGTGTGCAGGATCTGTAGCTGTAGTAATGAAACTGTTAAGCTGCGGAAAATACTTGAGCCAAGATAACAGGTTGCATTGTTCACAAGAAATAATTTATTTTTATCCCTATTGAAAAAACCCCACATCTATACTGGTCAGATTGAAATAGAAATTTCATTTTAAAATCAGAGTTAGAGGTTATGCTCTATGGGATCCATAGTTGATGAAGTTAGCAAATGTATTTGTGGTTGGGCTTTTTTAATAACAATAATTAAAAAAAGGTTGAATGTCAAAGACTCGGGTGTCTTTTACACATTTCTCTCCTGCTTGGCAGAAAGGTAGGAGCAGCCTCCAATCTCTTGAGGCAGGGTGGTACCTCTTGCTGTGAAATTCTTATTTCTGAACTGTTATAGGTAACCATACTAATGTAATGTAAATAACTTAGTATCTTAGCTCCCTTGTTTTTATCTACTTAATGTATTTATGGGGTTGTAATTGTTTTATTCGTAAATGCGTTACTTTTGAGGGGCAACTGATTGCTTCCCCGGTATTGGAGGAGATAATATGAATTCCTCCCTTTTTTTCTGCTGCGTGTTAGGATAGTGTGGGAGTTTGTTTTTTCCATTTGCCCCTGGAGTGTAGGCAGTAGAAAAATGGGGTGGAGCAGACTGCAGATGCTGTGGATGGAGATTGCCAAGCGTAGTCCGGCATTGTGCTCCCATAGCTGACCGTGGATCAAATGGAGTGACAAGCTGCCTTCCCGCTGCTGCAACCGATACGCGTTGAGCTATGCGGATGCCACGAGAGATATGCACTGGCTTCAGCAGGCAGAAAGGCACATAACTGCTGTTGTCCATGAACGGCTCCAGGGATTGCAACGTACTCCTGGGGAAAAGGAAGCGTTAGGGAAGGCAAGGAAATTTTCAGTTAAAAAGTCAGTGGGTTAGATACACTTAACAGATGCATAATTAGCCATCTCAAAAAATACCATCTGTCGTAACTGCTACTTGTCTGGTTTTTTTACTGTGGTAATTGAAAGTAAAGATCTTTGTAAATAATTACGTTGAAAACCTTATTGAGTTTGTGTCTTTAAATTAAGCCATGCCACTTGATTACGCTGTAGGAGGACGTGTCATTTGCCAAGTCCAGATAACTTTCTTTCTGTTTTGACCTTCAGATTATGGTGGGTTTTGGGTTTTTTTTTTAGAGTAACTGGAAAGGTTAGTCTATACCAAATTAAGCTTTCCTGATGATATTTGTAACCTTTTTTTGCATGCGGAGGTCTGTTGCTCACCGTAGCTTGCATAACAACAACATCAAATTGGTGAATGTGGCAGGGAACCAAAAGGAAAGTATGAAACGTGTGCTGTGACGGAATATTTATTTACAAAAAAACGAATGAAGTGATGTCCTTACGCTAGTCATTAGTTGAATGTTATCTTGATTTCCCCCTCCCTTTTAGACTCTACATTCCTCCATCATGTTGTCATCGTTTCGTAAACTCAAAGTCCAGGTATTTTTACATAATGCATGTAGTGTCATCACCATACTTGCCTGCCTTTATTGCAATGACCTATTGTAACAAAAAGCCATTTGTTTGAGACTTTGCTCGGTGTAGCAGGTGCTTTGTTTGCACTTTAGCATTGAGTCTCATCTGCCTTTCCTTTAAAATACCTTGAATTTCCTCATTTCTGTCTGTAATGCATGATGTGTGAGCATTTTATTATTGTTATAACTCAGTATCGTCATGTTTTGATGTGGATTAATTTTCGAAGGGAGCTTTGTTTTAAAAAATACTTGAGCAGCTTTTACTTACAGCATCTAAAAATCAGCCATGGTAAGATTTGCTTTGTAGAACACTGTGTGTTTGAAGTGGGCTTCGGTTCCTGTTCCATCCACTTGCACAAATGTATAACCCTTGTGGTGTTGCGGTGTAACTGTTTATACATTTGTGGGGTTTTCTGTTCAGTGATGGTGAAATAAGTAGGATGTATGGATCAAATTTCAACGAGGTAACACCAGCAACTAGATTTTATTTGGAAACGGGGGTAAAGTAAATGTTTGTACTACAATTAAAATGACAATGAAAAGACAGCAAATGAGAATGGAAAATGCTGGGATTAATTATATAATATCACATTACCTGTACGCTCTGCATTTCTGCAATGCAGTCAAAGGTAATTTGCTTTCTCAGGAGTCTCGGCAGAGCACAGCCCTTGCCAGTGCTGCATAGTTTCATCAAAGCTCGGTGGTGATATTAAAAATGAAACATAGCCAGAAAAACCCTTCTGTCTAAAGGCACCAACTTCAGCTTGGCAATTCAGCTGCTCTTATTTGAATAATGGAATTAAAATGTTAAGACTAAACGCCTAAAAGTGAACAGATCTGCGTATTTCAAAAGTGCATGGCTGAGGCTGTGCACAAACCCTCTAATCAGCCTAAATCACTAGCTTGGCAGCCTGCAGTAATTCAAACAATTTACTCTTCTTTTCTCTTTGAACGCTACAGTTTCTTGTGTCCCTGTAATACCTACTAAAATTTGGGGCTCGTTTGAATCTTACCTGAGCTGCATTTATTCTGTGTGAGACTACAGCATTAAGCAGCGACTTCAGCGCATCTTGGGTTTCTGTACTGCAGCACTTGACTTATTTTTCTGGCTTGGAATTTGTAGAGGTTTGAGGCTGTAGGTGACCTTCCTTAGCAGAAACCAGGAGTACTTGGATGCAGGGTTCTACTGCATATAGTCCACCCCTCTAATATTTCTTTATTTTGTCAATTTAAATGCATAACAAACCAAATGACTGGGCATTATTTTTTGTCTCCGTAGTGTTTTAAATCTCTAATATAAGGGTATGTGGTAAGACATCTTTCCATTCCTTGTAACACAATATGCTCATGCAGTTCCCTTCCCAGGAGCCAGTGCTGTGCATAGTTTTCTGCAGGTTTCTCTTTTATTTGCCTGCAGTGCTGGCGCCTACTAATCTAGCTCTAAATTAGGTAGTCGTGGTTTTGTGTTTGAGACATACTCAGTGGCTTATTTCTTCCCTAGCCTTTTGAGGAAGCTGTGAGTGGAAGATATGAAAGTCGGAAAAGCATATGTTTTGGGGTTTTTTTTCTTCTCTGTCCTTTGTTTTTGAAGGTTACTTTCACCTCCAATATTAATATTCAAATTTTTTTTGCTTAAAGAAAAAAAAAATCAGCAATCCATTCCTGTTCTCCAGGAGGGAGCAGATGATACCAATTAAATGCTCTTTTGGCAAGACTTTGGACGTGTAATATTGATGAATGCAACAAAACTGCATTGAGGTTGTTCATGGGTGTGTAGTTGGGAAGCGGAGATTTTTCTGATAGGGGAAGTAAGTGCTCGTCTTACAGGCTGTTCCTAAGGTCACGTATAGTCAATATATGTCATCAGGACTTGTCTTAAGAGAAAGTCATTATTTTATTAAATCTGAAGATAGTGATCTTTATGTCCTGATATCCCAATGGTTTTCAGGCAAAGTAGTTTAATTCTTTAAGCTTCGCATAACTCTTCTTAAAAATACACTTAAATTTTCAGTCTAGCGCTGCGTGTATTTTCCATTCCAGCTTTTTAAATCCCAGAAAACATGTTTTGTTAAGGGAAATGCTGACAGCTCTTCTGTGTGTCTGCCCTGGTGGCAGCGCTGTAATTCCTGTGTAACCCACCTCGATACCGCTCTTCCCCGAACTTGAATGATGTTGCTGACATCATCGCTGTTGCACTGCGGTGTCTGTAAATGTCTGCAGTTGGATGCTCCCATGCAAATTGTAGTGTACCCTTTGGGTGGCTGATACTGTCTGGGGAAGGCTGGTTGGTTGATATTGAAGGACAAGAGTAATGAGTTTGTTTTGGGGTGCTTTTGTCTTAAATTTATGTCGTCTTTTTGTTGGCTTTTTTTTTTTTCTTTTAAAATATCACCACAGTGGCCCAGTGTGAGGAAGCATTTCTGATTATTTTTTTTAGTTAGGCGTAAGCTGACGAGTGGCTTTCTAAAGTTAGTCATAGAGCACCCAAGTACGGGGGCAAGCACCTTCGGAGGAGTTCAGACCTGCTGTTCTGGGGCCGTACTGGCGATGACACCTGCCGGGGCTGTCAGGAAGGCCAAGGGCCGGAGCCAGCCTGTGTCATTCCTTCTGCCAGCACCGCCTGGAAGCTTCGCTCTGCCTGACCTTATCAGCCAGCACAGGCAGCACTGGGAGGGGCTGGAGGCAGCAGCGAGGTGCTCAGGGCCAGGGATGAGACCGTTATCAGGGCATTTGCATAAAACCCGATATAAGCTATGTTTTTCATGTTAAAAACACAAAGCATAACTTCTTGTTGGCGCTTCCCTTGCTTGGGATGGTATCCTAGCTGCCTTCCTATCATGTAGTTGAACCAAGAGGGTTTAGAAAGGTCTCGGAGAGCTGCTTCATATTCCAGGGGGTACCACAGCCAGAGCCCGAGCCGGAGCCCGTCGGAGGTGGCTGCATCATCCTGCAGCATCGATGACTTTTGAGCTCCCAGCTCCCTGGTGACTGCTGATCGCGCTCTGGCAGAGCGCAGACTTGCTGACGTCAGCTGATCCGCTGCAGGAAAGAACAGTCTATTATTGCTAGACCAAAGCACTTCTTTTACAATTGACTAGCTCGACTTACTGTAGCGATAAAAGGAGCCTTTCTTTTAACAAATTCCAGCAAAAAGATGAGCCAGATTGCGTGGCTTGTGTGGTGAGAGGCAGAGCAGCTACGAGGCTAAATTACAGGAGGTCTCCTACTTGTTGTTTTTATGTATTAAATCTGTTATTATATTATAAATCAGTTATTCAAATAATTAAATTATTTAATTTGAATAATTTAATAATTTAAAGTGATTTAAGATCACTTGGGCTGTGGAGGTTATTTTTAATGCTGAAATATAAGTTGACAGCAAAAGACTGTAGAGTGTTCCAAAGACCAAGGAGGATTTCATTTTCTCCAGTAATGCCCATAACCAGAATGGGTGGAGAGAAAGGCAACAGCCGTGCAGCACATCTAGACCAACTGCCACTTTCTTACTCCTGAAAACAATTCCGTTTAAAAGAAGTGGTGTTGGAATTCAAACACAGTGTGACAGCACAGGAAGGGAGGGAAAAGCTCTCCTGGAGGGAAAAGGGCTTGAAAAAACAGTCACTTCCTTGGGAAAACAGATCTGTAGTTGAGCTCAAGTTATGTTCAGGGGTTTGATCTTTTAATACTCAGATACACTAATCAAATGGAGCCTTTGGTACCACAGCCAGATGAAAACTGGCCTTCATTTATATAATACAGTCTCTGCAGACTGGCTGGGTTGGGTTTTTTTTTCCTTGCCCTCTTTTGACAGTAATGAACCAAACACCCAGACCTGGGAGAGAAAGCAAAGCTGAATTTTTTTTTTACCTCCCTTAAACTGCCGCAATGCAGTTGGGGCTCAGAGTTCATGGGAGTAACAACTGCTGCTGGAACGGCTGTGCTCCTGCAGGGTGGGACTGTTGGAAGAGAGCTCGGGAATGTGTGAATTCGCCCCCATATGTTCCTTTCTATCAGCTGGTCCCTTTACACGTGCTTGGAAACCAGATAACATGGCCGTATAGATCGCTTTCCAACCTGTGGAGATTTTCATACAATTATGCAAGATACGTGTCTAATTAAAGCATGCGGCTAACCAATGCCTAGATAACACTTTAATATTTAACAACATATTTTAAGAGATTGCCTGTGTCTTTTAGTATGCAGTTGTAGTCTGGGTTTCTTCCCTGTCTTTGGCAGGATTGATGGAAAGTACGTTTAGCTTGATTCTTACAGAATTTATAATGAGAGCATTTACTGAGCTATACATGTAAACACTTGTACATCAAGACATTAATTGCATAATTGTTCAAGCATAGAGTGTTTGTTGCAACAGCTTCTTGATGTGCAGAGTGAATTGTCAAATGAGTAAATACCCAAACTCCGATGACAATAATGATACTGCTTTTTACATTTGTGTTGCAGTTCTGTTCTAATGCACAAATCTCTTGCTGAAAATCAAATGGCTTCCTGAAAGTTTAGGAACTGAAAAATAAAGGTTGTCCCAGTTTTAGTAGAAAGGAGATACAGCAGAACAGTAATCAGTTCTTCACTGTCTGGGGTAACAAGAACAGGTTCCAGTATCTAAAGCATCACCAGTGACACAGAACACTCCTTGACCGCACCGTGAGCCTCTGTATGGGCTTTTGAAAGGTTAAGTAGGGAGTAGCAGGTACGGCTGTAGCATTTTTGAGTTGTCCAAGAGAGCAGTGAGGAGATGCATCGCACAGAGGTGTAGCTATGTATCCATATATAATGTATATGCATTTGTAGGCATACGGGTTTACATGGACCAGGTAGCTGTTGTTTAAAGAATATTCTCGCTTTAGTTTATCAGTATTGAGTATATTAAATAAAATGTTTCCAGATTTTATATGTTGTACAGGAAACATTTTATGTTTATATATGTAAATATGTATATGCACAGAAACACATTTTTTATATTTGTATTGGACCCTTGCATGCTACAGTTTGAGATGACTTGGCTTTTTTATGACTGCAGCCATATTTTTCCAAACAAGTATATGTGAAATGTCTCTGTAAATACTCCTTTCCCATTATTTTCTCTTAGAAGTGTCATTTCTTTATTTATATGTGTAGTATTTACATTTTGTATACATACCTGCACGCACAGAGTAAGACTGTAAGCAAGCCACACGCAAGTTTAAAAAAGCAGGTTTTTCTTTCATGGATCCTTTCCTACCCCACCATTGTTTTATAATACAAACAAAATGTATTTGTTTTGGCTTTCAGAAAATGGATCCGAGTGGTGTAAAAGTGTTGGAAACGGCAGAAGATATCCAAGAAAGGCGTCAACAAGTTTTGGACCGTTACCACAGGTTCAAGGAACTATCTTCTCTAAGGCGCCAAAAACTTGAAGATTCCTATCGATTCCAGTTTTTCCAGCGTGATGCAGATGAACTTGAAAAATGGATCCAAGAGAAACTGCAGATAGCATCTGATGAAAATTACAAAGACCCAAGCAATTTACAGGCAAGTCCTACTGCCATTTTATGTTCCTGTACTATTAATATTCGGGCGTACCAGGTCAACTGGGGTAGAGAGAACAAACGCAGAACTGTAACTTGATCTGAGGGTGGTGAAGAAAGATTGATGCAAATACCCACAGCCACGTAAAGTGTTCTTCAAAAGCCTGGTTTCTTTGCTGATATAATTGGAATAGTTCTACTAATGGATTAGATGCTAAATCAGCATAGAAAAAGTTACTCAGCGCAATGTGGTGTAAAACCAGCTTTGTTTAATTCTAGAATTTGTTGGACGTTTGGCTATGTAAATAAATGTAAATTAACTCCTTGCTTCCATACACACACAAAAAAGATATTTTTAGAAAATTAACTTGCATGGGTGGAAATAGTTGATGGGTTCTCGGATGTTTGAACACCCCGGTGTACAAGAGCAAACACAATAATGAATTAACTAAAATGGAGATGTTTGAATCCACGTGTGAAATGCAGGGCACAGCTGTTATTTCAAGTGAGATTTTTTTTATTGCTTGTTTGTCACTATTGAGTGTGCATAAAATACACTAAAAACCTTGGTGCTGGGAACTGTGGAGGAAGGCTGCGCACCGAATCTCAGTCACATGCTTTGATGTTTTACTTGCAGGGGAAGCTGCAGAAGCACCAAGCCTTTGAAGCTGAGGTGCAGGCCAATTCAGGGGCCATCGTTAAACTGGATGAGACTGGAAATCAGATGATTAATGAAAGCCATTTTGCATCTGAAACCATAAGAGTGAGTTTTGGTTTTTTCCTCTTACAGACTTTTCCTTAAACACTTTTGTACAGGTTGCATGGATAACTATATTCTAAACCACCTTTTAAAATTCTACAGGTATTTGATTACTGAAATCACTACAGAATTTGTATTTGTGAAGCTTAGAGATATTTTTCTCTTTCATGAGCACCCGGCTCTTATCTTTTTTTGGGTCTAGTTCTGAGGTGAACTACGTGCCAGTGGAGTCCAGGAACTTGGATTGGAAAATCATTAGTAATTCAAAGATGTTTTGAAAGTCACAAGGCAAATTGAATTATTATACTTGTAGTTCTTCCCAAAATGGCTCAGTATCAAAAGCAGCAAATGCACAAGAGCTGGTGTAAGGGATGTTGACCACTCTTTTGTTTGTTTGTTTTTTCCTTCTTATATTTAGCATTTTAATTTTCTGCAATAAGAAATTTAAGTAGCAGAAGTAGCCATGGCAGTAAACTTCAGGCATCTAATTTCTGTGTGCTCTGGCTCAGATCGGGTCTGTAATGATCTTTACTCTTTACGTTTGCATCTCTTTGAATTTGTGTTCCACGGCTTTTTCTGTGAGCTCCAAACAGAGTGTTCCGTCTGCTACGTTTGTCTGGCAGCGAACGTCTCTTGCAACAAGTGCTTACTTGATAACAATCAGTGAGTTTTCTTCACATCCTTTTCCGGGATTTACTGTTGTGGTTTTTGTCTTTCTGTCTAAATCTCCCAACCTGTGTGATGCAATGACAACTGTATTCTTAAAATCTTTGCTGCTGCACTAGGTTTACATTTGAGACCATGTGAGTGCTTATCAATGGTTTTAAAAGTCTGAGCAAACTGTACATTTTTAATCTTGATTCTTTTACTCTTCCCCCTAGGTATTCTCATTTTTTCGCTAGTTGTGCTAGTGTTTTCTGTCTCATTTCCACATGTGTACATGCGCATGTCCCCCCAGTAAATGCTTATTTTTGTTCTCTAGGTCTCACTTTGTTAGATCTGCTGTTTCTGGGCAAAAAGAAAACTCTTGTAATACTGTTATTGTGATAATCAAACTTAACCAATGTGTTTATTATTTCATTGTAACTAAGAAAAGATGGTGACTAAGGAAAGCAGAGTGTTTTTCTTTATACATTATATAATTAAAAAACCCTAAGGAATGATTCTTTTAGAAATCTCGTTGTGATGGTATAGTCTTTACCGCAAATAGGAAAACAACAAACTGCTTTGTAGTTGAGTGACCTTAAATAACAGTGTGTCTTAGCTGCTCAATGTAAGTTGTTATTTGTGTTGTGTTTGGAGTGGTAATTTGCCTTTTACTGGTTCAGTCTTTCACGCCGTACCGGACTGCACAGCGCCCAATAGTAACGGCCACCCAAGTTGGGTCCCACATACGAGTAGGTGAAACTTGTGGCTGTGCAGTGCAACTTCTCTTTGCAACATCTTCTTTCTTCCTTGATTGGCATTTTGCACTATCCTTTTGGGCAGTGCTGAGAAATGGAGTTGTGTGAGCCCTTTCTTCCTTTGACACCTCCCTGCCTGAACTTTCTAAACACATGGGTATCCACCCATGCTAGATGTTCAAAAGCTTCTCTAGCGTGACTTTCAAGTTTCAGATCTCGATGAGCAAAGCATTATAGATGATGGGTGGAGCAGATACTTTCCTGTTTTGCAAGTTGTGTTTCTGTGTGGGAGTGTGGTTTTTCTTTTAATTGTCTATAAAAATTTATGGTTGCTCCCAACAGTTTTGAAAGGCAGAGTGCAACCAGGAGAGACTCAATACTGAAGCTAGTAATTACTCCTAGTATTTCAGTATTATGTTACTTAACAATGTTGGCTAAATATATTAACTGACTAGTGCTAAGAGAAATGGGTAAAATACTGTAAAATGGCACAAGTTTGACTTGAAACAATAAAAATAAATCCCAAAATAAAGACGCAATTCACTTAGTGGGAGTTGACTTAGATGTAAAAGATTGAACATTTGAAGAGAATAGCAGCAAATTTTTGGTCTGACTTCACACTAACATAGAATTTAAATAAAATTTTATCTCAAAATGTTTACCTTATGTAAGCATAACTATTCGATATCGTCATTAATAACAAGTGTGTAAATACTCAGTTCAGTAATTTCTAACTTCGTCTTGTTATATCCCAATATTTAATTTGAAAACTAATGACTGGAGATGAAATTGTAATGAGTTTGTCCACGCTTTATCTAAATTAAGGTTTAGGATCTACATCTTTGGGAAAAAGAAAAATCTTCTGTTAAGGTCAGGAGGAGAAGAAATCTGATCTTCTCTGGTACAGGATTTTAATAACAAGGCCCTATTGTTGTAGACTCGACTGCAGGAGCTGCACCGACTATGGGAATTGCTGTTGGAGAAGATGAGGGAGAAGGGAGTCAAATTGTTGCAAGCTCAGAAGCTGGTGCAATACTTACGGGAATGTGAAGATGTCTTGGACTGGATCAATGACAAGGTATATTATTACCTGATGGGAAGTTTGGTGTGTTTGAATGGAAGTTTTCTATCAACCCATAGTTGCTTGAGTTCAGGTGGTCACACAGAGCTTTTAAAGGCACCTGTATGTTATATTTAGATTATTCATATTGTATAAGCAGTAAGTATGCAAACTACTACTCCTTTGTTTGCAGCCACACACAAAAAAAAGGGTTCTAGGCTAAGGGAGGAAGCTGCCTTGTTGGAGGGGGCAGCTAAACATAAAGAATTCTTTCTTTGCTTTGAGGAGACCTTCGTATTTCTCACAGTGATCAAATTCCTCTAAGAGAAATCTACAACATGTAAAAGCAAATGTTTTTTATAAATATTGTAAATGATCTGTTATAGAAAGAGTTGGCCTAACCAGCAAGCAGTGCTTATTAGTAATTGCAAGTAATTATGTAATTACTTAATGATTGAAATATTGTTAGATATACATAGTAAGGACATTTGCTGCAAGAGAACTGTTGGCTCTTGATTCTTTGAACTCTGAGGAAACAGACCACAAACCACAGTATCACGGAAAAAAAAAGCCACACGATGATCATACGGGTTTTCTTAATGATGGTTTGCTGGTTTGTGTCACTGTGGGTTCAAACTGTAAACTCTGCGTAACCGTTACTGACTCTGATGGTGTGCTTTTCATAAATCTGGCATCAGAACCCAACAGCAAATGCCCATAAACAATCTAAAAATGTAAACAAATTCTAGCCACTCTGTGTACTCTGAAATAGCATGGGCAGTTAGTTTGTAATTGTAAAAGTACGGGGGTTTTTCTGTGTGTGTTTTCTTTCAGTAATTTGAGTCGTGGTAATAGCGATCGTTGTGCACAGAACAGAAAATGTGTGATATGACTGGTTATATTCAATAAGTTGAAAAATAAAAAAGAGCAAGCAAGATGAAAAAATAATACTCTTGATGATCTTGTATGTTTTCTGCAATAAAGGAGAGATGTTGGCCGTGATGGAAGGTGTGGTTTAATGGAGGAAAACTTGTAGTTTTAAATCTGACTTTGAAAACAGTGATTGAAACTGTCTTTGACCTGTTCAAAATTAGGACAGTTTGCTTCCTATTTTCAGTCGTGATCTCCCATCAGTTATATTGACTTGACCTTTTTTTTCTTCCCCTCTCCCTCCCCCCCCCAACATCTTAGGAAGCAATAGTGACCTCAGAAGAACTTGGACAGGACTTAGAGCATGTTGAGGTTTTGCAAAAGAAGTTTGAAGAGTTCCAGACAGACCTTGCAGCTCATGAGGAGAGAGTAAATGAAGTGAACCAGTTTGCTGGCAAACTTATCCAGGTAAACATTCACATGTGGTGAAAATCTGTGTTGGCAAGTCCGGTGTAAAACAGGAAGCTTTTGTCTGCAAATTCCTCTTTTTCCTCCTAATTTGGTAGCAAATCTTTAATCTTTACTCTAACTGTGCCTAGATCCCTGGCTATCTTAATATTTGATTTCCTTGTTCTTCTGCTGAACGGCTCGAGTAACTGCCCCAGCTGAGAATGTTTCTGAAAATGTGGGGAGCAACGATAAGAGAAATTGTTGTATTTCGGGTTAAGTGTATTTCCCCTGGACAACCAGGATTAATGTATCTTCTCTTCTGGTATGTCATCTGGGGCTTGGTCAAGGATTGAGATAGGGCAGGAAGTGTTGCATTCCAGGACAAAAAAGATTCTGTTTACAGCCCTCTTCCCATTGACTAATTAGTGCACTGGGAAACTTAAAATACTGTGCAAGAATGTTTATACAGTGGGATTTCAGGAAAACAATCAAATTGGGTGATCACCTGGAAAGTACAGTTCTTATAAACTGATCTCTTGAAAAGCAGCAGTGTTTCAAGGTTTTGTCAATGGATGTAAAACCACAGAACACAAGAAAATAGAATTTTTCCTTTTCTCGATAGGAACAACACCCTGAAGAGGAACTGATTAAGTCCAAACAGGATGAAGTAAATGCAAGTTGGCAGCGTCTTAAGGGGCTTGCCCTTCAGAGGCAAGGAAAACTCTTTGGGGCAGCTGAAGTTCAGCGCTTCAACAGGTACGATCTTGGCTGGATCTGCTGAAGTGATGTAATGTTTGTGTGGATGTTTAATGACGCATTCAGCCGCGTACAGTACTATGAGAAGAGCTACTGTTGTCTGTTACATTTTTGCTTTACTCTTCCTCATGACTTGTTGAATGAGCACCTTGCCAATTTTGTTTGTTCTTTCAAACAACATTTGCCAATTTTGTTTGTTCTTGCTAATGGCAGCTTTGCTTCCCATTCCTCTGAGGGCTTTCTCCCACCAATTTTGTCCTAGATGAGCCTTAAAAAGGGTGTTTGTTTTCAGACGGATGTCAGTCCAAATGTTCCACAGGTCTTTGAGCAGTGTCTTTCTATCCTCATTTCTATCTGCAGCACTTTGAGATTTGCTGTAATTAAGTCAGAGAGGGGTCCAGAGTGGGAAATGAACTTATTAGGAGATGGTGCTTAGTGGTGCTGTAACTTGTTTGCATCTGATGACACCATTTGAAGAATGGCCTACCAGTACACTTCAAGGTTTTTTGAGGTTTAAAAAAAAGAACCTAATTTTTTTAGGGGTAGAAGGGGTTTTATTTGTGGTATTTGGGGTTTGTTTTGTTTTGTGTGGTTCTTTTTTTTTTTTTAAAAAGGGATTATTGTAGTTGGCTGCAGTGTTTATATATATACAGCTATATGGGTTTAGATGCCAATACATCTGGCATACATACCGGAAAACATCCTGCTTGCTTTCTTCCCTTTTCCATACAAAATAGGCTGCTTTCAATTTGTGCTTTGTTTTGAAGGGATGTGGATGAAACAATCAGCTGGATTAAGGAGAAAGGACAGTTGATGGCCTCCGACGATTTTGGCAGAGATTTAGCCAGTGTGCAGGCTTTATTGCGGAAGCATGAAGGCCTGGAAAGAGATCTTGCAGCTCTGGAAGATAAGGTAACCATATGAGATGCGTTTTACTTATGATTTAAACAAGGTAACCTGCTTGTAAAAAGCTAGAAGCTCATTCACTGTTTGTGACTGGGTTTAGGTTAAGGCCCTGTGCGCAGAAGCTGACCGTTTGCAGCAGTCTCACCCCATAAATGCTTCTCAAATTCAAGTGAAACGGGAGGAGCTGATTGCCAACTGGGAACAGATCCGAACTCTGGCAGCGGAAAGGCACGCTCGCCTTAACGACTCCTACAGGTAGGAATACTGTCATGCCAAAATTACCTTCCTTAGTCAAATTTAACAGAGAAATCTTCGGAGGAGAAGAAACGGATGCTCTTTCCAAAATTTTAGCATGATTGTGGTGTTTCCAGAAGCAGTCTTGTTCACTGAATTCGTATTTTACAATAACATCTTGTAGTAAAAGAAGTGTTTACGTGATAAATAAATACTTAAAACTTTTGGTCTTTCTCTGGATGTGGCTCAATTATGAAAACAGACACCCTGATGTTCTAGGAAATTTGCTTTTTTTCCTATTTGAGTCAATACCTGCATTTTAAAGTACAGTATCTGACTGTATGGAACATCACTGTTGAGAAGCCATACTAAAACCAAACTAATCCTAATATGTGGTCAGTATGCATACTTTCTGGTTTTGTTTTTCTGCTGTTCCCTCTCATGATGCATGATTTATAGTGGTGGAGACCCACGCAAGTAATCATTGTTCATTTGCCTTCCTTGTCATAATATCTTCATATCAATTAACAGCAAATTTAAAAGGGAAACAGAAGTGGATCATTGTTGCTGATAAGCGTTACACACGTGCCAAAGGCAATAGCTGTAAAGGTGTGCTGAACGGAATCCGAGAACTTGTTTGATTGTTTTAAGGCTGAGGCATGTGGAGTTGAAACTTTCTGTCAGTTCCCCACACCCGCTGTGTAATGGTTGTGACAGAGCATTCTTATGGGCTCTGCTTTGAGAACTGTCATTTGATTTCTGGTGTCTTCAACAGACAGGCTTCTAGTTAGGATTATTTCTTTTACTTTCAATAAAAGTTACACACCAAATGCGTCTTTAAGAAACTGATTTTCAAACTTAGCATTTTACTAACTTTAAAAGGCTTCTTTTTTTGATTGGGAGCATATTTAGTTATTTAATATTCTGATGCATTTTGGTATTGTGTTGTTTTGTTTCTGTCTGAAGAACAGCTTTTATGTTTGTAGCCCTTTCTTTAGAGTAAGGATGGAGAAACTATGCAAACAAAATTGTTCCCAACCGTTTTTTTTTCTTTTGTGTTCCTAAGGCTGCAGCGCTTTCTTGCAGACTTCCGAGACCTCACCAGCTGGGTGACTGAGATGAAGGCTTTGATAAATGCTGATGAACTTGCCAATGATGTGGCTGGAGCAGAAGCCCTTCTAGATAGACATCAGGAACATAAGGTACCATGGTTATACAGCCAAATCCAGTCAGCAACACTCAGGAACTGATTTGTACATCCAACACAGTCACCGAGTCAGAACTGCTGATGTTGTGTCACTAGAATCCTTTGATCATGCAACCAACAAAGTACTCGATTTTTACTTTGTTTCTTGACAGTAGAGATACACTAATAAATACATATTTAAGAATGCTTCTACTAGAATTTTATAAAAAATAATTAGACCTGATAGCAGTCAGTTGGGCTAACGACTCTTTTAGTTCTCCATCAGGAGGAAGTGCTATGAGTAAGCAGAAAGAATGCAGCTTAAAACCAACCTTTAGTTTCATTTTAACATCTAAATTTATACTTACCTTATCTGCATCGTAAGGTAATACATTTCATTCTGGTTTTCATGTGATGTATTCAAAGGTAGTAGAATGTTTATCATTCAGATGTCCAAAATGACGTTACTGTGTTATTTTCAATAGCAATTTTCATATTCTGGCACTAAGATGGAGTTTGGTAACAGCTTAAAGCTTTCATGTGCTCTTTCGTAGGGAGAAATTGATGCCCATGAAGATAGCTTCAAATCTGCCGATGAGTCTGGCCAGGCTTTGCTTGCTGCTGGGCACTATGCTTCTGATGAAGTAAAAGAAAAGGTAAGTTGAGAGCAGGAGCTCCTAGAAGAATTTTGTCTCTTTCTTTCATGTCTCTTAATTTAAAAGCTCATTTCTTGTTAAGATTCTAAGCTGCAAAGTATAATCCCTCTAGGGTACAGGGCTTTTCCCATGTATTTAAGTAATGTGTGCTTTTCATTCGCTAATTGACAGCTTCTTCTATCTGTTGGGAGCAACTATTAGGCTTGTTATTACTATCTATTAGGAACTATTAGTATCTTTCTTCCGAAAATAAAATGGGTTACCTGTTTATCTGAGTTTAGGCTTGCTATCAGAAGTGTCAGTAAATACTTAGTATTTCTAAATTCTTGTTTTCAAGCTAACTGGGCCTCTCAAGAAGTCTCTGTATTGAAACGTTGCTCAATCAAACAGTTCAAGTGCCATAAGTGAGAGAGGGACAAAGATTTCAGAGGCTGAGAAAGGATGATTTGCTGAAGAGCTTCTCTTATCAAGAGTTCTGCAATCAAAAAGAATGATTTTCTATTAAATATTTCTGTAAAGATTTAATTTTGAAAATGGGAGGTTTCTGACTGAAGTCAGAAGGTTGTAGCCGCTACTCAAGTTTGATAAGCTGGAAAAAGGCCTCCCCTGCATGAGGTGGATGATACCAGCAAGAGGAGAATGATTCTTGACACAGGAGGTCATTTTCAGCCCGGTGTTAACCTCTTCTTTGGAGTCACAACTTGATTTTTACATTGAGATGGAAATGAACCAGACTGTTTAATTAAAATTATTGTATGTTCCTCTTCCCAATCCATTAGCTGACCATCCTCTCAGATGAGAGATCTGCCTTGCTGGAGCTGTGGGAGCTTCGCAGACAGCAGTACGAACAGTGCATGGACCTGCAGCTTTTCTACAGAGACACTGAACAAGTCGACAACTGGATGAGCAAACAAGAAGTGAGTGTAAATCTTCAAACTCTCCAGATGTGGTTGATTTTTATTTCTGGGTAGTGTTTGGTAGATTTAAACAATTTGTATTTACTAGTGGCCGTGATTGCCGCTAAACATGCACGATTGAGCAGGGTGCTGTGCAGTTACTCATCTGACTGCCCAAGCTGCCACGACTGCTTCCATCTAATGCTGAAACTATTAGTTGTGACAAGTTGGCTTGTGGTTGCTTCTAGGTATGTTTAGCTCTTGTAAAATGCTGTTAGAATAAGAAGCTAAAAAGAACTTTTCAGAATATTTGGCTGTTAGAGGCATTTAGGGAACACCATCCCCTCTGCAGTAATACCAGGTGGTAGGAAACCTCACTGGCCATGCTGGATTTGCCTTAGAGCAGCTGGGCATAGAAACATAAAAATCAGTGATGTGTTTGTTTCCTCACTGCAGGCATTTCTGCTGAATGAAGACCTTGGCGATTCTCTGGATAGTGTGGAGGCTCTTCTAAAGAAGCATGAAGATTTTGAGAAATCCCTAAGTGCCCAAGAGGAGAAAATCACAGTAAGGCATTTACATTAGGTGATCGCTAAATGGGCAAGAAATAAAACAAGTGGATTTGTTGACTGGGGAGGAGGCGCTGCTGCAGGATGACAGAGAAGGATGGGGTTTGCTATGCAGAATGATGCACTGTTACATGGGATGTATTATCTCTAAAAGATATGTATTGTCTCTAAAATGGAAAATAGTGGAAAAAGATAGGATAGGGATCCGTTGCTGCCTCAGAGTGCGGAGTAGCCCAATGCTTGCATGTCATGCCAGCACACGTATGGGTGAAGATTTGTCAAGAATCTGCACTTCTTCCACGTGCAAGAGGACACTACAGATAACAAGAGGTGTAACAACAGCTATCTTAGCAGCTTTCTGTTAGTTTTACTGTGATAGGCTTTTGAGAATTAATCTACTAAGTAAACTTGAACAGACAATTTTTACTACACAAATAAATGGAAAACTGTTTTCTCTTTAGGCATTGGATGAGTTTGCTACTAAATTGATTCAGAATAACCATTATGCCATGGATGATGTTGCTACACGCAGAGATGCTGTAAGTATCTAAAATAGATTTGTATTGTAGACTTTAAATCATATCCTTCTTTAGTATTTTAAATAGTGTAGTCAGCAGAGCTCTCCCAAAACTACAGATACACTGATGTTTTTTTAAAAGCTTGAGGAATTTAAAAACCTTTACTTTTCCTTCAGCTGCTGAGCCGCCGAAATGCCCTTCATGAAAGAGCTATGTACCGCCGTGCTCAACTGGCAGATTCTTTCCATCTGCAGCAGTTTTTCCGAGACTCTGATGAGCTAAAGAGCTGGGTTAATGAAAAAATGAAAACTGCAACAGATGAGGCATACAAGGTAACCATAAAGAAGAATGTTAGAATAAATGTAAGGCAATACCAGGCTTAATGTAGTCCATCTAGTGATATGAAGCAGTGTCAGCCAAAATGTTGGTGACAGTAGGCAGTATTAATGCCAAAAGGAGGAACTGTAATATCTCCTGAACCTCAAGGGTTTTTTTCCATCATGCTGTAATCATACTTACTCCATAGCTTAAATATTCTGATTTAAGGCATATTTTTGGCACGTCTCTAAATGTCGTCTAGGTTTTTAAATTTTTCAGAGACCTGTAGATGCTAGTTTTGGATTGAAAGGGTCTTTTTGTTTCTTCATCTGTAGGATCCATCCAACTTGCAAGGTAAAGTTCAGAAGCATCAGGCTTTTGAAGCAGAGCTTTCTGCTAACCAGAGTCGTATTGATGCACTGGAGAAAGCTGGCCAGAAGCTGATCGATGTCAATCACTACGCTTCTGATGAAGTGGCAGCTCGCATGAATGAAGTGATAAGCTTGTGGAAAAAACTTCTGGAGGCCACTGAGCTCAAAGGTACGACTTGCTCAGAAGAATTTGGGCAATTCTTTTTTTTTTTTCTAGGGAGTTCAGCTGGGAAAAGACAGGAAGTGAGAAAAAGGAAGTGGAGAACTTAAGTCCTCTCTTTCCTCTTGGTCAGGTATAAAACTGCGCGAAGCCAATCAACAGCAGCAGTTTAATCGCAACGTGGAAGACATTGAGCTGTGGCTGTATGAAGTAGAGGGACACTTGGCTTCTGATGATTATGGAAAAGATCTTACTAATGTTCAGAACCTTCAGAAGAAACACGCCCTGCTAGAGGCAGATGTTGCTGCCCATCAGGTAAGGGAAATATTTTTTCTTCCTGACGTTTTAGATCGGCTCGCTCAAAAGTATTCACTCCAGAGACCTTAGCAGGTCTGTATTTTCATAATTTTTGTAGCTTCAGGCTTTACAGTTTATTAATCAGAAATCATTTTGAACTGAAACATAAACTGTGTGTCTCTAAGAACAATATCTTCAGGTCTCTGACAAAAATGAGCTTTTTGAAAGAGTAAAATGATTCCATACTGTGTGCTGCTGCCAGGACATTATTGTTTTGTGCTGTGAGCACCAACTTAAAAAGATGCACATAGGAAATAATTCCCCCCTTAGACTCTCCTTTTGCAAAGAGCTTGTTCTTGTTCAGTTTGTTTTCATGTAACTCTTAAGAAGCTGGAGGAGGGAGAACAGATGAGTCTTTAAATATAGAACTTTACAGCAAATGGTTCCTTCATTTGCAAATGATCTCTTGCCAAAATTACTGCACTGGCAGTGCGCAGCTGAGGTTCTTCTGTCACAATATCTTAATATTTATGACCTGAAAATGTTTTCAGTCAGAGCCATCTTACAGAAATTTGGACATAATGCTATTGCTGAATTAATTTTAGGATCGTATAGATGGCATTACCATTCAGGCACGCCAGTTTCAAGATGCTGGGCACTTTGATGCTGACAATATCAAGAAGAAACAAGAAGCTTTAGTAGCTCGTTATGAAGCTCTGAAGGATCCCATGGTTGCTCGCAAGCAGAAACTTGCAGATTCGCTCCGCCTGCAACAGCTTTTCCGTGACATTGAGGATGAAGAGACTTGGATTAGGGAAAAAGAACCTATTGCAGCTTCAACAAACCGAGGTTGGTCCATCCTGATATCTCCAGGATTTAGATGTCAGAATTGTTGTTATAATTTTTCTCTCCTGAAAATTTCTGAAATGTTTATTGTAATTAACGTTGCTGGAGTTACATATTTGCCATCACCCATGGTTCTTTAACTGTTAGGTCACTTCTGCAATTCCAGTGGGTGACTTAGTTTTCCAAGTGCTTTGTCTTCGTTGTGATAGTAAGTTTGTCTAGTACTGATTGCAGCTTCCTTGAAATTTTTGTTTAGTCTGATGACTTTGAATTAGCTGATTAACTGTTTTATGTCTTTCAGGCAAGGACTTAATCGGTGTCCAGAATCTGCTAAAGAAACACCAGGCTTTGCAAGCAGAAATTGCAGGCCATGAGCCCCGTATTAAAGCAGTCACACAGAAAGGAAATGCTATGGTGGAAGAGGGTATGTCTCAGTGTTTTTTAATACTTTCTCTTTCAGAAATCAAAGTCTTCGTGCTGGACTTTGTTCTGTGGCCCTGTACAATTAAGAATTATGGCTTTTTTTTATCCAAGCAATAGACAGGTACCTGCTAACAGGGTGAACTTCTCATCATTCATCTGAAAATAAAAATAGATTTCTTGCTGGGAACTTGTCATGATTTTGACAGTTCTCCATCTGCTCTTGAAAAACATGAGAGCCCTGTATTCAACAGCTTTGTGTCTATGATATTTATTCTCCCTTTTTAAATCTATGAAAGGTTTGTATCTGAGGTACTTAATCGTGATGTGAGAGGTGATCCTCCACAAAGACAGCAAGAGCCATTCCCACTTCTAAATAAGTGTGTACCTTTATTTCCAACTGGGTGTTCTTAATACCAGAATACTAAAAAAAAAATAAAATAAATTCCCCTGATTCCAGGGTTCAGAATGCCTGTCTGAAATAATAATTGTCTGTTATCTGGAAAGACCTTTCCCATTTCCTCATCAATGGGAAATGTTATTATGCAGCTTGTTTTGTTTTTAATGATTCAAATGTTCCTAGTACAGTTTGATTGACAGGTACAGGGCTTCCCGTCAGAGGCAAAAAACAACCTGAGTTGTGCTTTCATTATTCTACTCAGAATAAACTACCTAAGTTTAAATGGATCTTATTTCTGTGACTTACAAGAAGTACAGGTAATCTTTTAGTGTGTATTATTTATGTCCCCTTAAGTCCTTCAGTTCCCTCTCTCTTTCTGTTACCTAGGACATTTTGCAGCTGAGGACGTGAAAATCAAATTGAATGAGCTAAACCAAAAATGGGACTCTCTGAAAGCTAAAGCATCTCAGCGTCGACAAGACTTAGAGGATTCCCTGCAGGCTCAGCAGTACTTTGCTGATGCTAACGAGGCAGAATCCTGGATGAGGGAAAAGGAGCCCATTGTAGGCAGCACAGACTATGGAAAAGATGAAGACTCTGCTGAGGTATTTATTTGAGATCTGTTGCTTGAATCAGTTTTTGCATAAACGCAGGAAGGATTTTTCCAGTGGTAATAAAATAAGGAGCTCTGCTAATTTCAGGATTCTTAATAAAAAAGACAGAAAATTCTTGCATCAAGCTGAATTTTGGCTGGGTTTCAAAAAGTGACAGGTTTTTTTCTGTGTCCTAGTTATTGCACATGAAATTCTTCTCTTCGGTACATTAAACCAATTTTGAAGAAGCTTTATATTTTAATTTTTTTTTAATAGGAGTTTTGTAAAGTGTAATGAGACTAATATCAGCAAATTCCTTACTGTTGTTGCATTTAGGTGCAAGTCTGATTTTCTGCAGTTCATTGGTCTGGAAGTAAATTTTTGTCTAGAGTTATTTTACTACTATCATTCTGTGGCCAAACGGTGTCCCAGAGGCTGTTGAGTGACATTTCGTCAGAGTGAAGTGCAGTTTAAAGGCATCCTTTCAAACTTAACGCTATTTCCTAATTGATATGTGGTACTCCTGGTCACAGCAAAAGAATGTGTCTGAGATAAGGTAGAGGAAAAGCACCAGAAGCATTTGGACTACTATCTAGCCTGTGAATAAATAGAAGTGGTTATTCTCATGAGAGTCACAAGACTGGCAGCTGTGAAAATCCCACATTCCCTGTGTGTGGAGCCAAAGTGTGTATTTTAAGCAGAGTGGTATTTGTAAAATGGCCAAGGTGTACACGTTGTTTTTATCTTTCACTTTCAGGCTCTTCTGAAGAAACATGAAGCTTTGATGTCTGATCTTTCCGCTTACGGCAGTAGCATCCAGGCATTAAGGGAACAGGCCCAGTCATGCAGGGTAAGGAAAGATGCTAATTGTGTTGCTAAAATTCTTGGGTCAGCAGAAGGTAAAGACAAAGCTTAATAACAGTTGGTTTTGAGAACTTATTGCGGACTGTACTTGATTTTCTCAAAAAACTTAGTGGTCTGTTTTTATAATCATCATAAGCAGCTGTGTTGCCTTGGAAGAAAAAATTATAATGTGGTGGTTTTCAAGGTTTGAGCCCAGACAGCACCTATCTGCATTACATTTATTTCAACAAGAAACATTTTAAGGCACTACAGCAGCTTTAACTAAGGCTGAAATATTTTTTTTAGGACAACTACATTGATTGTAAGAAACACAGAGCAGCTCATTTCTCTTGTGCTCCTTCTTTGTTAGCAACAAGTTGCTCCTACAGATGATGAAACTGGAAAAGAGCTCGTTCTGGCACTCTATGATTACCAAGAGAAGAGTCCCCGGGAGGTGACTATGAAAAAGGGAGATATCCTCACCTTACTCAACAGCACCAACAAGGTATGCTCTTGCCTTCGGGTTTGCTGGGCTGCTTGGCTCGCTTGGTGGTGTGTGTTCTGCAGAACATTTTTGGGTTTGTTTGCTCTTTTGAATAAGAGCATTGAAAGAAGTTAAAAGAATTTGCACATTCAGTCCATGTTCCCCATTCAGCTCTTTCACGTACCTCTTCAGGTCTTTCTTGTGACTCCTCTATAGGTGCTAGCTTTTCAAAGTTAAATAAACAACACATGCTATAGTGGTTTGTCTGTGAGAAAACTTACTTCCCTACCGTTGAGGAATTTTTGACCAGACACAAGGGGAGATACGAAAGTAAGACCTAGATGTCTTCAAGAGACAGTTTGTTTGAAAGCATCTCCATAAAAAGAGCAAACTGTCATAAGCATCACTGCTTTCCTTCTGTTAACAGAAGGGTCTGATTTCCAGCTTTTGGTTGCTCAGCATACTTTATACTTGGTGCTTCCCTTACAGAGGTTGTTTTGTTGTGTTTTTTCTTTCCAGGACTGGTGGAAGGTTGAGGTTAATGACCGTCAGGGCTTTGTACCAGCTGCATATGTGAAAAAACTTGATCCTGCCCAGTCTGCGTCCCGAGAGAATCTGCTGGAAGAGCAAGGCAGCATCGCGTTGCGGCAGGAGCAAATAGACAACCAGTAAGATCTAACTGATGAGATATGACAGCCATCCAGCATGTGCTGGCTTGGCCTTTGCCTTGCATCTGCCGGAAGTTTAGATGGATGACTCTTACAGTAGGGAGTAATTAATTGGAGCAAAACAAGGGGCTCCTTTACCAGGGGCACCATATTGAGTTGGTTTTGTTCTTATTCTCAATTTTCTTGTTGCTTTTCCCATTTTTTTTAACCGTAAAACTCATGACACTAGAGCTCAACTTGCTGTCTGACTCCAGTATTTTATGTGTTCCTTTTGTTGGTGTACCTAACAACTTAAACTTGTTTGTGAGTTATATCTGTCCTAAGCAGCTCTTGTATTTGTAGTTGTCACTTCTGAATGTGTAATCCATTTTGAAAAGCTTTCTGAAATTTGGTCACATAAAGTACAGTACTCTCCCTATATAGGGCTGCCTCTGGAGGTGATCTCCTTAGGATCTGCCACTACTTTGGTGCTATGAGGTTACTTTTTTTACTGAAATGTGGTGCCATCATTTTTTGCCATTACTTGGGCTGAAGTGTGCCCCCTCTCCTGTTTTTTGGGGTTTTTTGGGTTTTTTTTTCTTTTCCCCCTCTCTTAATAGAGAGGAGCACGCCGTTGCAAATAGAGGAAACTACAAGACTGCTTGGTAGTGACCTCCTAAAGCACATGGTGGTTGTAGATTAGTTCAGGCAAGGGCTGTGGGTGATAGCTGGGAGCTACAGCCTCATCTTATCAAGCCACTTGGAAGCCAAAGCTGCAGGTTTGATGCACACTCCCATCTGTTTGCGCAGCTACGCTGTTGTTCTACGCAAGAATTTCTTCCCACTCAGTTGTTTTGAATCACCAGCTATTACAGGGGCATACAATAATTACTAGCTTTAGCTCAAGAATTAAGAAGAAAAAAAAAAAAAAGCCCAAACTCAAAATTAATAAAAAAAGCTTGTACCAGTGAGAAGAAAGCAGACTGGAAAATACACGATATTCAGGATTTTAATAATGCTAACTTTCTCTATGGGTTTGCCTACTGCCTTTTAAGAACTAAACCAGGGGGGCCTTATTTTCGAGCCTAGGAGAGGGAGACACCCTTTAGTTGACAATCACATGGCACAACGATCAGGGAACGAGGAGACCTTATAGAGAGGGTTCAACTGTACTGCTGAGGTTTCCTTACGTGAATTGTACTCTTGGTCTGATTTGCTTTGTTTGCTTCTGAATGACACCTAATTTTCTCCATTTAAATGTGAACTCTTAACCATCTCCTACCACAGACAACCCATGGATGGAGCTGCTGCTTTCATTATTTTTGTTAATCTGACTAATTTTTTGCATGCATTTGCTGTGCTCCCTCTGTCTGTGCAGGACTCTCATAACTAAGGAAGTCGGCAGTGTATCTCTGCGTATGAAACAGGTCGAAGAACTGTGAGTAGGATTAGCCCTTTCTAAACCATGCTGTCTCCGTACTGTCACTGTTCGTTCTCCCTCTCTCTGTTTCTTTCTTTGGCAAAGCTGCTCCAAAGAGACATGAAGGAAGCAATTCCTGCAATGTGAAGTATTTTAGTCTAGATGAGTGTCGTGGTGTGTGTTTCGTGTGTTCTTACAGCCATCCAGCTGCTTATCTTGTTGGTCACCAATCTGCTGCTAAATTGGTTGATGGTGTTATTTTCCATTATGCTGATTTTGCATTACCAACCGAGGCTTTAGTGGTACCTAGACTATTTTCTTTAAAAAGCATCTCTTGTATTTTCTGAGGTGCAAATAGCAATGTATATATATAAATATATATACACCAAGTATGATGTCACATATAAATGCCTTAGAGTTTGGGACGGGTGGGGCTATGACAGTTTAGCACATAAAGTAACATTTACACTTGGCAGTTAAAAAGCATTAGTTCATAGGGTGATTGTTTCTTATTGTAACAATAACTTGATTTTCAAACTTGTGTTGGTATCTCCTGGAAAAAATACCAAATTTGCATTGTGGCCCTGGAAATTGCTGGGAGATCCAAAGCAATAGCGTTAGTTGTCTGTGCCTGACTGTCTTTTCATAGAGAATGTGTTCCTTCAGAATCCAAAGTGAAAGTGTTATGTTAATCTCTGAAGTGTTACAAAGCAACTTTGAGGGAAGGGCTGCTTCTAAAGGGATTTTGCCCCAGATCCTCTCTGAGCCTCACCAGTATTTAACACCTAGGATGGTGTGCTGAGGCAAACATCTGCAGTCTGGCCAGGCTTCGCAACAGTGTGTTCCTGCTTTGCAGTAGCTCATTCAAGTCAGGGTAGACTGTTTTCACTCCAACCTAATACAAAAGATTCCAAGTTCATTTCTGTCCAGCCTTTCAACCAGGATGGACAGGAAACCACAAAGTCTCTGCTTCCAAGTGTTAGAGTTGATGGTCAGTTTGATGTGAAGACGTTACAGCCCAGGGTACCAAGGATTTTCTTCGACAGACTTGGTCAGCTCTGAGTTAGGAAAATGCTGCTACTTAGAACTCTTCAAGCCGGGAGGTTGTAATTGCTCACTATTTAGCTGTGTCTCCATTGGGGGAAATGAAAACACTGTAAGGCTGCTGTTTCCCACTTGAGAACCCTGCAGGTGTCTCAGAGTTGTCGTACATAGTTTGATTTAATAACATCGAGATATCCTCGTGACTTAATGATGGGAATGGGATTCAGTTGTTGATCGCTGTAGTAGACCAATGTACAGTGTGATGCAGGATATAAAAAAACCCGTCCAGATGCAGCTAGAATCATCTTCCATAAGACTTAGGGTAAAAATAAGAATGGCTGTTAAGGGTGGGGCTTCTCTGAATGCAGGTTTTTTAAAAGCAGTCATTATGCATTGCTGCAGAGATCTTCAGTATCAATGTCTGTTAAAACTGTTGGCTTTTTTCAGCAGCAAGTTGGGAGAGGTCTTGTAGGATTGTCTCTGTCTAGTTGGTTACCAGGAATTAAATAGGAGACATCAATTTTCTTGTGGTTTTAAATGAATGGCTGGTCTTCTGAGGTTTATTTACCTGTTCAGACCACTTTAAATATTTGAGAGGTTTTACTTTGCATTTATTCTACTATAAACGACCAGTAACTTGTTGGGAATTCCACAGGTATAAAAGCAGTGTATGTGAAATGAGTTTATGGATTTCCCAGTTGAATATAGTTGTGTCATCAAAGAAAGAACACCTATTTTGAAACATTCAGCATATTTTGCACTGAATAATGGCTGGGTAAGATGTAGCCATTCATGTCCAATGGCTGGGAGGCTAGTGGATTTTAATAATCTGATGGCAAACCCAGTGTGCTGTGGGAAAAAACTTCTCAGAAAGTAAGACACTATGGGATCGTTCTTGCACCGTGGTGCTGCTGTAGCTTAAGATCACCTTCACCTCAGCTGTGACTTGGGTTTGCTTTTGCCCACTGAAGTGTTGCATGTGGGAGGTCTCATTCTGGTGTACGTACCCACGTAGGAGAGACACGTGTAGTTTACCTTTACCTGATGCCTACAAGTAGATGGTTCCGTAGAAGAACAGTGAGTATACTGCAGGGATTTCCCTCATCTGTCACCGATACCAGAACTCAGTAAATTACTGTGACACTGCTCATTTCGATCTGACTGGCCCCTGCTTTCCTTTTCTGCTTGTTCCAGGTATCACTCTCTTCTTGAGCTGGGAGAAAAACGTAAAGGCATGCTAGAAAAAAGCTGCAAAAAATTTATGCTTTTCCGTGAAGCTAATGAGCTTCAGCAGTGGATTAATGAGAAGGAAGCTGCTCTCACTAATGAGGAAGTGGGTGCTGATCTGGAGCAGGTTGAGGTTCTACAGAAGAAATTTGATGATTTCCAGAAGGTATGTTGTAATGCTGCATAATGGATGTCATTGGTTTTGGTCTCTCCCTTCAGGCTTTCTGATTACATGTCCGTGATAATTTTTGCATAGCTGAGCATAGTTGAGAGGGAAACATAGCTTTGGAAATGAAAAGGTGTATATATTTTGGGAATAAAAAGGTATGCACACTTTTATTTTAAATTTTGATTGGTGAGGATAGAGAGGATCCCACATTAAAAAGTCTCCAATTTGGTCACAGTCTCTGGTTGCTACGTGCTTCCCGGCTCCCAGAGAACTGAAACTCTCTTTCAACACATTCAAATTTAGAACCTGCCAAGCTTTGGAGGAATTTCATTTTGTACAAAACATAACCTTCAGTTAAACTGTTCCTATTCCTTTGTGTTGAAAAGAAAGATGCGTTTTAGTTTCCATCTGTAGAGTTTTTATTCCCAAGATATGAAAAAATACTTCTCTGTTTCAAAATGCTGGTAGGTTTTCAGTTTTATATTTTTTCTCCCTGTTTGCAATACTAGGTAATTATGGGGGGTGGTTTTTATTTTGCACAAGGTGTGAAAGAATTGCTTGGGCAGATAGCATTTATTCTGTCTGCTTTGGTGAGATACTGAGCACTGAAATGCAAAGATGCCTGACCTTATACATTAAAAAAGACAGTGATTTGACAGTTCTGTGTCCATTGTCACATTTACAGCTTGAAAGCTGGCTAACAAACCATTTGAGCCAACCTTGTAGTGTAGGTGAGAAGATGACAGCAGTTACTGGATTTGGGTTCTTTTAAAGATGGTGGTTGAAATTAAAATGTTATCTATTAAAATTTAAGTGCTATTTCTCCACTACTATTTTTTAACCAGGTTCACTTTCTGCCTGTAGAAAGCTCTCTGACAATCTGTTTGGCTGGGAGTGCTTAAGTGTTGTAGAGAAATTACTTCCTAAGTTGGTCTTTTAGGTTATTCATGTAGTAATATGAACAATAGCTTTTGATCTTCACGTTGGTGATGTTGTATACTTGACAGTTTAAAAGGTTTCTTCCATTTCTTGACTGTTAATTAATTTGGTGTATGGAAAACTCCGATAGCGCGTTCATTAATGCAATGATGCTCGGTGGTTTCTTGGCGTAGACTCTGGAGCATTGGATGTTCACTGGGAACTGTAGAGGTCAAGTGTGCTGAATTCCTGCTGTTCACAAACCATCTACTTTCTGGCACCCCTGGTGTGCCAACTTGTTCCACGTGTTTTGCTTGTGTGAATGTTAATGCTGTGATATTTTGCTGTTCTGTGCAGGATTTGAAAGCTAACGAGTCACGTCTGAAGGACATAAACAAGGTTGCAAGTGACCTGGAGTCAGAAGGGTTGATGGCAGATGAAGTGCAAGCAGTACAGCAACAGGTCTGCTCTTTTTCTGAGTTACTCTAATCCTCTTGAGAAGCAAAAGACTTTTTTCCTTTCTTTTGCCTGTGTGTCATTGCAGGATTCTGGCTGTTCTGATAATGCTGGTTTTCTAAGCAAAGATACTTAAGGCCTGTTCTGTAGAGTGGCCACCACAAGGGTACCCTTTGAATTGTTTCTTTTTAAAAAGTGCTACAGCAAATTGCACCATCTGGGGCTTTTTTCTTTTCTTTTTTTTTTGGAATGGGAAGTCTTTAAAATGACATTGGAAGTCACAGAGGATCCATGCATTAGCTTTGCTTCATGTAATTTTATAATGTCAGTCTTCATTTCTTTGCGGGAAAAATGGTGAGGAAAGCTAGGGGAAAAGAGGAATAAAATAGAGCTCAGTGTACAGTGGAGGAGTTTTGTAGGTTGTCTGGGTTGGTTTTTTTGTTAGTAATAATTGTGCTGTTTCTGTAAATAATTGTATCTGGTGCCAACACGCTGTTGAAGCAGCTTATTTATTTTCTGAGCCCTAAGAGACTGAGTTGCAGATGGTTAAGTAGTCAAACTCCCATTTCTGCTAGGTGTTTCGGTTGTGCGAGCACTATTTACCTTAGTGACCTGCTGGTAACCAATCTCTCAAAGGTTCTCAAAAAGACTAAAAACTATCCATTAGAAAATAACAAGTTGTTTCTGTTTGTCCTTTTTCCTTTGCAGGAAGTCTATGGTATGATGCCCCGGGTAAGTGTTGATTTCTGAGATTAGTCTGGCAATTACAATGGGTTTGGGATGTACAAGTAGAAGTTCAGCTGTAATTGTAGTCCATTTCCATGAAGTAACTCAGTGATGACTTGGAATGAACATAAAAATACTATCTTATCTTTGATTCCTTTATTTCCTGAGTGGTCTATCCCACATCAGAAATCACTGCAGAGCACAATAACACAAACTGACAGAAATACCTCCTTGTAAAAATTGATTTATACTGTTAAGGATTGAATATGGCAAACTTTTTTGTATGTTCTGGTAGTTCTAGATTTTGCTTCCTATTTAAAGCTGTTTCTTCACCTTTTTCAAACAGGATGAAACTGACTCTAAGACAGCCTCTCCTTGGAAGGTAGGTGTCCTTACTTAATAGCACACAACAGGAAAGCAGAACAAAAACTACCTGTTTTCCACCATGCACCTTCTCATATGCCCTCTCCCCCTCCTTTTTTTAGCAGACTATTGAAAAGTGATTTTCATGGTGTCCTAGTTCCAGCAAGTGTTTGAATTCATATTTAGGGTTAGTGACTTGCATTTCATGTTGACTGTTTTCTTCAACGAGGCTCTTAGAAAAATTTGGTGAGCATTCAGCAGGAAGTCACCTGTATATACTTGCATGCGGATTCTCTCGATACATAAACATGGCATTTAGGTACTACTCGTGGTTTTAAAAATAACAACTATGTAAATAAGGTTGAGTAACAACGTCAGCTCCCTGTTTGCAGGTAAGAATATAAGAATAGCTGAGGTTTCTAGCAGAATTAGTCACAGAAATTGCTGGCAGTCCACTTACTACCTTTCCACTGTGAAAATCGTAGAATGCAACAGTTCTCGTTTTCATTGAAACCTTTAAAATCCAGGGAGTTTCTCTCTTCTGGCGTTGTGGAGAGTTGTATGTTACAAAGTCTGTATTTTTGCCCTAGGCCAAGTTGTTATGAATTCTTAAGGAGTTTTCTTTCAGTCTGATTTGTGGCTCTGCTTGGTTAGACCTGACTTTAATGCAATATTTTTTTATTTCTGCCTTTTCATACAGTCGGCACGTATGATGGTACACACAGTGGCAACATTTAACTCAATCAAGGTAATAATACAGCTTTTTCTGAGTCAGTTTAAAAGCTGAAAACATTTTTTTTACCTTCACATTCTATAGTCTTTGTCTTTCATTACTCTTTAAACCTTTTGAGTCAATTTATTGAGAGAAGTATTGACATAGACATATACAGCATTTGCTTCTCAGATTAAATCAATTTCTTATTATATATGTAAAATAATTTGGTTTGAAACCTCAGGAGAAAGCCTAAAAATGTTTATTTCACTAGGCTACTTGAATTTATACATTCTTTTGGAATTAAGCAGAATATAGTAACCTTCACCTGTAGTGAGAGGCCAGTCTTGACTTCTTGTTTATCTTATCAATTGCTTGATGAAGTTTAAATAGCACAGTGTAGCTATTTTAGGAAATCTTCCAGCATTGCTGTCAGTATTCTCAGTAGACCCTTGAAATAAAACCTATAAGAATGGAGGTGAGGAAGGGGTTGTTGACATGTTTGCCAGTGTCAGCAGAGTGGAGAAGGTGCCGGTAAACACAGTGAACAAAATGTTCCTGGTCACTAGAGTTTCCTGTTTGATATCCTAAAGGGTCGATGAGTCCAGCAGGAGAGTTCCTTGTGTGAACAGGAATGCTCTAAAACTGTGGTCTGCAATATCAGTGAGTTTTTTTTGTTTGTTTTGGTTTTGTAGGAGCTGAATGAGCGCTGGAGGTCTCTGCAGCAGTTGGCAGAGGAGCGAAGCCAGCTGTTGGGCAGTGCCCATGAAGTCCAGAGATTCCACAGGTGAGGTGTTTGTAGGATATTTGGTCTTAATTCAGTAAAATACTTTTATAGGAGTTCTAAAACACAGTGGGACCTATTCTAAATAAATTATGCCTCCACCCCTGACTTGTTCAGTGGACGTTAGACTACCAGGAAGGTGGTCTAAGGAATAAAAATTCCTTATAGTCTTCCTAGAAAAAAATCCAATTTTTTTTTAAATGCAAAAGCATGGAATTGCTGCAGGTTTGGAAGGTCTGACTACATCCTGTTTTGTCAAAGTTCACTTGTGTCATCTTGGAAAATAACTTAAAAACCCACCAACAATATGAGGTTTTCTGGAAATGGGCAATCTGCTGGGTAATGGACATCTTGGTATGACCTCTGTTTAAATTCTCTTTTTGCCTCCTCTTTACTCAAATCAGAGATGCTGATGAAACAAAAGAATGGATAGAGGAGAAGAATCAAGCATTAAATACAGACAACTATGGACATGACTTGGCCAGCGTGCAGGCTCTGCAGCGCAAACACGAGGGCTTTGAGAGAGACTTGGCAGCTCTTGGAGACAAGGTGAGATTGCGAGTACAAAACCAACAGCTTTTGTTTTATCCAGCAGAAACGATGGAACTACAGAAAAGATTCTTTCTGCCTTCGTTGTGTTTATTTCCCCTTCTCTAATTCTAGGTGAATTCTCTTGGTGAGACTGCCCAGCGTCTGATCCAGTCACATCCAGAATCTGCTGAAGATCTCCAGGAAAAATGTACCGAGTTGAATCAGGCTTGGAATAGTCTGGGAAAACGTGCTGACCAGCGCAAAGAGAAGCTTGGAGATTCTCATGACCTGCAGCGTTTCCTCAGTGACTTCAGGTAAAGATGCTACCCCCCTCCTCCCCAGTTCCTCTGTCTGGTATATTATTATTATTATTATTATTATTATTATTATTATTGCTGTTTCACAAGGCTATTTCTGTGGAGAGTTCAAAAACAGGGCTGGTTTTCCTATTCTGACTTATTTCGATGGAGAGGAAGAAAAATTCTCTATTAATGTATGTTCACAGGGACCTTATGTCTTGGATCAATGGAATCCGGGGTCTGGTCTCCTCAGATGAACTCGCAAAGGATGTGACCGGAGCTGAAGCTTTACTGGAAAGGCACCAGGTATGTGAAAGATGAGTGTGTATTGTAAACATCAAAAAATGCTTCTTTTTCTGACGCTTTCCAGTTACAGTTCCAAAACCAGGTGATTTCCAGCTCTGCTCTCTATTTATTTAATAATACAGCTCTGTCCCTTGCAGGAACACCGCACAGAAATAGATGCAAGGGCTGGCACCTTCCAGGCATTTGAACAGTTTGGGCAACAACTTCTGGCTCACGGACACTATGCCAGCCCAGAGATCAAGGAGAAACTGGATATTCTAGAACAAGAACGAACAGACCTGGAGAAGGCCTGGGTCCAGCGCAGAATGATGCTAGACCAGTGCCTAGAACTACAGGTAACACGCTGCATTTTTTAAAAAAAAGAACCAAAATAACTCATTTTTTCATAAGAAAGTTTATTCTTTCATAGCGATGAGTAGTGTTCTTGTTCTGTCTTCCTCATGCCTTGGAGTTTTTTTTCTCCCTAGCTGTTTCATCGGGACTGTGAGCAAGCTGAAAACTGGATGGCTGCCCGGGAGGCTTTCCTAAACACAGAGGATAAAGGAGATTCCTTAGACAGCGTGGAGGCGCTCATCAAGAAACATGAAGATTTCGATAAGGCAATCAATGTCCAGGTGAGGGGTGCAGCTGAAGTGAGGGGACAATAGTTTAGTTTTTCTTACACAGGTTATGCAAAAATGTTACTACTGTGGCCTCTAAAGTTCATTTTAAATATTCAGCTATTTGGGATGGGGAGCAAGAGTTTAGAAGTGGCTAATGCAGACAGGGATATATTGCCTACAGACAGTGTAGGAACAGTGGCAAGTGTTCTGTGTATCTCTTACTGAATTGAAATGGATCTTCTTTTACAACAGAAAATACACTATTTCAGTTTCTTGTAAAATCAATCTGTCTGCTTCTATTGAGAGGTTGTACTGCTGTAGCTTAAAGTCCAAAAGATGCCCCAGGTGAAAGATGTTCTGAAGTTGAAATTTCCAGTCCTGTAGAAAATAAAGTTTTTCATAAAGTCACATTTACAATAATGTATGTTTAAAGAATTAAAAAAAAAAAAGGTGTTGTTCCATTCCAGACCCTGCTCATCACTTGACTTCAAGGGCTCACAGTTCTAATTCACGACTTCTGTTTTTAATAGGAAGAGAAAATTGCTGTCTTACAGTCCTTTGCTGACCAGCTGATCTCTGCCGATCACTATGCGAAAGGAGTCATTGCGAACAGGCGCAATGAGGTTCTGGACAGGTCAGTGTTGTCCCGTTGCAGAGACGCAGACCCTGATTGAGGGAGAATGCTCTTTGGCAACGTTTTGTAGCTGTTAAATGTGACGCCATGGGCAGTCCTCGTTTTAAATTGAACATTGAACATATTCAATTGCGTACAGGTGGCTTCGTCTGAAAGCTCAAATGATTGAGAAGAGGTCGAAGCTGGGAGAGTCTCAGACACTCCAGCAGTTCAGTCGCGACGTGGATGAAATAGAAGCTTGGATCAGTGAAAAGCTCCAGACTGCAAGTGATGAGTCGTATAAGGATCCTACAAATATCCAGGTGAATATGATTCTCAGCTCAAAAAATCAAAATACAGTGTTTACTTTGCAAAGCATACACTGGTTTGAGGAAACATACTCAGGAATTCTTGTCCAGTGATAAGAGAGTTATACACCGTGTTGGATGTGGGCTCCCTTTAATGAGGAGAAAATGGAAGTTACATTATGCATGAAAGGAGACCCAAAATAGAGCTCACTTGGTAATTATTGATGCAGATAATTAATAAGATATGTGGTATCTGCAGCAACAAGTTGCCTGAAGAAACCCCTGAGTAGCTATTCTGTCTGTCTCCCACCATCTAGGTAATAAAATAAGGAAATGGAGTTCTTGGGTCTCATCTCTGCCTTATGTTCTAAAATGTGATGCCTCATTTATTTTTCAGTATTAAGGAATAACTAATTAAAGTTACCTCTCATATTGTAATACTGGTTTATGAGGTAGTACAAATGCACTGAACTACTTCTCTCAATCTGTTTTATAGCTTTCCAAACTGCTGGTAAGTAGTTTGGACTAGCCATGGTATGTGAATTTGTTTTCCTTCTCTAGCTTATGTGTGAGCACAAGGCCTGGTTGCACTCTGTTGCTCCATCCATCAGTTCATGCAATCTCTTTATTTTCTATTAATTCTTGACCTATATCCAGGTACAGCTGTTGATCTTCATGTTATGGGTGTGGCTTTTTTGTTAATGCCTATTCAGCATCATTTATGTATTTGTTTTGCAGGTGTTCTGCATGATCTGTTAAATTTGTGGTGCATTAATGATGTAGTTTGGGGATTTTTAGAAGTTAGCCCATAGAAAAATGGGTTTCTCTCCTTTTTTAGAAATGTGACTATTGGGCACATTTGCATCTGGAGTGCTGATGACTTAACATACACAAAATGCCACTTCTGTTGGTTTGTGTTTGTAGAATCAAATGCTGAAGATGGAGGATTCAATAAAATGATAGAAGTAGATGACTTAGTTCTTACAGCAGTAGCACAGAGCGAGTAATAGAGAAGGAACACTCCAGAAAAAGACACACACCAAATGGAAAGCTGATGGGACTTGTACAAATCCAAGAAGGGGACTAAAATGAGGATATATGGAAGAAGAAGACAGACTAAAGAAAGGGGAAGCTAACTAGAGTAGGAAAAGAAAGAGTCATTTTTTGTCACTTTAGGCTGTGGTACATTAAATTTTTTTTTAGTTGAAACAATTAGAATTTTATTTTAAACCATTTATATTGCCTGGGATTTGTTGGGGATTGACAGTTCCCAAAATGAAGCAGTTCATGCAGAATTTCTCATGCCAGCGCTATAGTATTTTCCCATCTTTTATTTTTAATCTAACATTTCCTTTCATTCCGTTCTCTCAGGGCATTGTATCCCCATGTCCATTGTTACTAGCATTTCCAGTTAATACTTGTAAATTCTGTCTTGTCATTTTTGTGCTATTGTTATCTTCCTAGTGGGTGGATGGATCATGTATATGTGAGAGAGAACTGCATATTTCCTCCCACACCAAGGCTCCTATTGTTCTCATGGTGCTCTCAACTCAGCAGAGAAAAATTTTCAACAAATAACTCAGTTAATTTTTTTTATAGAGGTTTTTGGTTGTTAATTCCTTATTTGAACATAAAATGTGGCCGTGTAAGGCTTCAACTAAGGTAAAAACTGCAGAAAGCAGATAGGCTGCAGCAGTGATTTAACTTAATTACCTATAGATTAGGAAAGGAAATAGGAATTTGTGAAATTATTACAGGACTAGAAGGGATGATCTACTGTGCTTCTGCACAGGGATGTAACGCTGCTGCTTTTCAAGGGTGATGGCATTGAAAATGAGAAAGCTTTACTCGAGTAACAGCTAAGCTTAAAGCAAGGAATGCTGCAGGGGCATCTCTGAAAGGCAGGAGGTGTTGGCAGAGTTACACGTACCAGCTCACTGGAGGTTCTGCCACAGCAAATCCTGGTTGTTACCCAGATTAACGAGAGTTACTATTTGAGTGAACAATTAGTATTCTTGCTGAGAGAGAGAACTTCTTCAGATCAGGCTATATACAAACCTCTTCACGTATGTCGACAGCTCTCGTGCTGTCCTCTCAGCCCATGAGAACAATTTAGGAGCCCCTCTGTCCAGTCTGTGACAGGTTTGCTTTTGTCTGGTTCAGAGCAAACACCAGAAGCACCAGGCCTTTGAGGCTGAGCTCCACGCCAACGCAGATCGCATCCGCGGAGTCATCGACATGGGCAACTCGCTGATCGAAAGGGGAGCGTGTGCCGGCAGTGAGGATGCTGTGAAGGTACAACAAGGCTTAGAAGATTTGCTTGCGTTTTGCTTTGAGAAGTGTTTGGATAATTGGGGGAGGACAGTGTCCCTGAAAACCAAATCTTGTTTTATAGAAGCTCTCCTATTTTAACTATGCAGTGAGATGGGGGTAATCCTTCTGCTGCATTCTCAAGGGGGAGAAGTTTCCCAATCCTATGATCAGGATGTGAAAGTTGAACTGATTTCTGGCCAGACAGCATGGAGCAGTGACTGTGTAGTTTGCATATCGGGAATCAGCAGCCAAACTTGTACCTTATTCTGGTTTTGCATTTATCAGAACTTATGTTTTCTGTTTGTAGCACTTACCTTTTCCGTTTTCTGACAGGCTCGTCTGGCTGCCCTGGCTGACCAATGGCAATTCCTGGTACAGAAATCGGCAGAGAAGAGCCAGAAGCTGAAGGAAGCTAATAAGCAACAGAATTTCAATACTGGAATTAAGGACTTTGATTTCTGGCTTTCAGAGGTAAGTGAGACTGGGATTGTTTACTTGCAAGATTTGTTTTTCTAATTTTTTAATTCCCGTTGCTGCTGTTAGATTTTTGTGGAGCTCATTCCACTGGTGAGCAAGACTTAGATGTATTTTGAAAAAAAAAATCTTCATTGCAACTAAACTTCTTGTGGATGTTTTTCTGTTACTATTTATAAACAATAGAGTGAGAAGAAGCAGATCTGCGTATAATCTGGGCGGAACTGATCAGGTGATAAGGCAAAGGTTTATTCATGCTGTAGAAAATTGAAGAGAGAATTAATTTGCACAGTTTTGAAGACACTACCGTTGTGAGATCACGACTCGTTCCCCATCCCCTTTTTCCTTCCCCACCCCCAGGTGGAAGCTTTGTTGGCATCTGAAGACTACGGGAAGGACTTGGCATCAGTTAACAACCTTCTGAAGAAACACCAGTTACTGGAAGCTGATATATCTGCTCATGAGGTACTGCTTTCTCTTTTGGTTTTGGAAGACAAACCAGAGTAACCAGCCAATTCTAGATATCACTTCAGTAGGTGCTGCAGTCGCAGATTCCTTAATAAAAAAGTGCAATGACCTGCACAGCAGTCGGATTGTGATTTTTATACTGACAGAACAAACGCAGAAAGGAGATCCACACAATTCACACGCTTTTTCACCCACCTTTCCAGGACCGCCTGAAGGACCTGAACAGTCAGGCTGACAGTCTGATGACCAGCAGCGCTTTCGATACGTCCCAAGTAAAGGACAAACGTGAGACCATTAATGGGCGCTTCCAGAGGATTAAGAGTATGGCAGCTGCCCGCCGTGCGAAGCTGAACGAGTCCCACCGCTTGCATCAGTTCTTCCGCGATATGGATGATGAGGAGTCCTGGATCAAGTGTGTATTTTGGAATACAGGCTCTGGCAGAGGGGTGTATGCTCACTGCCAGCTGCTAGCAACACTCATAGTCTGTAGCAGTTTTATAACTTGCCTTTTCCACAAGTCTGTGTCTCTACAAGAAATCACTTTTGCCCCCTGTTCAAGGAAAACTGCTCAAAATGGCTTCAGCACTAGTTTGGATGTAGTTTCTTATCTACAGGGCCTTTTTGGTCAAACTCCAAGAAGGAAAGCTCTCTACTGGAATAAGTAATGCTTTAGACCTAGACCTGATAACTGAAACTTAACTAAGGTCTTTTTGGGAAAGCTCCTAGCAAAAATTCAAACCTTACTTTTTCAGTTTGAAGTACTTTTTGTTTTCTAGCCAGATGTTTTGAAATTAGTCAAATGGTCTTTCCATGTTGGTGTGAGTATCCTGGGAGGAGGGAGAGAAGTGAGCCTGATGGAAGTTGTTCAAATGTAGAGCACTTTTATGGTCATGCTTGTAAAATAAAAAAACAGGAATTGGAGAGAAGAAGGTAAACCTTACCAAAGGTATCTGACTTCTTAGAAAGCAAACAGTACAGGGAAACTCTGTTCTTCAGAGAGAAAGGATGAGCCCTCTGTTGCCTTCTTTCTTTCCCCCACACATTACCTCTCAACGTGCTGCCAGAAGCAGCTGCTGTTTGCTGATATCTCACGTACACAACTTTTTTACATCCCAGATTTTTGTGTTCTGCGGAGCATTTCCTGATCTGAAGTCAGTTTTTTTTTTTTTCTTTTGTCAGGTTTGACCTATAGAAGTGATTTTCAATTCCTTTTTTCTTTCTCTTCTCTCTTGAATGTAGAGAGAAGAAACTGTTGGTTAGCTCGGAGGACTACGGCAGAGACCTCACTGGGGTGCAGAACCTCAGGAAAAAACACAAGCGCTTAGAAGCTGAATTAGCTGCCCATGAACCTGCTATCCAGGTAAACCTCTCCTTGACACGTTTCTCTGTAGTTACTTGCAGGGGTGTTACCATCTTGCTTGTTTGTGGCACATCTGAAAGGCAGTAACAGGTTTGTTGGAGTCCAGACAGACTGTAAGTAGCAAGTGATGTTCCACTAACGGTGCATTTCTCTGCTTTGCAGGGTGTTCTAGACACTGGGAAGAAGCTTTCAGATGATAACACGATTGGAAAGGAGGAGATACAGCAGAGACTGGCCCAGTTTGTGGATCACTGGAAAGAGTTAAAACAGTTGGCAGCTGCTAGGTGTGTGAGGCGTGTTTTTGTAAAGTTCAATATTAATTAAAAGTATTACATGGACTCATAATGACCAGATTTACTGAGTTTCAGGCTTTTAGGATGAGGGTCATTAGTCAGTAATGGGATGTAATAGCACATGTCACTGATGACGGGCTCTGGAGACTACTGAAAAGAGTTTTACTGATAAAGTTCTGTACTAGAAACATGAGGTTTCTACCTTCTTTCTCCGAGGTGTGCTGTGTTTAGGCTTTTCTTGCACCAGTTGGAAACCATAGACTTGAAATTAACTGACCTTAAGCCACTACCAGGGTGTTGTTCTGAGTAGAACCTGTTGGGAGAACATGATTCATTTCAGTCCTTCAGCAACTGGCTTTGTGGCCTAGAGCTGGAGATACCGCAGTCGGCTGCTGGGGGAGTGAAGTGTCTTTAGGGTTCAGTCTCTGAACATTCTTAGGTTTTCTGCTGCCGTAGTTTGTTTCTACATTTTATATCTTAAAGCTGCGGGGCAACACTGGGGCTGATTTCACCTTTCTTTGCCACACAGGGGTCAGCGTCTAGAGGAGTCTCTGGAGTACCAGCAGTTCGTAGCAAACGTTGAGGAAGAAGAAGCCTGGATCAATGAGAAGATGACGTTAGTAGCCAGCGAGGATTATGGGGACACCCTCGCTGCCATCCAGGTACGGAGAAAGCTGTCAGCTCTTTGTTCCTGTTGCATTATTGTTGGTGAGAGCTTAACAAGCCCTTTCTATAACAGTCTTTCCAGTTTAGAGGTTATTGTTGGTCCCTTTTGAAGGCCTGTCTTGCAAAAAACATGAATTAATTTTATAAAAGCATCCCAAGTACGTTACTTCATGTAGAAAGGATGCAGGTTGGTGTAGCTTTGTGTCTCTTGGCCTCTGATGGACAGTCCTGGTTAAATCAAAGGGCTGAATTACACTGGAAGTCAATATCAGCCTCCTTTTGTCCACAGAAAACCAGCAAGTTGTGCAAATCAGCTAAAATTAATAGTTTTTCTCTGAAGACGTTGGCACTAGCTGATCTATAACAATACATAATTATTATTTTTAATAAGTGGTGAGAAATTAATCTTAAAAGCAACTGTCTTGTATTTGCAGGGCTTGCTGAAAAAGCACGAAGCATTTGAGACTGATTTTACTGTCCACAAAGACAGAGTGAACGATGTTTGTACTAATGGAGAGGATCTCATTAAAAAGGTGAGCATAAACTGGTAAAGAAAATCAAACCTTCACAGACTGCCTGGGGCATTTTCATGCCAGTTCCTCTGCTTTGAGGACCAATTTGTCATCTCTTTGAAAAGAGCTCTTACCCATTTTTTGCAGCTGAATGAGCTGCTGGTATTAACCGCTTTCAAGGCTATTTCTTGTATGTTGAGAAGAAAATCTTCCAGTTGAAGTCCTTACTCTTTTACCAGCTTACAGGATGCCTGGAAAGACCTTAACATCATGTGATAAGCTTTTATCTCTCCTGTAACGTAGAACAACCACCACGAGGAGAACATCACTGCCAAGATGAAGGGCCTCAGAGGCAAAGTGTCAGATCTGGAGAAAGCGGCAGCTCAGAGGAAAGCCAAATTGGATGAGAACTCTGCCTTCCTCCAGTTCAACTGGAAAGCAGACGTAGTGGAGTCATGGATAGGTATGTTCTACACTGGTGCACAAACAAACGGAAATTCTCCTTCATTTCCAAAGATCTCAAATAGCTTCTCACTTGTTGGAACGAGCAGACCTAAACGTGAAGTAATCAGCAGTTTGTGCCTGATTTATGCTTCTGGAATAATCTAATTTAGAATAGAATGAAAGCTTGAGGTAGAGGTTGACATTTTTAGTGAATTTGTTTCGTTTTCCAGGCGAGAAGGAAAACAGTTTGAAGACGGATGATTATGGACGCGACCTCTCTTCTGTGCAAACACTGCTCACCAAACAGGTTAGTGATAATGCTGCTGCCACCCTGTAAGTGGTAGAAAGAACAGGTGAACTCTTCTGGAATGCACAAGAATCTAGTATCAATGTGTGAAATATATGTAGGATGTTGGAATAGTTAAATAAAAATACAACCTAAAATGTTTGGTTCTTCTTTTAATGCTTCAGGAAACTTTTGATGCTGGCCTTCAGGCTTTCCAGCAGGAGGGAATTGCAAACATCACTGCCCTGAAAGACCAGCTACTGGCAGCCAAACACATCCAGTCCAAGGCCATCGAAGCTCGGCACGCGTCCCTGATGAAACGCTGGAATCAGCTGCTTGCTAATTCTGCTGCCAGGAAAAAGAAACTCCTGGAGGCTCAGGAGCATTTCAGGAAGGTAAGTGGCCAGACCACGGGGCTACAAAAATCTAATTGTTCTCTTTGAAGAAAGCATGGAGTGCTTGTAACTGCTGCAGCTTTTTTAGTTGCAGCCAGTGATTATGGAGACCCTGGAGACTTGTCACAAGAATTTGAGATGTTTGCAATGAATAAGTACTAAAGGGAAGCCGTCAGTGATGTATGTTAATTCCACATCAACTTGCAAAGAATATTTGTGCTGCTGCATAACTGACCAGCTGGATTGTTTTCTCTTCTCAAGGTTGAGGATCTGTTCCTGACTTTTGCTAAGAAGGCATCTGCCTTCAACAGTTGGTTTGAGAACGCTGAAGAGGACCTGACGGATCCTGTGCGCTGCAACTCGCTGGAAGAAATCAAAGCACTGCGAGAAGCTCATGACGCTTTCCGTTCTTCACTTAGCTCTGCCCAGGCTGACTTCAACCAGCTGGCAGAGCTCGATCGCCAGATCAAGAGCTTCCGCGTAGCCTCCAACCCGTACACGTGGTTTACCATGGAGGCTCTTGAAGAAACCTGGAGGAATCTGCAGAAAATTATCAAGGTAAGACACAGAGAGAGAGATTCTCCTCATAGTTTGTGAACTTTGGAGTTTTTCCTGGAAGTTGTCCTCTAAGATAATCAGCACCAGAGTTTGGCACCACAGTACAAATTGAAATATCTCAAAATGAGGGGAGCAAAGAAAAAATCCTATTAGCTATAAACTTGTTTTCATGGTCTTCCATTTGTGGTCTTTCAAAAGACAGAGCACTTGTCCCTCACTTCCAAACTACAAAACGTTTAATGTCCATGTAAAGGACAACAGTAAAATAACTGCTGGTTCGATTCCATTTCTCAAAACTTGAGTAGGAGTGTTCTGTGTGGTCCCTTCAGATGATCATGTCTAGATACCCAGGACACTTTTGGAGCCCTCAGTCTTGTTTTGAGCATCGGACCTGTGCTGCTCTGACCAGCTGGACGTCTCTTAGTCTGGGGGTTTTACTACAGGATGAAGACAACCACGTTATTTCTCTGCCTGAAATGAGTTTTGTTCGTTTCTCAGGAACGTGAATTGGAGCTGCAGAAGGAACAGCGAAGGCAGGAAGAAAACGACAAACTGCGGCAGGAATTTGCTCAGCATGCTAATGCTTTCCACCAGTGGATTCAGGAGACCAGGTACAGTTTGTCTTCCCAGGAGCTGCCCTTGGAGAAATCCTCACCTAATATTTGTATCCATCCTCCATCTCTTTGGTCCCTCTGTAAATGTCTCCTGCTGAAAAACAGCTACTCAGGACTTGCTCATTTCCTGCAGCTGGGATTTGAGGGAGGCCCCAGTAGCCACAGGGGGGAGGAGAGCCCTGAAACACCAGACTTTTAAAATGTTTCTGCTTCTGAATGAATTTTCCTGCAGTAATTCCATTATCCAGGACTTCACTCTTCTCCAGTTGCTCCTGAACTAGTCTGCAGTTCAGCTGGGGGTGGGGAACAAGTAGCTGGAAGGAGAGTGTGTGAAATGGTGGTGGTGGTTCTGTTAATGCTCTTCTGTATTGAGCAGAATATTAGAGATTTCTCTAGGATTTCAGTAGAGAGAGAAGCAGTGAAAAAAGCTTAAGAGCACTTTGCAGTGCCTTACCCGGGGTGCTGTCTAACAGTGTCCTTGCCCAGGAGAGGCAGTAAAGATTTAACCACTGCATCAGAAATAAAATATCTCAAGGTGGAGAACTGCAGTGAGCTGAAGAGCTCGTTTGTAGAAAACAGACAGCACCATCACCCAGTGCTGCTGCTCTGGGGTTGTGGCTCAGAGGAGGTGAGTTCTGGTTTGATGTGACCCTTGTGATTCTCTGTGTCTGTGTGTTTACAGGTAGTTGTGTGTGTGTCTTCATGAAACAATGAAATATAAATATGATTTTTAACTTGTTGATGTTTGCTTCCCACCCGAATCTCTGTCCCTCTCTTACTGTCTTGTCTCTGTCCTGCTGCCTGATGTTTGGATCTTCACATTCCACAGGACTTACCTGCTAGATGGGTTAGTATTGAATTTTGTATCCTTAAATGTTTGGTGGTGTGTTCTGCTCTGTCTGCCTGTTTTCTTCTCTCGCTACGTTGCTTGTGAAAGCTGTGCTGCAACCCCTTTTTATTTGAAAAGAGCAATCTGTGGCTGAGGTGCATGGACGCAGGTAACAAAATTTTGCAGTAGATTAAGTATAAACCAGTAGAAATATGACAATTTCCTAGTCAAAAGCAGAAGAAATTGGGAATGGGTACCCACTGGTGAACCATGGAAGTCCTGACTTTTGTCCTTGCTTTCTCTGAGGGCATGCACAAGGAAAGGCTCTTACCCTGATGAGATACATGAGAACACAGAACAGTCTGCCTTTGGAGAAGAGCTGCCTTTCCTTGTTTCCCAGTGTTCAGAGACTCGCTGTGTGAACTAAACTTTTCCATTCTACCTGTTCTCAAAGCTGCAAAGCATTGGTCGTGTTTGGAAAAGGAGGAGGAAAAATTCTTATGAAGAGGCTTTACTGAAAATTATGTGTCTTCACATGCTGTAATATTGCACATACAAACTGCCCATTCTTTAATCTGCTGCATGATTGTGCCCCAGAAAGATTATATTCTTTAAAGCCAAAGCCAAAACCTGCCCAGAGAACCCCGCAGACCCACCTGGGTTTGCAGGGGGTTTGTCCCCTTCATGTCTGTGGGCTAGTTCCTGGTGGGGACACAGGCTGGTCATTTGTCAAGGAGTAGGAAGGAAATAATGAGATCTTTAACCGTCTCCAGATTGTCAAACCACCTGCGGGTGTGTCTGTCCATTTAAATTGCTTCAGTGTGAGGAGTCTGCAGCACAACAGGAGCTTTGTCATACAGCGCAGTGCAAAACGGTAACGAGCGGTGCCGGGGCCTGGTCAGCGGCCTGTGGGTCAGCCCTGGGAGAAATGCTGGAGAGGAGGCCAGGCCTCCCTCACAAAGAGAGGGAAAAAAAAGGCTTTTCATAATAAAAGGGTGGAATCTTTGCTGATAACTGTGCTTTTTATTTGCTCTGCAGTGATCACAGCGTCCTTGTTCTGCTTTTTCTGCCAGATAAAAATAATATGCCCCGTTCCTTGTTACACAGTTTAATGGAACTGAGCAGATTTTCCTGGAACGGATGCTGAATTCTCCGCTCCTTTGTAACGTAGCGTCGTAGATTAGTTCTGGTACCCAAGAACCAGCCAACAGAAGGGACCATTTACTGAAAGATGTAGGGTCAGAGCGGGAGATCACCCTGCCAAGTGCTTTTGTTGAGCCAATTACCAGGAGGCTGCTGATATGCCGGGCAGAGCTTGTCCTTAATTCTCTGTGAATAGTTTGAAAACGCAGATTTAGCTCCGGCATTGGCTGTGCTTGGCCTCCCTTGGCACAGGGGGCAGGCAGAGCCTCGGGGAAGTTTGAAGACAAGAGCTGCCACGCACACAGCCTGCTTCTCAGCGACCCGTAGCTGCTGGTCTGTGCCTGGCACTGCCGGAAGGAAGAAACTGGAGTTTAGGAAGCAGAACACCTTTAAAGAATCCGTAGCTGAGTTAGCTGTCAGACTTCCATTTGTCTCTTAGTGAGGCTCCATTTTTTGTGACTTACTCAAAAAATAATAACAGATTATTTTTGTGTATGTGCAACCAGCATTTGAATAGTTTTCTTTCATGAAGTACTTGCTTGTGTTTGCTGCAAGGTGGTGCTGGCTTGGAGTGTGGCTCCACTGCCGTGGCCGCGTTTGGGTGTGTTCTTTCCTCTGTTCTTTTTCTCCCTTTTGGAATTTACTTGATTTCTTTTCTTTGACTAGCATAGCATATCGTCGTGTCATTCGTGTCTATCAGTATGAAGTTGGGGATGATCTATCTGGAAGGTTTTTTTCCTCTTATTTTCTTACCTCACTTTGGTTTTCAAATGCACCCTTTAATTCCAAGGCTCGCTTTCCAACCGACTAACTTTCACGGCTTAGAGATGCTTGGAGATTTGTTTCCCTGTTGACTTTTTTCTGTGCCACAGCTGGTTCCCAGCTTTCTGCACAGGGACCTGGGTGTGTGCTTCATCTCTTAAGACGTGTGTTGAACCTGAGCCTTAACGCTGTGGTGAGAAACACCCAGGCGTTTGGTGTGTTTTCATGGCTACAGAGTGATTCAGCGCTTGAGACCCCCTTCTCAGGAAGCTCCAAAGCGTGTAGGATAGAGTTCAGTGGGGATGAAAACCCAGTTCTAGTGGTTTTAAATACCAATGACTTCAGTTTTAAGAACTTAAATATGACAGAGCCAAAGGTGAGGACAGCCCACCTGCAGGGTGCCCAGCCTTGCTGCCCCTCTGGCAGCCCATTCAGTGGGAACTCTCCCCGAACATGTCGGCAGGACAGAGGGTCTTAAAACACTGTGGTTTAAAGGTTGTTTGGGATCTTTGGGGTGGGGGGAAGCAGCAGCATCCAGAGACTTCCCAGAGCTGGTCCGTATGCAGCAGGTCTTGGAGGCCATCACTGCTGTGGGGGCTGCAGGTGCATAGGGGCTCCGTGTGGAAATGGGGCTGAGGGGAGAGGCCGTGCCTGTTTCTCTGGGCGCAGGATGGGAGAGGTGGGGTGGGAAAGACAACTCTCCACCAGCTGAGGCTACAGTTTTCTGCACAGAGTATGCCCTACTAAGATCATGTTTAAACAAAGGAGTGGTTTTCAAGGTGTGTGTCCCCCCCATTTTATCCCCACGTAACACCCCTCAGTACCTTCCTGGCAAACAGAGCCCATCTCCAGTGAATCACCTGTAGTTGGCGTGTGCGTGTGTGTGTGCGGGGCACGGGGGGGTGGGGATGGGGGAGGGACTGCACTACATCTAATTTCATCAGGTCCAGTGAAGTGGGCGCTTTGGATCTGGCATGAAGTGTGGCTGCTGATCACGTTGCCTTTCAAATGGGGCTAGAAATTAACTATATAAAGAAATAAGAACCAAACAAGACGTAAACGTGCCCGTCTGAAATAGGATGAGTCAGAACAAACACAACACAAAATCCAGTGTTTAAATACCCACAGGAGAGTAATGCTGCTGTAAGGATTTTTAATTTCAAGGAAGGACTGTTAATTTCAAGCCCCACCTGACTTTTTTGCGGGGTAATTGCACGCTCTCACTGTGATTCTGTGTTTAGGTCCTGCATGGTGGAGGAATCAGGAACACTGGAGTCGCAGCTGGAAGCCACTAAAGTAAGCCACAGTCCCCTATTGCTGAAACACCTTTCCCAGCTCAGGGTGGGAATGGAAATGCATGTAATTACGTGGTAAAATCTTAATTGACCTTACACATTTGGAGTACTGAAGAGACCTTTGGGATTACCTATTTACAGATCTGATGTCTGCTTATATGACAAACCGTTTAACTACAATCTGATGTAGTTTCCCTTTTTGGTCCTTTTCTCTGAGTGAGTGGAGAAAGGGCAGAGCAGACACGGTATTTTCAGCACATTTCCTACTAAGAGGGTTTTTTGTCTCAAGAATTGGTTTGCAAGCCCTGGTGGTTTCCAGTAATAATGTGCATGAAGAGAAACATTGTTTTGAATACTATTTTACAAATCCCAGTACGTGTGTGTATAATCCCAGCAGAAAAAGAAGAGTGTAACCCTTCCTCCCTGCCAGACTGTCTTCTAACTTTTTAAGGTGGTGGTGTTTTTTAACACCCGATTTTTCTCCTCTCCCCTCCCTCTTAACAGCGCAAGCACCAGGAGATCCGAGCTATGAGGAGCCAGCTGAAGAAGATTGAGGACCTTGGGGCAGCCATGGAAGAGGCACTTATCCTGGACAACAAATACACAGAGCACAGCACGGTGGGGCTGGCGCAGCAGTGGGACCAGCTCGACCAGCTGGGGATGAGAATGCAGCACAACCTGGAGCAGCAGATCCAAGCTCGGTACTGCCCGACCCTCCTGCAGCGTAAAGGGGGATGGAAGAGGGGGAGACCCAACCTTGCACGCTCCGTGCTAATTGCTAATGAGTCTCCTGTGCTCTGACGAATGGGCGCAGTGAGGCTGTAAATCCCTGCCACCTCCTGGACCTCGTTCCCGTTGGCCATTAGCAATGGAGAGATCTGGTCCCATCCCTGGAGGGGCTCAAGGCCAGGCTGTCCTGGTGGGGCTTGGAGCAACCTGGTTCTGGTGGGAGGTGTCCCTGCCCGGGGCAAGGTGATCTTTAAAGGTCCCTTTCAGCCTGAGCCATTCCCTGGTTCTGTCCTAGAGCAATCGATTCATTCTGCTGAGCTGTGGGGATGGAATGTGCATCGTTCACTCCTTTCTCCTCACCACCTGATGCATTTGCTTGGGGCAGGCAGACTCCAGCAGAGTTCTGCAGTTCGGGAACTGTTCACCAGCTTTTTGCTTCTCCCTTTTCAGAAACACGACTGGAGTCACCGAGGAGGCCCTGAAGGAGTTCAGCATGATGTTCAAGTGAGTGGCAGGGAACGTGTGCCAGAGGAATGCTCCTGAGATGGGTCTGGCACACGGATGGCTCCTGTTCCCAGGATTCTCTGGCCGATGTGTTTGTAGCTCCTTTGTTGTGTGCCCAGTTTGTGCTGAGCTCTCTGATCCCTGCCAGGTGGCAGGAGCCCGCGGGGACACCCGCTGCTGGCTGGGTGCAGCCAGAGCCTCTGCTGGGCACAATGGTGTAGGAACTGGGAGCACCAATGAATTCCAGCTGGCAAGACAGCCATTTCTCAAATGCTTTTCAAGCAAAGAATTTGCCCTCACGTTCCTGTGTGTCACACTCGTGTGCCCAGGGTAGTGGCTGGTTATAATCTGTTCTAGTTTTCAGCCCAGTGTGTAGCTTTCAGATACTCAACAACCGACACAAACAAACTGGGGTTTGTTTTCATGGTTTTAGGCACTTTGACAAGGACAAGTCTGGGCGACTTAATCACCAGGAGTTTAAGTCTTGCTTGCGCTCTCTCGGCTACGACCTGCCCATGGTTGAGGAAGGAGAGCCAGACCCGGAGTTCGAGTCTATTCTTGACACTGTAGATCCCAACAGGTGAGTGGGTTGGACCTTTTGTTTTTAAATTGTAAGATACCTGTATTCTTTGGGGAGTTGGCTGGAAGGTCTCCTGCACCGTGAGCTCCCTTCTGCTGGGAAGAGGCTCTGGTTGTTTCCACAACAATTAATCTAAACGAGTCTTTATGGAGGCAAGAGTGACTCTCAGGAAGAAGAAATCCCCTTTAGAAAACCATCTGGTGTCGACAGTCTCCTGCATTAAGACTTTCCCTCCTCTCAGGAGGGTTTGGAAGGGCTGTGCTCACAGGCTGTGTTTCCCTGGCAGGGATGGACACGTCTCGCTGCAGGAGTACATGGCATTCATGATCAGCAGGGAAACAGAGAATGTGAAGTCCAGCGAGGAGATCGAGAGCGCTTTCCGCGCCCTCAGCTCAGAGGGAAAGCCCTACGTGACCAAGGAGGAGCTCTACCAGGTGAGTAGTGGTTGGGGCCCAACAGGGAGGAAGAGATGGAGGCTTCTTGGTTACAGGTTGTTGTTAACAAGGACCAGCTGGGAGGTTCCTGTCACTGCAGTTGAGTCAGTTCTGAACCTGCAGAGAGGTGTCCTCAGCAGCAAACAGGAATGATGGGAACGGCCCTGCCCAGCTGCTTCCTTGGCTCTACAGGGGAAGAGGAAAATCTTTAACTGCCAAAGAACTACTTGGGTTGATTAAACAAGAGCTACTCACAGCCCTGGGAAAGGGGGTGCCTTTACTGGGTCTGTCCTCAGAAAGTTGTGCTTTCCTTCAGTCGCTGGGAGACTAGAGGGAGATGTTTCTCCAGACAGCGATTCAAAGGAGAAGCTCAAGCCCACGCTCAGGCAGCAGGAACCTCTCCTCCCTCTCACGGCCCTGCCAAGGCAGCAAGTTTTTCCTGTCTGAATCCCACCAGCTGGCAGGGAAATAAAGAGGTTGCACATCCTCCTCCTATCCCTTGCCTCTTCTGCCTTCTCTTTGGTGGGAAGAGTCAGGTCAGAGCTCCCAACCCTTAACCAAACGCTGTGAACAGCCAGAGCATTTCCCTGCCGGGTGCAGTTCTGCTGCTCTGCCTTCTGCCCCGAGCTGTGCCCCCAGGGACGGGAGGGGTCCTGGTGAGCGCCCCATCCCCAGCCTCCCCGTCCCCGTCTCCACCTCCTCCTCTCCTTGTCTTTCAGAACCTGACCCGGGAACAAGCCGATTACTGCATCTCTCACATGAAGCCCTACATGGACGGCAAGGGCAGAGAACTTCCTTCTGCCTACGACTACATAGAATTTACACGTTCACTCTTTGTGAATTGATCTCAAACACAAGCACCAAAAGATGCAAAGAACATGCTCACCTGTGCTGACTGTAGCTCTGCATGTGTGTGTCTCTCTCTCTCTCTCTCTTTGTGCTCTACAATAATCAGTGTTACTTTATGATGTAACCTTAAAATGCTTAGCTTAAAACTCTTAGGGAAAACAAACATATTGCGTGTGCTTCAATAAAAGTTACTGGTTGAACCATATCATCTTGTGTTTAATGGCTAAATGCAAGTGTTACGTGGGTGAAACTCCAGTTGTGGTAGTTCAGTGTGTTTTACAGGCCAACACCACGGAAGAGGTGAATGGGCAACTCTTCCTGGAGTCGGAGGAGTCACGAGCTTCACGCAGCTGGTCACGTCGCTGCCTTAGTCCATGATCTCGCTGGCCAGCTGCTCCAGGTGATTCATTTCCCTGGGTCCCTGCTCAGTGAAGTCTGAGCTCAGCTGCCAGACTCTGACTGTACCAGCAGCATCCCCCGCTGCCAGGAGCCGAGTTTGCTTGGCGTTAAATTCCACGCAGTACACGGGGCGGTCGCTGGCGGCCTGCTTTATGGAAAGGGCCGGCTTCTGCGAGCTCCTCTCAAAGTCAAACAGGTGCACGTCTCCTGTAAGGCAGGAACACTTATGGCAGCTTCATGGCAACAGACTTTGTGTTTAACGGCCGAGTAGTACCTGCTTGGCCTGGAAGTTGTTCTTTTTAGCCCGTTTCCTCTCCCCTCTGATGGTGTCCAGGCTGTGACAGCTGACAGCACTGCAGGACAGCACAGACTTACTCCACTGTCAGAGACCTGAAAGCAGCTCACTGAACTCTCTGCAAGTTCCATTCCCTCACTCAAGAATGTTGGGGCACTTTTCTAATGAAAAAAGTTGTTGTTTTGAACCATTAGCTCTAGAAGTAAATGGCAAAAAGCTGGAAGTAACTTTCAGCCACGATAGTCTTTGCCACGTTATATCCCTGTAAATGGCAACAGAAGTTAAAGGTGTCACCAACAGGGAAAAATAACCGTGACTCCGTTACACTAATTGCACAGTACAAACCATGCTCACTGCTCCCCGCTTGTGGGAAGTGCTACTCTGTACAATTAACTGTACTAATTAATCCCCAGCATGATCTTAATTTTATATCTAAGAATAGGCACCTGCTGTTACTTACCTTCCCCAGAGGCAGCTGCAAAGACCAGTGGTCGAACTGGAGACCAGCGGACACAGAAGAGGTATTTCTTTGACAACTGAAGGGAAAGGAGGGGTTGTGTCTGCAGCGTGGAGTGCAGGTGAACCTGTCCGTCAGTCCCACAGCTCAGAAAGAGGTTCCTGGGGGAGGGAGGAAGCAAGAAATGGCTTTTCCTTTTGGCTTTATGGCTAAAGAGAGAACAAAACTCGGTCACCGAGCGTGACCTTGGACAACGTTGCTGTTTCACAAAGGTCTGAGTGCGTTTCCTGAAGCAGTGCTTTCCAGGCCGTACCCTGGGATGCGTCTGTAGAGACACAGCTTTGTTACTGCCCTCCATTAAGTCTAACGAGGGCTCCTGTTGTCCCCCAAGTTCTGCTGGTGGGTTGTGGGCTGGGGCTGCCCGAGACCTGCTCAGTTAGAGATGGGCTTTGTTAGAGCCGGGTTTGTCTCCTGGCAATTAAATGCCAACCTGGGCCGTCGGTGCCTTTCACACAAACAGCCTGGGGGACTCTTCCTCGCGTGGTGGGTAAAAGCCGGCAGAGATCTGAGCTGCCTGTTTCAATTCAGGCAGCTACTGGTAAGATTTGAAATGGGCAGAGCATTTAAGCATTGGTAAGTAAAGGGTTTTGGTATTTTTTTCATCCCCTTGTCTTTAAATTTAACTCTAATATTAACATCTAGGGTGTTCTATGGAAGGTGTGGATGGATGTTCAGTGCTGGCCAGACAGCAGATGCTGTTTGGCGTAACTCGTGCCCACACACCTTCAGCAGAGCCCGTGGACTTTGTTTCTCCTACGATGGGCAGTTCCTCGAGCAAGTTCCCAGTGCCAGGTGACCCTTTTTTGGATCTGGCACACACCCACCCCAGGGACTGTTTGACAAATGCATATTTAGAGCTGGGCATCGACTGTGTCCAACGCACAGCACTTGCCTGTGGAAGGGCGAGCAGCTCACGGAGTAGACGGGGCCACTGTGCGGGGAGAAGGTGAGTTCTGCCGGTGCCTTGAGGGGAACAGAACTGCCCGTGCGATGGAGAGCCGGTGTCTCTGCTGCCATGGAGCACTTGAGGGAGTATCCACCTTCCACACCCACAATGAACATGCAGGGATCAAAGTGTGAGAAGGAGAGCGAGGTCACACCAATGGCCGCCTCTCCCCAGGCCAACTGGGAGAAAAAGGGACAAAGCTGCTGTGAGAGCTGGGCTCCAGTGAAACAGACGTGTGGTTGGAGCAGCAGGGCCTTCTCCTGGCCCTTCACAAGCTCTGCCACGTGGGCCCCGGAGTATTTTTTGTCAAATTGACCCTCTTTAAATTGCTGGACTCACCTTCTTCAGCTGAGCGCTGCGCGGGACCTGCTGAGCCACCACGGCGAACCCTTCGGCCAAGACCAGCCGACCATCTCGCTCCTCCCTCCACACCAGGATCTTTCCATCCGTCGACACACTCAACAGCCGGTGGTGGTTTCTGTGCTTGGCATCAGGTAACCAGTCAACCTGTGCCAAACACCACGAGGTCGTGACGAGGGGACTGTCCCACCAGCCAAGCCCATGCCCAGCAGCAGCCTGCAGTCCCCTGACCAGCCAAACCACGGAGCAGAGCCAGGCGGCAGCCAGTGATGGTGGTGCCAAACCAGTGTCTGCTGGGAGCTGGCACTCGGGCACTGGGAGAGACTTCAGAGCTCAGTTCTGTACCACAGGTTCTATGGTTCACCTGCCAGCACCTTCGCGGTGTGGTATTTACAGTGCTTTCAACCCTGACATTCAGCTGAGAAAACACACGGATTGCCCAGAGTCAAAGGGCCCCAGAAGGACAAAACCAGCAGGAAGCCAAACTGCCCGACAAGCTTTAAGCTTCCAACTAAGGATCAGTGATGCTTTGCTGGTGACGTTTTTAAACCACTACCAGTATTGTTGGCTGTATCTCCATCAGTAAACAGTGTGAGAACGGGCCTACACTTCACTTATCCTCAACAGTGAGAAGTTATTTTCCACAGGGTCAGTGTCAGCAGGTTCAGCAGATGCCTGTTCAATTGCTAAATTTGGGGAAAACCAGCCAACTCCAAGAGTTGGCTACAACTGCTGATATGTAGCGGTCTCAGAGCTTCAGGTGAAGCACCAGGAAGGTGAACAAGAACTGAAGGGATGAAACAAAGCAATGGCAACTCCCGGCCACGTCTGCTGTCGGTGTTCTCTGTTACCTGATAGACTGGATCGGTGTGAGTATCATCTGTCATCCCCGTCCTCCAGATCACGGGGTCTTCTGTTCTGCTGGTGTCCCACACCACCAGCTCCCCACTGAACAGGCCACCTGAAGGGGCAGAGATGCCAGTAAAACATCTGAGGGGTAACAGCACATAAACACGAGTAACCTGAGGGGCAGCCGGCGCTGATACTCCAACAGACCCGGGGATAACTTTTCTTATTGCCAGTGTCACCTGGGTTCTGCGACAAGCAATCCCCAGCACACAGAGTGACAAACACTCAGAGGCCCACCAGAGGACTGGCAGCTGGATACACAGCCCAGTCAGCGCTGCTGTAAGAGGATGTAGCTTCACCAAAGTATGTACTCTCTTCCCACTTTCACCCCAGGGCTGAACTTCCTACTACCATCTCTCTCTGAGAAGATGCCACTAGAAGAGCAGCAAGTTCCAGTCTGGGACCAGCAGTTACACTCATCGATGTCGAGAGAGTTGGTTCCTAAGTCTGAGGAGATGCAGCACCATCATTTCTGCAAGAAATCTTAGGCTGAGTTGCCAGAGATCCAAGCTGAAGGAAATATGGGTAGATTTAGAGAGGATCCAAGGTAAGAGCAACCTACCAGCGATGAGCGCAGGCTGGGAGGGATGGAAAGCCACACACATGACAGAACTGGGAACATCCACCACTAGGTCCGGGCGCTGTGGATTCAACCCCCTTCTGTCCAGATTCCAGGTACAGACGTAGGATTTTTCTGTGCTCCAGTCCCCACCATCCAACCTGAAGAGGAGAAGTTATGTCTTGCCTTGTCTGTTCCACAGAGAGTCCCAGTCCAGCAGAGCTCTGGTGTGCCCTGTTTGTCATTGAAACGTGCCGTTTTGTGGCTTGAAGGAAAGCTGAGGTGACGGGACCACGAGGTGATGAAAATCCTCTGCAGGCTGGCATATACAGTGCGTGTCAGTGTCCTTGCACAACAAAGTGGCTGGAAGTAAATCTCAGATGAGTCACTATTCCAAGACCTACAAACCATTGAAATAATGGGAACAATTTAAAGGGCATATACAGAAAGGTGTTATGAGGATTTGGGAATAAAAAAAAAATCTAAAGAGGCCAAATTGCTGCTGATTTGCAAACGGACTGAGCTGCAAACCACATTTCCTCTGAAGGGGCAGTCCAGGACCTGAGAATACACAGGAAGGAAATATTACCTGGGGGACTGATAGGGGCTGAAAAGACTGAGTCAGACTCAGTATTACTGAGCCGTACTTGGCCCAAGGTAAGCAGTGTGATTTGAAGTTCAGGTGCCTCCACAGGAACCAAGAACATTCTCCACAACCACCCTGCACAAATCACACCATGCACTCCAGCTCTAGAGACTTCAGTCCAGCCCATCATGCTCATTTGCCACAAGTGGCTCAAGAATTATTAGTCTGGGCTATTTTGTTGTTTCTGTCTGTTTCACTCAGCACCCTTACCAAAATGTTACAGGGATTGTGTCAGTAGCACCACGACGACTGGTGTGGTGTCCTGTCTTGCTACAAGGAGACAATTTGGAGGAGAGAGATCTGTAGAACAGTCAAGGGCCAGAACAGGAAGCAATTATTTTGAGCCTGGCTTCCACTGCCTCTTATCTGATGCTCCTAATTCTTTTATCGGACAAGATATGATCAAATAAGAGGAGAAATTTTTCATCCAATGGGTAGCTGATCTGTAAAATTCCTTATTAAATGATGATAGAAGTCGACACAGACTCAGAGAGACCGAATTCATGGAAGGGAATTCTGCTGAGAGTAACCACAGACATAGAAACCACATTCTAATCTGAGAACAGCTGTAGACTGGGAGAGCAGAAGGGGCAGGTAACATACAGGTTTGCCCTGTTTTGTGATTCCCTTTGCATTCAACTCACGGATCCCCTTTTTGCTGGGGCTCTTAATCTAAGGAAACGATAGTAGGAGAAAGGAATAAAGGCAGGGGCAGGGCACAGAAAGGAGAGGCTGCTACAGCCATTCACGGGAATAGATGAATGTTTTGTCCAACCCTCAATTCACAAATCCTTAAATGTTTGTTAGTGCAGGTCCGTGGCACCAGGCGCAGGCGTGAACAAGTGCCAGGTTCACTCGAGGTGCTAAGAGACCACATTAAAACAACACGATCTACAATAAAGATAAGCTCGTACTTCCAAATCTCACCTACACATATTTGCAAGTGCATCTGCTCTTTACCTTTTTCACTCCAAATACAATCTATCTAGAAACAAATCAGTAAGAGCATACTCATCCATTTTTGGGGTGGTGGAAGGCAGAAGAACTACAAGCCATAGTTTAAGATTGCTCTAAGATTTTGTTGCTTTGAATATAAATTATTTAATTTGCATAGGGTGTATGTATATGTCTAGTTTATTACCAAAGAGAAAGCAAACATATGTAAAACTCATGTCAGCCTGAGATGTCACATCAACCTCCCATCACGCTCTCAACCCGTTGAGATACTCACCGGCCATAGGAACACGCAACAACGGATCCGGTTGCATTCCATGAGAGGCTGGTAACCTGTAGGTTCTGATCCTGGGCCTCTGGGTATGACAACGTATGCAAACACAGCACCTGGGAGAGATCAGATTCAGTCACTGAAGCCATAATCCCCGAACACAGAGACTATGAGGTCTGTGCACACCCTTGTGTAAGATCCCACGGTTATAGCGTTGGCTTCCCCTCTCTCCAAGCAGCACACAGATCTGTGGGGAAAAGGTGTTGGTTTCCTACTGGGGAAAAAAAGAACAAAAACCCACAACACTCAACCCTACCAAGCCAACCGTCGCCTCATAATTAACTCCCAGACTGCACAAAAGGCTGTACAGCCTACAGGATTTACAGCACCCCCCTCACCCCAGCCAGGAGCCTAACACTCACTGAGCTTCACAAGCAACAGTCTGAAGATGACGGCACCAACACGTAGTGACTGATACAAATCACTCCCACCCTTGAGCACTGTACACTACACAAATATCATCTAAGTAGGAAGAGCTGTGAAATCACTGACTTCAAGTGTTCCTGGATAACTGCTAGGCTGGGATGCTCTAAAGGGGCTACTGGAAGCTGAAGATAAGCCTACACCAGCTGCAGGCTTCCTTCTCACAAAGCTGCTGCAACTCACTAGCAAGAAGAACAGTTTTACCAAGCAAGGCCAGGCCACAAGCAAGGGAAGAAGCTGGAGGGAAAAAACCAACCAGTAATTTCTAATTATTAGAATCTGGCAAGAACAACCACATCAATAAGAGATAGAACTAATGGGTCAGAGCTGCTGCAACCAGCTCTGCTTGGGTACGGACAAGGATCTGAATTCTGTCAACTTACTCTTTCATTCTGATCTGTCCAGTTCACTTCAAAGCCATCAAAGGCACGGCTCTTCCAGTTCTTATTTAGCTCTTTGATAACAGCATCCTCCACTCTCTGAAGGAATGACAGAAGGCTAGTGTAGTCCACTTGGACTTCTTGCTGGAAGTCTTGTACAGCATCTTTACTTTGATCTGTCTGCACACTGGCATCTTGGCTATTATGAGATTGTACCGCAGTTTCCACTGTCGAAATTTTCCCAGTCTGGCAGCTTTTCTAGTAAAAGAAGACAGACAGCCTATAACCCAAACAGAAAAGAGAGAGTGCTGCACAAAACATTCAAAGCATCTTCCCCTTTTTGGCACTTCAAAGAGACATTCAAGCACACTGCGCATCTCTGATTCACAGTTAAAAGCAGGGTGTCCCAGGGAGTTGGTGATTTATTTGTCACCTTCACACAGTCTGGAATGAGGCAGAGATGCCCGTTGTATCCAGGCCAGGTGCTCTACAGCATGGGATGGGCTGGAGGAGACAAAGCAGAAAGGCAGGGAGCCTCCAGAGGAAATTGCAAACACCCAACACGGTGACAAGTGCAGCGTTATCAGCTCTCAAGCTGATACTACCTTTGTGGCAGCTGGAACGTGTGTTTCTTGGCCGGTTTCTGTAAAGGGCCTAAACTAGCCAAACGCTACAAAAGGGGCAGAGCCAGCAGACACCGGCACCTCAGGACCACTCGCCACTGGTTCTGCTCCAGGCACCGACACCGATGCAATGTCCCAGCAAGGAAGGTCTCCGTCCCGGGCTGCGCCGAAGCAGCGGGACCCGGGGCGGGGGGAGTTCACCGGACACAGAAGGGATACGCCAGAGCCCGGCCACCCCTTCAGCAGGGCGGAGTGGGGAGGGAAGGCGCAGGCCGCCCCCGGCCCGGCCCCTCCGGCGGTATAAGAGCGCGGGGCGAAGCCGCAGCCGCCCGGGAGTCCCTCACGGTCTCTCACCGCCTCGCAGCGCGCACTCCGGGCGCTCCTCCACAGCGATTCCACCTCCGCGCCGGGCACCGTCCGGTCCGCGAACATGGCGGCGAGTGGAAGGCGCGACCCGACGACTCCCACCGCCCGCTCCGCCGGTTCCCATGGAAACGGGCGAGGCGTCGAGTGATGACGTCACCTGCGCGACGGAGCCGTCGACTTGCGGGCGGTAAACGGAGCCGGGCGGGTGCCATATTGGGGAAGGGTGTGGAGGGTTTGTGTGGTTCTGTGTGGGAAAGGGGTGTAGGGCTGGCTGCGGCGGGGGCGGCTTGGTAGGGGCTCCTCCTTCCCCGGGGGGACCTGGCTGGTCCCGCCGCGCCGCCGGGGGCAGGAGTGGCGGCAGAGGCGGGAGGGCACGGGGGCTGCCAGGAGTTAAGATGGCACTGGGGGGAGGCAGGCGGCGCAGAGGGGAAGGGAAGGGAAGGGAAGGGTGGGCCGCATTGTGAGAAAAAGGATGTTTGAGGAGAAATGCGATATTCGGCGACTGGCGGCGCAAAATTCCCGCAGCGCCGAGTGGTGCAGGCTGCCTCCCCTGCGGGGCCGTTACTGGGTGCAGCTGGGAAACGGGCCTGGGCTCCGCTCCACACCCCTCTGCCCTCAGAGGAAGAATTACTTGTAGCGCTAGAAAGAGAATTTTGAAGTGTGGTACTTCGGTCAGCGTGTGTGGTGTGTGCTGGTTGAGGAGGTGGGGTAGGGGAGTCAATTCCAAAACAAGTCTGGGGTGCATTCCGAGTTCCTCGATTTTTACGTTGGTTGGTGTGGATGAGGGAATTAGGGTAACTTGTGCTGTGGGTGAATTCCTGTTTAACCTCACCCCGAGCTCGCTGTGTGCCAGCAGCCGGGCAGCTCCTCCCTGGAGCACCGGTGGGAGAGCTGTAAGCATCTGGGCACAACATGTGTCCCTCGGTGTGACTGCAGCTGGATAACGGTCGTGCTGCATTTACTGGTGTTGCAGCTTCCTTCAGCGCAGTCGTACCTGTTGGGAGCAACTACTTAGAGGGGTTTTTTCTAATTCCAATGGAACAACTTAACGGTGAACACACTGGCTAAATTTAGTGCTGGCATCAGCAGGCACAGATGCATGGACTTCAGGGGAGTTATTCCTGCCACTGCTGGGAAGGAGTCTGGGCCACATGTAAAATTCCAGATCCCAGCACACGGAGCAGGGGCTCCTGAGAAGGGACGTAGCGCTGCTCCAGCACGTGCGAGTCTGTTTATGTCAGAGCCAGGTGCAGCGGTTCTGCTGAGGGATTTAAAGTACTTCAGAAATAACAGTGAAATAAGAATCCCTAGAATTCATGATACAGAACCGGTAGTGTTACAGATGGTGAAACTGGAGCAGAAAGAGGTTCAGTGGCACTTCCTTCAAAAGCAAGGGAAAAAGTCCCAATGGAATTGAAGCTTCTGGGTTTCAAATCCTGCACTGTGTATTGGCTGTGATTCTTCCCCGCTCTGTGCAGACCTCCATGGTACTCCACAGTACAGCTAAGAACATAAATGCATTCTTGGGTTGGACTGATGGTGTCGTTAGGCCTGTAGTCTCTCTCTGATTAGCACAGGAGTTAATCTGAATTTCAAGAGTTCAAGTTTGGTATCTCCTGCAGTGGGAGGTTGCTGGAACCCGTGGCAGACCTACCAGTGGCAGGAGACTGCTTTTTAGTGACAGAGTGTGAGTCTGACCACTTTTCATAGTTCACTTTGCTTGCAGGCAGGCCCCTGGCACCTCTCTTTTGGTCACTGCCACATGGACTAGATAAACCACTGGTTTGACCATGAAGGGTATTTTTTTTTAATGTCCTTTTTTGTGGTATGGCTTATTTTTTATCAGGTCAGATGTCAGAATTACAATACTTAATGACTATACTCTGCTGTACTTTTCTACCAGTTTTAACACGAGAAACATTCTCAAACGCTGCAGCTCTAGAACTCTTGTTTAGATTTTCAACCAGGTGTCTGTAGCTGTGGGTTTGAGATGACTTTGTTTCTCACCCATCTTTGTTTCCACCTCGTTTTAAACATCCATTCCGAAAGCAGCTTTAAGAGACATAAGAGTACTGGAAACAATGTACTGGTTCTGTCCCAGCAGGATTCCAGTCCCTCCTCTGGAGGAAATACTTGGTGTTCTGCCTCAGTGCATTCACTGGAGAACTCGACTGCTGGATCATGAACCAGTGCTCTGCTGCTGTTATTGGTGAAATCCTAGTACAGCACTTTCTGATAAATGCTTATTTGGTAAGAGATCAGCAGATTGTCCCACTTGAAGATGCAAAACAACGGTGGCAAGATTAAGGGACAGATTATTTGCTATTCAAATTCAGCAGCCCTATTAGAAGTACATAAAGTAAGCATTGTTAGATGAGTTCTTCTACTGCAAATAGTTAAATGCAGGAAGTAGGGGGATTTTGTTTTAATCCCAATTTACTATGTTGAATAACTGATACTAAATATTTGAACCCAATAGCAGAGTGGTTTTAAGAGGTTCTTAATGTTTAATATTTATCACCTATAAATAGATCTTAAGTCATCACTAAATTATCTTTAATTGGTACGATTAGAACTGCCAAGGAATATTGCTGTTTGGAAGTAAATATTGCAAGTGTGAATTTATATACAGTCTGCATCATAAAAAAAAAAAATGCTAAGCATAAACTGCAATGTAAAAACTTTAAATTATGTGTCAGAGGGAATGTGTGGAGAAAAGTTTGTGTTTTGTGAGATGGCAAAATGAGATAAGAAAACTGGAATTTGAATATGTGAAACACCAAAAATAAATCAACGTGTTTTTCAGCAAGTAACATGCAAAGTAACTGCAAATGTAGTAGGTGTTCCCTGTAACGTGGTGCATGTCTGGACTTTTCCTTCCCTGAGGATGAGAAAGGAGCAAATGGCTCCAAAAGGTGACTGTTCTAAGAAACTGCAGTTTCATCCTTCTTTATTCCAATAGCTCTGATTTGCTGGGGTTTCAATACAGCAACAGCATTTCAATAAATCGTACCTTGCTCTTTCTTTCCAGCTTGGCAGTATCTGATAAGCAGAGATTTTGATTTTTGGTTTGACATAGTAACACTATGGTACGAATAAAGAAAAACTAGGGATAACTGGGGAAAGGCTGTTAGTAGCCTGAGGCTACTGAGTCTCTCTGAAGTGACTATTATTATTCAGTGCTTATCTGTGCTTTTTATGTTTCATGAGACAAAGTTTTCACTTTTACATAGTAGAGCAAATCAGCATCAGAAAACAAGAACAAGAGAAGACTGAGGTAAAGAGAGAGCAGTGTGAGAAGCAGCACTAGGGGAGAAATTATCAGGAAAAAAAGAGATATAACAACAAGTGTGCAAACCAGGGGTACAATTTCTAGGACCTGGAGCAAAACAAATTCTCAAAGCTGGATCTCAGTAAAATTCACCCGCTAGTGGGTGCAGTCGCTGCCCTCTATTTGTGATAAATGAAACAACTGAGTTCTGCTGACACTCCAGAGAGCTGAAGCAGCAGTCTCTACCCAAAAATAGAGATACACAACTGAGTATTCCCCTTCTACACCTCCTCATTCCCTCCACCCCAAACAGATGCAAGTAAAGATAAAGAAAACAACACACACAAGGACAGCGTGTCTGGCCATGGGAGAAAACTCTTGGGACTTAGATTGGCAGCCAGAGGGGATCAAAGTGATTGCCTTTCACTGATCAATGGCTGCATTCAGAGCAACAGAACTTACTGCAGTCTCATTTATTAAAAAACAAACCAGAACACAGCCGAACAACAAAACTCTTTAAACAATAAAAGGGGTTTGCATCAAAGAGTTGTCACTCCAGAACCTACTTGTCTCCCCAGCAAGTATAACCAGCAAAACCGAATTCTGGTTCCCTGATTGTTCATTTCAAACCTGTGCACTCCTCTATTGCCTGGCAGGACAGATGAGGTTTGGATGAGGCCTGGGTACTTAAGTGCACTGCCTCTGAATTAACATGTTTTGTGCTTGTTACTTGGGTACAATCTCTGATCAGTTAATCCTATACTGTTTAGCTTTGAACTAGGTCTCGAGTGTCATTTGCTTTAGCGTGAAGTGGTTGGCTCTGATGAAGTCAAAGTTGGTCTCGCTGAGGCTCAGGGGTTTGTGTTAAATGGAAATATCCCCAGAGAAAAATAATCAAAGTACTATCCAAAGGAAAATTGCTGGAAAGCTGCCTAAATCGGCAGTATTATTTAAAAGGACACCTCTTTAGTTTCATCAGTAGTCTGGTATAGCTCATTTGCTCATTTTTTATCATCAGCAGAACCCTCTGATACTACTGTAGGTGGTGATTTTGAAGTTCCAGTGCAAGCCCAAGAAGCAATGAGTTGACTGAAGTCTGTTTATTTGCAGTGCTGCCAGGGATACTCTTCATCTCGTACTCAAAATATACCACAAGCATTTATTTCACCTTTGCCAAGGTAGAGACCTGTTGGTGCCATTTTTTGACAGGGAAAAGCTCAGGTTTAAGGGTTAAATGACTCACCAAATCATTCTGAAAATTCACAGCAGAAAGAACAGGACCCAAGTCCCTAAACTGCAGAGAGGTGTTTCAACCTTATCTGATACGTACTTTGTGGATGTGTTGCTAATGTACACATCTTATGTCTTTTTGTTAAAGATTTGTGATTTTAAAACACCAGGTATCCACACACTCCCTAAACTTGAAGGAAAGAAAGGTCACCATGACTGTTCAGTGTGGAAAACAGTGTCCGTGGAGCCAACCAGATGCTCAGTAGCCTAGTGAGGGTTCAGGTCCTTCCCTGTACTCGGTGTTTCCTCAAGCTGTGTGAATCTCCAGCTATTGCTTCTCCAGTGTCATTTCTAAAGGCCTCACACATTTCTGTCTCATTTCTGACCTGCTTTTCCCTGTCCCCAACTCCCAAAAGTCCCTACAAATGCTTTGGCCTTTTTGCTTTGAAAACTGTACCACCAGTACAGACAGAAAACGTGTTGCCTCGTTTCTGAAGTTCCATTACACCTGGAGACGTGACACGTTACACAAATAATCCATCTCCATTAAAATCACAGCTCTATTATGCTTTGTAGAATGAAGGGGGGGGGGAGGGAGGTCCGTATTAAATATTAAGGGTATGATTTCTTGCATGGTAGAGGTATTGCCTATCCCATACTCATTCCTACATCGATAATAAGACAAAAGATTTTAGTCAGTTGTAACCAGAATGGGAAGGAGCAGAGGGAAAAGCTCGCTTTGCTGCAGGTGTCAGCAAGCTGCCACCACAGGGGTGCAAAGACACCCCGTGGCAGGTTGTGAATGGCAAGCAAGAGCTGGCACGGGGCCAGGAGCCAGGGCATATCCAAACGGGCATCTGTGATGGGCTCAGGGTCCCCCGTTGCTGGTGCTCCGAACCCAGTGGCAGCTGGGAGCCTCTGCCTTGGACAGAGGCTTGATGCTGTCAGCAGGGTGATGGGCAGCGCCTCTCCCCCTTTAGACTCAGCAGCCTCCAGTTCCTGCTGGGTTGATACCAGCATGCCTGGCAGCTCATCTCAGGAATAAAAGTACAATCTGGCAGGCCACTCTTAAAAGGTAGATGACCCTTTGCAGTGCTGACTATGGGGAAGAAAACGCTGAGAAATCCCTGAAATTAATCCCATATTCCATAACCATGTATGGCTAAAAATTATCTGTTCTGTGCATCACTTCATCAACTCATACCATGCCTACAGTTGCTGGAACTTTAATTGGTATGTATAAAGCAGCTGGCTACCTCAAAACACATTGAGGACAGGTATTATTAATCTGAATAGAATTGCCTATCTTTTGCAGAAGTGTTGTTTCCAAAAAGGACATTCAGAAATAAGTCATTACATTCCACTTGGTACCATCAGATTTGTTCTTGCCTAAAGCAAGCAGGCAGAATTTGCATGGTAGTTCTTGATCACTCCAGAAATATACATTTTTATTTATTTTCAAGCATGGTACTTTTATTTTTTATACGTGGTTTCTATGAACACTGAATCATCAATGAATACATCATAGCTTTACCGGGGTACGGGTATGTAATTTAAAAGTGGAGAATAAAATCATGTTCCTACCACATTAGCTAATACAGTAGGAAAGCCAGATTTGCAAGAGCTCCTTTTACTGATCTAAATTTCACCTCAAGAGAGTTTGCACATGGTCAGTTTAGCTAGACCTGCAAAATCATCTTGGACTTCATGTGAAAGCCACTTCCAAAATGACAATTAAAAATACCCCATCTTGACTGGTCTGTTATCCCGAGTATAACAAGGGTCCCAAAGGATCCCAGAGAGTATTGTAAAAACACACAGAGGTAACTCTACAAAATTATTCACTGCAAAGAGATGATCATCTTCTCAAAAGCACATGGAAGATAAAGAGAAGCAGAGTACCTTGTACAGACAAATTGGATCTGTCAGTGTGAGTGTTTCGACTGCTGCAGAAAATGCCAAGTGATTTGTAATGATCACTTTCTTTTTATCACCTCTAAAAGACGGCACCTTTATCTTGTGGGAGAATGACAGGACAGTGGTCTGGTACTCAGACATAACAGAATGAACCACCAACACAGCCGGTTCGTGTCACTTTTTTCTTTAGTGTTTATGTAGGGTTCCCAACACAAGCACTGACACTGGTCTAACTTAAAAAAAAAAAAAAAAAAGAAAAGAAAAAAGAGTGGGAATATGACAAAACAGGGCTTGAGAAGGCATGAATGTGGCACTCTGTGGTGAAGTGTAAAAGACAATTGCACCAATTACATGCTGGTTTTGGAACTCCATGTAGCCTAAGTCTATTGAAATATATATTTGTAAGCGGGAGTGGTGGGGAGGGAGGCTGCCCTGGAATGAGGCCTGGAGCTGAAATGCTGTCGTAAAGGCACTAGGAGGAGGGAGAGCTAGAAACCAGCTGTGATCCTCAACTTAAAAAAAAAAAAAGCAACAAAAAAAGATCCAGAAACATTTTCATGCCAAATTATGTGACACCTTTAATTCCTGTTTTTTCTTTTGTGCTTTGTTTTCCCTTTAATTGACTGAAACTTTTCCTATAGATGCTACCAATTGGGGAAGCTGGATTTACTGAAGGCATTTTTATTCTGCTCTATTCTAGCCCCAAAAGCTCCCGCTTATGCAACAGCTCATATCTTTAATAACACCAGTGTAACTGCATCAGGACTAAAAGAAAAAGCCCCAGATTTCTTAGGATCAACAAGGCCTGAGAGAACTTGCTGCAGTTCTGGGATGTGACAGGAGGCAATTTATAAGGAATTAACTCTGACAGTCATTTTATACAGCTGATTTTCAAAGATCTAGGCACTAAAGATGTGTTAATGAGGGTACTGAGGTTTCATAATTAATTATATTAGCATCTCTTTGTTACTCTCTACAACGGTAGTGCCTGGTTGACATTTCAATAGAAGTCTGGTAGTATTCTTTGTTATTATTATCCAGGAGTACAGTTATACCTTGGCTCCCAGAGGGCAACGCTGCATGTAAATGCCTCTGTGAATTGCCAGGGCCTTTGGATCTCAGGAAAAGCCCTTGAAGGAGACCCTGCTGGATACTGAATGGATGTCAGTAAAATTTCGCTAGTCCGGAGTCTCTCTTCAGATATGGACTCTCCTCCCCTTTCATTTCTCCCTTCCCTTCCCTCCCCCCTTCCTTTCCACTGTGCTCGTCCTTCTCACAAGGCTTAAGAACAGCAATATCCAGCACTTTCTGAATGTTGAATTCCAAACCTCTAAAGGAAGGAATACTGACCTGAACAAAACAGTGAACAAAGTAACCTGAAAACAGGGAATATTTTCACATGCTTGAATTTTCAGTGCAATAAAACCAGTGCTGCCAGAAGGAGTCTCAGAAGCGGTGAGTGAGAGAAAAGATGTACAACTGTGGTGGGAGGGAAATTATTATTACTTTGTTTTTACGTTCTCTCCCCCCGTCACCTCCTTTGTAAAGGCAGATGAAATTATTTCCCAGCCATACCACTGCAGAAACAAATATGGAGTTTAAAGGTTATCTCCTTTGTGTGCTTCTGCGAGACATTTTGGAATCCAAAAGGGGAAGGATGACTTTTTGTCAATGATCTCAATTTCTGCTCTGAAATACTTTACAGTATCACCTGAGGTGGCAGATCTTCTGTTTGTTTATTTATTTATTTATATTCTACTTGCTTGTGTTAAAATTAACAAAACTTACATAAAACTATTGCTGCTTTTTCACACCAGTTACAGTTGCAACCTTGTCATGGTTAGGCTAAGTTAAGGGCATGGTTTGACAAACGCTTCTCAATAAGCAAGACTTAGGCAAACTCTTCCTTACCCTTTTCTTGTTCATTTCTTGCCTTGATGGGATTGTCTTTCTTGTAACAATTTTCATGCTTCTGCAACAGGGAACCAGACCAGAGTACTAGTCTGAGTTAAAAATAAATGTTTTTATGGGGACTATTTCTAATTGAAATCAGTTTCCTGATTCAATTTAACAGGGGTTACACAAAAACCCCAGCACTGGCACAATTCAAGGAGAGCATGAAGGGGAAGAGGGGAGGAATGCATAAATTAAATAGGAACTTCTACCAAAAAACCAGTTTATCAAACTATGTCCTGAAAGACTTTACATTCTGCCAGGCCAGAACCGTCTCTTTGCTTTGGGTTCAGGTAGCACCTTGAGCAACGGGATCACAGTCGCAGAACTCTCAGGACTCTCAGAGCTATTGTAACACCAAAAAATAATAAGCGTTCCTACAGACTGACACAATTAACCAAATTCCACAGAAGATCTTCATTGTTGGCAACTCGTGCAGCATTTTATGTAGCCAAAGTTAGAGACTAGTTCTGTTCCTGTCTCCAGCTTTAATGAGGAATAACTCTGAATAATTCTAGTATTCAGTTAACCTAACAATAAAAGAATTACTTTCCTTACAGAGCTTTTTATATTTGATGAGACTTTTTTTTAATGAGCTTTGACAATCTCAGGTAAAAGGAATAATGTGTGCAATGTATTATTTTAGCAAGAACTGTATATGACAGATCCCTACATATTTTCCTCTTTTTTGTTTCACCTTTCCTGTCACCATACTCCTACATAAGACTCAAGACACACTGCAAATGTTTGAATAATGCCAATTTGAAACTACAGAATTATAAATAACGTACTCGCTCTTCACTGAGCAACGTTGCATGTGTTTATTCTAATCTGGTATCTTCTGGATAGAAACAGAGGTTACTCCCCCTGAGAGTTCAGATATCGATAGCACTCTCCATAACAAGGGAAGTTTTTAATGATTCCCACAAAACCAGCTGCCACTTAGTAACAAGACAATGGATGGAATACGCATAATGTAAAATTTTAGTCTCTACTGCTATTCCTGAGGGACCACTTCTCCAAGTGTTACTCAACTTTGTTTAGGATTCAGCAAGCGTTTTCCTGCTGTAGGACTGAGGAGATGGTAAAGAAGAGTTTCAGGAATTGGCCAGAGATAAAATCCTGTAAAGCAAACGTTTATAAATTGTCTTTGTAGAAATGTTGGCTCCCTCATAATTTTCCCATGAGTGGAGAAGAGGGAGAGGATCATCTGAAAGTCTCCTTGCAGGAGGACCCTCTCCTGGGTTGAGAGACACAGGACTAATTTTTCTTCTAATGCTGGGAAAACTGCACTTTTAGAAGACTCTAGTGTCTGAATTCATAAAAATGTTTACTTTATGGCCAGCCAGGCTCTGTGAGACTCAAGGTCTCAGTGTTTTCAAGCCTTGCCAGGTGCAGGGACGAGAAGGAGCAAGGTCTGGGCATTTGACCCAAGCTGGCCAACAGGATTATTTTATACCACGAACGTCACATTCAATATAAATTAGAAAAGTTTGCTGTGTAGCTGGCTCTCCCTTGAGAGCAGTCCAGACAACTCCTTGCTCCAGTGCTGGACCCCTGAGCCCTTCCTCTCCCCCTCAAGCTGTTGCACTCACAGTGTCTGACATTGGCTGTCCACTGCTGGGAGCACACTGCAATTGGCTAATTCTTGTATATCTTCTATTATTATTATTATTATTGTTAATAATTTCGTGTTATTCTATTAAATCTATTTACATGTCAACCCTCGTGTTTCTTTGCGTTCCCCGATTACCCTTTCCTGGGTGGGGAGGGGTCATCAGTTGATAGAATAATGGTCTGAACAAGGATAAATTGTTATGGGTTTTCTCAAACCATAACAGATCCACAGAAGCACAAAGTGTAGTTTTGCCTATTCTTCAACAGTGCTCTGCCCCTGCTGCTCAGTTATCCTAAAACTTCAGCATTCATATAAATTTATAATACTATACCTTCCAGGAATTTTTATCTCTCTCTATTGTATCTTGTTAGAAAGGCTCTATCTAGCCCCAGAACTTCTGCCCTAGCTCTGAGGAAACCGTAGCCTTTCCTCAGACAGAGAACCACTGAAGGAAATCGGAGACTAGTAGCTACTTCCTCTATGAATTATTTCAGGGCCTTCTCCATAAAAGTTTGGTTGGCACAGAATAACAGCCAGCATTAATACTGCAGTATTCCAGTCTGAAAGTATCTGTATTTGTGATTGAGCATTCTACCTAGGAATATGTCTTTTAAGTTGTCAGTTTTTCCAACAACTTCTGTTTAGAGCTTTCATTACGCCAAAGTATATATGCAGTAAAATAAAGCCTGAAATGTAAATACAAAGCCAAGTGCAACATGTATAATTTAATCACCAGATTTCAAATAAACATCTTGTTTTTCAGACATTTTCTGTGACAGTGTAGCTCTATTAAACTTGGTTGAAAGTCTTCCACTGCCTCAGTGCAGGTTGGATTGACTCTAATCCTGTCCTGCAAAACTAATAATTTTATATCCCTACAGATAGCTTTTGAACATTGACTGGTGTGACTGTATCAATGAAACCTAAACATCTGCCTTTGTAACACCCTGCAGGTGTTGCAGATACCGAAGAGACAGGTTTGCATACGCTAATACATGTTTTCAAACCAAACTTTTGTGCATTTCAGATCCTATCTTGGGCTGTGAACTCCCCAGGCAAGAGGAGATGGATATTCACATCTGGAAGCAGTAGTAGCATATCTGGACAAGTTGAAATTTAACCATTTTGGGGGTTTAGAGACTGCAATCCAGTAGTTCTGGATTTATAACAGCATCTAGTATGTGTCTGTTGGCACAGTTTATCAGAAGTTAACAGCCACAGGGCTTTATCTAAGCCAATGAACGGGACAACATCAATGTCTGAGACAGACACAAAATCTTAATGAAAGTCAAGAAGGGCACAAAATGCCTCCAATCAAATGTGTCTTAGGCAGGGACTCTTAGTTTCACAACACAGAATGTAACTTCAAGAGAATTTTCCAATAACTAACTTCCCTTTATAGTCTGAAAGGCACGAGTCAGTTCAGTTCCCTACAAAATTCCCAACTGTACACCTTATGTGAAAAATATGAGCACAACATTCTTAACCACCCACATATCTGAAAAGCTTCTGTCTCGTCTTGAGAAGTGTCTTAGGTTTTAGTGACTTTGAATTTCTTTTAAGGTTTCTAAGAATGTTTTGACTGTCTCTTTGACTCTAGTATCGGAGAACTAGCACAAACGTAACATGACCATCCTGCTCTTCATAGGTTACAAACAAGTGCTCTGCTAAGTTAGAAACGTTGACACAGGGCAGGGGGGAAAATCAGGTTTAGCAACTATGCCTAATGGGGACTTTACCAAAAATAAATAAATCCACATGGAATCACTCGATTTATTCAACTACATACTATTAGTCACTCCCTGTTGTGTTACTAAACCACCAAACTGCTTCAAAGGCTGTTATCAGCCCAGAAATATTTTCATCCAAGGGTTTAAACTGCAACAACTGTGAGGACACGTGGAAGATTCTTCCGTTATTATCTAACCATTCAGTTCTAATGCGAGCACTCGACTGGGAAGGTCCGTGAGTAGTGGAGATGGATAAACAGTTGGAGGGGAGGCATTTGACTGCTTAATGTATGTGCCAAACTGTCTTTCTGGGGTCATGGAGACTCGGCAATTCCTGGGGGCTGTCAAACTGATTACACGCAGCAAACCAGCCGGCGTGGCTCTGCCTGCTGCTCAGAGCAAGCACTGATATGCTAGTCAGACTTTACTATCAAGTACAAGCTTATGTGCGCTCGAGATGTTGCGCAGCCTTCAGCTCGCTGGTGTACTCAGTAATTTAAAAGCTTTCACGTACTCAGAAAAATTTTGTCTTGCACTCCAAGGGGGATCTTTGTTCCTAATGCAGAGCCCAAGTCTGCAAGTTCTTTGTGGAAATCCAGGCTCCCAGCATAGACGTACAATTGTTAAGCAGTTGGTTGCATTTCAGCAGTGGTAAAATGATCCTTGTTTTATATTTCTCTACAATAATTTCTGTAAAGGCTGTGAGATTCTTTGGGATGGAAAGCTATAAAAACGTAAGTTGCTATTAATTATATTGGCTTGCATGATTTTATGTATGCCCATTTTGCACTGCAGACATACTTAGAAGGAAATGTACTCTTCTACTTTTTCACACATCATTACATTGTATTTGAGAGGATTTAGCACATTTTCTGATTTCACTTGCCAAACTGGGCATTTGTGTTTAAAATTTACAGCTGACTTGACATTCCAGAAACTAAGTATGATTAACAATTATGTCTCTGTCTAGTAGTAATGTACCTAACTAAGGAAAGAAATATTAGGAGATCTGAGCTTTTACATCAAGGAGCAAATAGGAGATTATCTTTACAAAGCAGCTCTCTTTAATCAGTTCTTGAGAAAAACATGCAGTTACTGCTACCTTCCATGTAAATTGTAAGGCATTTAATCATTATCAGGTGCTGCCAAACCCCCCATATATCCAAATATATATAAAGGGAAACTAACACAAATTTTCTTCATTCACCTGACAAAGTCATTGCCATCTGGAATGCTGCGAAGTTCTAACTCCCTTATTTGGCAACACCAGAGTACTCACACACCGAGTTTGAAAGATGCCCCATACAGTATAGTATAGCAACCTGAACGGCACAACCCGAAGTTCAAACAAAAGCAGGAATACTCACGTTATTGTATGGAGGGAAAAGAGCTGTTTGTGATACAGGCAGCATAGCTACTTGGACAGTACAGTTCTGGAACAAAATGTTACTGATCTATTATATTTGATGTAATCAGAGCTGAGAAAGGTCTTACAAGAATATGAGAGAGTAAGGACATCATCTACTCTAAATACACTCACACACACACCCCTATATCATAGGATTAGAACTGTATATTTTAACACCTCAACAATTATTTGAGGATTAAACCTGCCTTAGCGGTTAGTTACAGATAATGAAAAACTTTAGAAAGAAGTGATGAGCTGTAACGATATTTGTCAATTAAACCTCTAAGTAATTATTATTTTCTGTTACAGTGCCAGGGATAGCAAACACAGTTGCGTTATAGGTCTGAGCATCACATGTAATTTCTGAAAATCTTGTGTAACAGCAGGTCACTCATGTAACAAGGCTTTATACCACCTCGATGCCATTTTCCTTCCATTTTAATGAAACTACATGGGGCTTGGGGTGCCTACACAGAGGAACAGTTTCAGACCAAGCTGAGAGTTGTGTTGCTACTTGCTTCTTCGTGACTATTTGAGTCATGTTCCTCCTGAGCATACATGTTAACCATGCAGCAAGAACAAACAGTAAATCAACTCAGCTGCAAAAGCTGCTGGGTGCTCTCTCCTCTCACCCTTCCTCAAGCTCAAAGCTGCTCTAACTTAGCTGCTTAGTTTTACTTCTTCATTTCTCTAATAAAGCAAAGAGGAAAGTGCAGAGAGGGCATCATCCTGTGAATTGTTGTCAAATTCTTTGAGCCAAGCTCCAGAAGCACGTAAGCACCTGTGGTTTTGTGACCTTCTGTGAAATGTACCCTGAAGTTAGACCGCTGTTGTACTGCGTAAGAGAGTCTCTCTGTTAAAAAGCAGAAAATAAAGGCTGCTAACACAATTGTACCTGATCAGTTGGAGTGAAAGGATATATAATTGGAGAAGAAACATTGGTGGTAATGTAACTTTTCTACCAGGAAGAGAACTGAGGAAGAGTTAAGACAAAATGCTTGTTAGGAAGCTGGGAACAGCACATCACCAGAACTAAGTCGAAGAAAGCAAACAAAGAAAGGAAAGTATCTATGTGAGAGAGCACTACTTCCTCCAAAAAAATAAACTGAACTCTCTGCTTTCTTCTTTTGCGTGAAAGCATAGGTTTGTATTTCATCTCAAAATTAAATATATTTTTTAAAGTGGTTCTTTTAGTATTAATATATATCATTAATATATACTCCTTTTATATATACTTTTTTGTATAATAGCTAGTTTTAGGGTAAGATAAACAAACCATGGAAAAGTTTTTAACAGAACAGCAGTTAAAATTCATGATTACTTGATTTTAGATACATCAGCGGAACACCTTAATCCCATACTTCAGGAATACCTGGTCATTTATAGACTCAACAAGGGATTCTAGTAGGGAGCGGGCAGATACCGCTTGGATCATCACATTCCTGCTTGGAACTAGCTCTCAAATATGTGGCCCATATTTTCAAATTGTGGATCTGCAAAGGCTAATCTAGAGAAAAATTATATAATAGTAAATTACAGGTGAGAAAAGGGAAAAAATCAAACAGATACAACTGCGTGGTAAAGTGACTCAGGCTACAGAAGGAAGAAAACCAAGCCAGACAAATGAGCCTACCTTGTCAGAATATGAAGATATCCATTATTAATTGATTGTGGGAGATGCAGACAGAGTATGAGGGAAGTTATCCTCACTGGGATGGGCTTCAGGAAGGCCTTGAGACACCCCTCTTGGGAAGGATTTTATAATCTTGTGTTTATATAGTTGCAATGCTTTCCTTGCCTTTTGTGCCCAGCAGTTGGAGAGCTCATTGCTGTACATAAAAGCAGAAGACTAACGGATGGCAGCTCCTCTCCTGCTGCTTGCACAGGGAAGCACAATACAAATTGTGGACATGCAGCAGCAGTTGTGGGTGGCAACAGAAGCAAGGACATAGCTGGTGGGAAGTGACAGCTGGGAGCACAAAAGAAAAAGCAATTGGGATTTGAAATCAACAGGTGGCAGCAGGAATAAGAACACTATAGCTAAGACCTCTGAGGAGAGGAACTAATCCAAGCCTTGTTGAGTAAGTCCATTGGAAGGGCCAGTTGAAGAGACAAAAAAAGGAAGCAAGGAGGGAGAAAGGATATGGTAACATTGTGTGACTGGAAAGCAAACACAAAAGGCAAGTTCTTACTTCATCAAACTTGTACTTGTTTCTTAGCCTGATCTATATTACAATATTAATCTGTAAATAATATGCCGTGAATTTTGTTAGAAAGAATGGCTCAGCTGCTACTTTAAAAGCAAAACAGAGATAGCTATAGCTGTGAAGGGACAAAAAGGGTTATTTAAAGTCTGCTTGCTCTTGGTGCAGTGGCAGGTGTGCTGGCAGACGGCTGGGCTCAATGACCTTCTAGAGTTGTGCTCCCACATTAACCGAGTGGGCTGGGTATGACTGACAGGGCCTCTGTGCCCTTAAAATGTAACGTCTGAAGTTAGTGCACTGGGTCATGTTCCAGCCAAGAGAAGCAGTGCACTGACACGGGGGTGGCCATGTCCCCTGAGCGAGGCAGGGTGGAAACGCGACCTCACCTCATGCAGCCTCTCATGGACAGGAGGTGCTGGGGCTGGTCCGCAGGGGCCACCTCAGGCAGTGGGGGTTGTTCGGGATGGCTGCCATGTCGGGCCCACTTGGCGATCGGTGGTCTCAAATACCATCCTCACCTCCCCCCCATTTCCCCTGGCGGGCGGNCGAGTCCCGCCCCCCCGCTCCCATCGAGGGCCAATGGGCGCCCGGCGTGGGGCGCCCGGCGTAGGCGGGGTCGGCCAGCCGCCTGTCTGCGCCTGCGCGCCGGCCGCCCGCGGCGAGGAGGCGGTGCCAACGCCTGCGCAGAGCAACGCGTTACCCTTCTCCGGAGCAGA
>VXBJ01003943.1:389917-481360 GCA_013400055.1 Nycticryphes semicollaris
TTTTTTTGTTTCACTGGAAAGGAAAGAAAGATGCTCAGTTTTAAACGTTAAAGTGTACAAGTTGCTTTGTTACAATAAAACTAAATGTGTACACAAAGGGACTGGTTGGTCTTCACTGAAAGAAACAGTTTTAATATCCCATTTTGAACTTGCTTGTAGGTTCTTGGCATTTTTGGGGGCATTTGGTCAGTATTTATGTCATGCAGTGCAACCTTGTGGCTGCATGGACTGATAATCAGTTCCTTTAGTTTCCACTATTTCAGTACTTAGAGGATGTTTCATTTGGTAGTTCCTATTGCACACTCCATTTCTTGAATTACCTGACTCTGTATTCAGGGCTGTAAGGGTGCATATGCCTGGTGTGAAGACAGGTTTATATTCATGTTTTGCAAAAAGAAAAATCTCTTGCTGCTTAGGTTTTCGGGTTTGGTTTTGGTTTGTTTGGTTTTTTTTTTGTTTTTTTTTTTTGTAGTAACATGCAGTATTGTATCTCCAGTAAATGATAATATCATGCAAGTTGAGAATAAAAAGACCAAGTGGTCTTGTAATAAGATCTGAGTGTTTTTGTAAGTCCTTCCAGTTGAAAATAAATCTTAAATGCAAGCTAATTTGGGGGCTATCTCAAAGAGCAAGTTTCTTAACAAAGCTTGTGTATAAAAAGTTGCTACTTCACTGCTTGCTTTCTGTGGTAGCAGCATGTATATATGCTTTAGGTAGACTCTTTTTCATTTCAAGAGACTGCATTTGAGTAGCTTGTAACAATTTCACATAGAGGTTGTTGGTACTGGTATTCCACAAAATGTAATGAAAGTTGTTTTAACATGCTGTGCTTTTGAAATATTTAAAAAAAATGTTGTATCAGCTGATCTAAAATTCAAACAGCTAGTTCTCTTTGGATGTGTAGAAAAGACTGTCTTCTGGGAAGACTTGCTGTTTTATTCTCTGATTCCTTTTCCTCACAGAATTTGCTACAGTCAAATTCAGCTTTTTTTGGATGCATAAGAATACACTTAGCAGAACAAGATTAATCTCTGTTTGAGATGTGCCCAAATAACATGTGTGGGGTGAACATTCTCTTAAGTGTCTGGTCCAGCTTGGATGCAATCCAGTTATCAGAGACAATGCAACGTCCAGCCTGCATGCGATCAATGCAAAAATAAGTCAACCATTTACTTCATTCCATCTCAACAAAAGCTTCTCCCCTGATCCTGTTTGCAGAACAAAGTAAAATGTTAATTGGTAATGGTTTCTTACCATCTAGAGAAAAGGAGCAAAACCTATGAAGTCTATAAATTTCAGATTCTTTTCCATTCTGTAAGACTGAAAACTGCTTCCTGTTGTGGTAGAGGGTCGATGTGCTATTACTTGCCATGATGCCTTGTCACTTCATTTTTATATAGTCCTAATGATTGTAGTTCTTCAAGGAAAATAATATTTTCCTAGGCTTTAATGCTTCAGGAAAAATATTGTGCCATTGTTACACTCCTCTTGGTTGGTAGCAGAAAACCTATAAAAACTGTTTTGAAATTAAAGCTTCAGGTTCTGTAAAGTCAAATAACATGAACAAGAAATGAGAAGTTGGGTAATGAAATGCTACTTCTGAAATTTTTCTTGCACATCCTTTAGGATCTTAGAGGGTGCCAAAACACTCTTAGTACTGTTCTGATAATGGTGAATTTCCTGTGAAACTTAAGGGCTTACTTCGGGCAAAGGCTAAAGAGTGCTTTTGGCTAATGTGCTAAAAGAATAAACCGTATTTGTTAAGTGTAACCTTAATTACTGTTTTTTTCCTAGCAATGGAAATGAGTAGGGTTTAACACATCTCTCTGCAACACTGAAGAAATACCACAGATGGCCATCATGTGCTCTGACTGTTCACTTAATGTCTCTTAATTTGGCTGATAGATGTAATGGGTGTCCATTTTTACTTGATTTAATTTGTATATGCACATAAAGGGCATTTAGAGGTAGGCATCCACCTTGGATAAGAATGGGAGACTCATTCTTAATAAATACCTGTCTGTGTCTCTCATTAATTCCCCACAGCTGCTTGATCACCTCACATCCAGTTCATCCTGCCAAGTGAAATTTGTCAGAGGTGGAAGCTCGAATTCAGGCTTTGCAGCCTAAATTTCCAGGGTTAGAGCATAGACTTAGCAGCAGTTTAATAAAGGTGTGAAGCTGCTGTGCTGGGGCTGAATGACTTAAATGACTCAAAGGTTATTTTTATTTTGTTTGAAGTTTAATTGCTATAAAATGGCATCTTTTGTCTGTAATTTCTAGTGGTAAAGGAAAGCAGGTACATCCGTGTGTGTAAATACAGTTAGAAAGGATTGGGTTTTTAAAACATTATCTGTGTGCTTATTCATACTTGTCAATATAGTTTTTGTCCCTGTAAACAAGCATTATCTGAATTGATTTCTCAGTCATTTATGCCATTCATTTGAATCTGTAAGCTCTTTGTACCACACTAAACAGGTGCATAATGATAGTACTTTTGTTTATTGGATACTGTTCCTCAATTTTGAAGCCATGCTTATTTTTTTTTTTTTAAGAGACTGAAATCAATGAAATTTCTCTGATGTACCTTCAAGATATCCTTCTGTTTGAAGGAATTAAAGTACATTTAATTGTTATTTGATGTTACCATTTCTAAGAGTCTTTTTCAAAAGAATCGCTTCCTAATCCCAAACTCAGCATCATCTTTCACAGTGATCCCTTCTCTTATGGATATCAGTGACAGGTCACAAGTGACTGAAACAAGATGCTTGCTTCCTTCGGGGAAACAGATTTATGCTTAATCTCTTGCCCTCCATCTCCTGGATTAAAAATGGAAACTTCTAAGACTTTTCTCTCTATCATCACCTTCTCTCAGTGAATATACTCTCGGGGAGGGAGCACTATAAGACGTACAACTCCTGCACTCGCGCAGCAGAACCGGTGGAGCTCCGATCTCCCCGTGCAGAGCTGTGCCCGGCTCCCCGCAGCACTGTGTCCCCAGGAGCTGCCGGGAGGGTTCCTGCACCCCCCGACACGGGATGTAGCAGCGCTCCTTCGGGGCGCTCCTGCCTGCTGACCCGGGAGGGCTGTTCCCCGGCCGGGAAGGAGCGTAAAACGGGAGGGTTGGCCACGGTGAGAGGCAGAGGGCTCCGGTAAGCGAGGGCATCCTTCCCCTGCGTTTTCTGCTCCCCCTTTTTAAGCGCTCGCGTACCCGCAGGCAAAACGGCGAGAGGCTTTCAAAGAGCCGTAATTCGTCTACGAGCCAGTGCCGCAGACATCCCTTCTCGGGTTTAGCGGAGGGCAGGGGTTACCGGTTCACCGGTAGGGCATGCCTCAACCCCCGGCAGCCCCTCCGGGCGGCGCCTGAAAGAGACCGCACAGCTCGATCCCGGGGAGCTGGGAAACCGCGGCCCGCCCGCCCCCGGGGCCGCTCACACGCTCCCACTTCCCGGCGACGGCACCACCGCACCTGGGGGGCTGACCCGGGCCCCGCAGTGTCCCCGGAGCTCGGAAGAGTCGTGCCCTGAGAGATCCTGGAAGGACTGGACAGGCAAGTTGCGTGCTTCCCTCTGTGATGTTCGTTTTCCTGTAGGACAGAGGTTACCGGGTGGGCAGGAACTGCTGATCCCACGCACCGGGCCCCGTCTGTCCGCAGGGGACAGCTGAACCATGGGATGGGCTGAGGCCCCATCTGCGCTGCTGGTGGCCAGGGACGTCTCTGACCAGGGTGGAGGCAGAGGGCTGTAAAGCCAGAGGATGTATCCTCCTCACGCTGGGATAGCTCTGATCCCCCCAGCTTGGCGAGCTCCCTCAGCCAGACGGTCCTCAGCCTGCTCTGGCTCCCCAGGCTCCCTGAACTGCCCCCCTGGCCCTTCCCCTGCCTCACCTGGAGGGTTTGAGACCTGGTGGAAAGAGGGGGAGTCCCCGTGTGAATCCTGAGGGCAGTGAGGGGCAAACCAACCTCTGCTGAGTGCTCCCACCAAACCTCTCTCCAGCTGATGGAGCCCTGATCCCTGTCTGCTGGCCTGGACTTTTCCCACTGTAGGGACAGCGGTGTCCCTGCTCCTCCAAAACTCAATCCACACCTCCTAGTTTGACTTTCCCCCTTCCAGTGTTTCCACAGAATGAACAGGGTAATTAAAAGCATTCCTTAAATGCTAAACAAGGTCTGGACCATGTTATAAATAGCAACAGGTTTCAGAACAGTTTATATTAATCTCATGCACTTGCTTTATTAACAACAGGAGGATGTTCAGAGGTTTTATAGAAGTTTAAGGCTTCAACACAGTGAAGCTAGATTTAAATTTTACATTTTCTGGTGATTTACTAATTATTCAGTTGTAGATCATTTACAAAATGCTTATGCTAGAAAAAAAAAACCTGTGCTAGTTAAATAAAAGGAAAACATTTCTGTTTATTACTATAGCTCTAAATTTGTATGCGGGAATACTATTACCTCTAGATGCTGGATGTATTCTGATTCAAAGCTGTATACTGGTCCAGGACTGAAAAAGTATAGTAGTGCAATAATAATATGAGGTAATACTGCCAAGGAGGAATCTTACAAGCAGTGGTCTTTATCACCTGAAAGCTATAATTATCTTTTTCACTTGTTTTAAACACTGGGCCTCTGGCACACAGTGTATCGGGTCTGCATGACACGACAGCAGTACAGCTGTTTTTTCACTCATGATACCTGGGAGATTACTGCCTTGTCAATGCATTCGGGTTATTTTTTCACTCAAATATTGAGCTGAAATGCCAAATCCTATGTGTAGAGGGGCAGTTCTGCAGAGAAAAAGTTATTCAGAAACCAGCACTGTGATGGACATGGCCCCCTTTCCAGGGATGCATCCTGTCTAAAGGGGAGTTGTGCTTTGCTCTGTTCCTTTTCGAACAAACACCAATTACGACTCAATCTGGAGAACTAAAGTTGGAAACCACCTGATCGACTCACCACAGCAAACTGGGCCCAGGCTGGGACCTGCTAAAGGGATTTCTCCTCACAGTGCCTAGCTCCCCTCAGGAGGTGTCAGGAACCGAGCAGGGCCCGAGTCATGGAAATCTGTCACTGTGTTCATCCCCGCACCGTCTCTTTGGCATAAACCCACAATTTTTGTGCCCATAAAGCGCAATCACCCCCTAAAGCCCGAGGTGGAGGGCGATGTCCACGCTGGGAAGCGGGAGGTACCTCAGTCTCCTCAACGTCCGGCCTGTCGCGCCTCTCTCCTTCCCGCCGCCATCCCGGCTCGGGCTGCGGGACCTCGCCGCCAGGTCCCGGCTGCGCATTTCCCCTCAGGGCGGGCGAAAGCAGAGGGACGACCTCCTTCCAGGCAGGGGCGGGAGCCGCGGCTGGCCCAGGACCCCGCGGGGCAGGGCCAAGCCGGGCCGGGCGGCGTGTGGGCAAGAGAGGCTACCCGCTCGCTCCCTCAGGGCCGCCCGCCGGCAGCTCTCCCGGGCCCGCAACCCGCGAGAGGGCGCTGGCGGCGCTTCGTCGGGAAGGCTGAAGTTTGAAAAAAGTGCCGGTTGCTGGCGGTACCGTACGGAGCAATGGCGGCGGGGACCCCGCAGGTGAGCGCCGCGCCGAGGGCTCGGAGGGGCCGCCAGCATGGCGGGGCAAGCCTCGCCTCAGGCGAGCGGGCTCCTGGGTGGCCCTCTTGGGTGGTCCCCTCCGCCCTTTAGGGGCCCCCTCCATCCTCCCACCGGGAAAGCACAGCTCCCTTCTCTGCCGGTAGCCCCCGGCCCCAGGAAAAGAGAGGGCGGCGGCGGGAGGAGCGGGGCTTTCCGCTGTCTCCTCCGCCTCCCGCCGTGGCCGCGCCCTGGGGAGCTGGGAGAGGCTTTGCGAAGCAGGTGGAATGCCCTCAAAATGTCCCTCCTCGCCTCGGGGGAAATGGGGTTCGGGCCAACTTGGTGCCCGCTCAGGAGATCCCCTCCCGGCATCGAGGGGGTGTGGGAGGCGAGGCGGCTGCCGGACGGGAGCCGGGGGAGGACAGCCAGCCTCCCTGCTGGGAAAAACATTCATTTCTGGAATAAGAGCCCCGGAGCGGAGGAGATGCCCTGCCCTCTTTCCTTGAGGCGTTTCAAACCTAATCTGGGAAAGAAGAGATGGAGAGACCCGGCACAAAGACCGCTCTCCTGGGCTGGCTGTTTTCCGCCTTCGCCGACCCTTACACCAGTTGGAAAGAGGAACTGGCTCCAGACGGTTGGGGGTTGCAGTTGCCTTTTTCGAAACCTTGAGGTGGCTTTTTTTTTTTTTCTTCATAAAGAGTGAATGTGGCTAGTGCGAGTCTGTCCCACACAGGCCTCGTCCCTGCAGCACAAAGTTGCCATGTGATTTAAAGTCTCCCGTGAACACGTGTGGGTTGCTGGGGTGGGGGGAAGGCCTCCTTGCTTGTTCGTTAAATTGAATTGGAAATCAATTTCTGTGTCAGTGGTGAGACTGTAAGGGTAGGGTCCACCCTGGGTTTTGTGCAGGTGAAGCTCATTTCTAGGCCAAGCATTATGGGGGGATGAGATCTCCCTGGGCTGCAATCCAAAGGATTTAGCACAACTTTGATACCGCTGAAGTTTTTGCTAGTTAGGAAGCAGTCTAGACACTTTTAGTATGACATGAGTCCAGCAGAAGATGTGATTGAATTCTGGCAGCGCTACTATAAGTACCAAAAGCAGGCTAATTTAAGCTATCTTGGGTATTTCACCGCAAGCCGTAAATGTGTTTTGGGATTGTATTGGAGACGTGCCCTGAAGGACTGACCCTTTGGAGAAATCCAGGAACAGCTGCAGCATGGGCTGGGGCAGTATCCCAACACCCCACCGAAATTCCTGAGTCAGAATGCAAAAACCCAAAAGTAAATTCAGCTTTCCTATCCTCCTTAACAATAGGATATTTTGTCTTCTTGGTGCAAACATCAATGTTATGTCACGTTCTTATCCACAGAGGGGAAGAAGGATCCAGTAAAACATTACCATGCTTATATTCTAAATAAAATGCACCATGCTAATTTTCTCAATAATTAGTATTCAGACTAGATTTTTGACAGAGAGTAATGTGGGGAACAATAGACCTTAAAACTGCCCAGACTGTACCTGTTCACTGAATCAAAACCGAGTTCTCCACATTCATCACTTCTTATTGGTATTACTAATGCATCGCTACTCATGCCATTGCTCTGGGTGGACCCAGGGGGTGGATTGCTTGCAGCCATTCGCACAGTTTGGATAGAAAATAAATCTGTATGCTTTTTTTTTTTCCCTAATTATTTAAATGAGAATTGCAACCAGCAAACTGCTTTTAGTCAGTTGCTACAAACTGGATAAAGAGCTTTCTGATTTTTCCAACTTTGAGCTAGTAAAGATTGCCTGTGACTCAGGAACTCCATGATTCAAGTTCTTCCTCAGAAAACTTGGGATGTTTTTCAAAGCTCTGGCTTAGTTCCTGGCTTTACTAATTGGGCGAGAACTTCCTGAAACCAGGATGTTAATCTGAACCTTTTTGTTTTGTTACCAATCTGAACAACTCCTATTTTGGTTGTTGCATATCTGTTTCAGACCCAGCTTGGTTTTAGGCCAATTTTAAAATATTTTTTTTTCCTTCTTCTTTACTTATTTTGCCATTAGACTGAAATAGTAGCAAAAAGTGACCGAGGATTTTTGGTTGGGTCTTTGAGGTGTGTCACAAACTATACAGATACGATTAAATAATTGTTTCTGTGTGAGTGACATAGGCTTTGGATGCAAAGCACACTCTTAAAGTGCAGTGATGTACACAAGTAACAAAAAAACCAGTGTGGTTTATTATTGGAAATGTGGTCTACCAATGAAAGAGTGTGAAAACAAGTTGGGATTCCTGTCTTTAGTCACTGATGTGCTGTATGACATTAAGTTGGTTAGTGTAGTGGAGTTTGACTGTGCAACCATTTCTTTTGCATTTAAGCAGGGAGTATGGTGAATTGTTAATGTTAGCTTATTAGTATATTAATTGTTCTGAGCAATTAATGCCTTAAAGCCACTTTTCCTGTTGAAGAAAAAAGCGTAACCTCTTGCTTGGATCTGTTTGTTATGGTGTAAACATCTTCGTGCTTATTTGATCAGTGAGATATACCTCTGCTGCCACTGCCAATACTGCATATGTCCACAGTCTACGAACCCAGCATCACTGTTTAGAGCTATTGATGAGGCACATCTTACTAGAACAGTAGTATTGAAAATTATGTAAAACCAAGCCCAGAACGAGCTTGAATGCTACTAATGCAACTCAAAATAATCAGTGTTAAAGCAGCCTTATTTCCTGTAAATCACAAGAGGAATAGAGATTGAGTCAACAGTTCCCTTTTCAGATACTGCAGAAAGTGAAGTTTACTCTTTTACGTGTGCATTTGTAGAAACAGCTGTAGGTTTTACATTTTTCTTTTTCATGGGTAACAGCTGAGAGCTAATGCACACTTGTGACATTCATAAAGAGCTCGAACAGTTGAGATTGGTCTTCAAACACTTGGTGTCAAGACATATTCAGATAAAAATCTGTATCCACTATAGCGTACCAGTAAAAGAATGGGCAAACAAGGGCAAATATTGGCTGCGCTTTGGTACTTGGAGAACAAAGATGTGTGTAGACAGTAAATAATAATCAGACAAGTAAGGTGAAGGTTTTTCTCCATTATGGTTTGAAACCAGATTAAGGGATGTTAAGATCAAGGTTGTATACTGCTTCTGCAATTTAATTGTGGGTCTCATCTTCTTGAAAATTTGGTGAAAAAGTTGGCTTCAGAATTTGTGCAAACCAATTTCTAAATGAAATGAAGGAGTGGGGTCTTACGAGGGTATTGCTATATCATAAAAATGGTTGAAGTGTGTTATCTCTGAAATCCTCTTGCCCAATGCTGTTTCATTGCAGGGCAGCTGTCTCTTGCAGCTGGGCAATGGTGTGAACTTAATGGATCCAAGCTTCCAGCAAAAACTGGAGGGTGAGAAGGAACTACTTCGCCGTGCAATACAGAAGGAACTGAAGATTAAAGAGGGAGCAGAAAACTTGCGCAAAGCAACAACAGACAGAAAGAATCTTGTTCATATAGAGCATGTGCTGAAGTCTTCCAACCGAAAACTGGAGCAACTGCATTGGGAACTTCAGGAACTTAATGCAAGGATTGTAATAACAGACAAAGAGGAGAGTAAGACAGGTAGGTCTTGGGTCATGTTTGATAAGAAAATTGTGTTATAGTGCTTCAATATTTATATGTATATTGAGCTGATATACGTCTATTTTTCTTTTGAGGGCTCACAAGTAGCATGAGGTGCAAAGAGGCAACAGGAGAGATCAGTATAGGGAGAAGGCCAGCTGAGAGTGCTGGGTGTGGACAGCATTCAGGAGCAGGCTGCAGGTGGAATTGAAGAGATTTTAATAGACTCTGGGCAGTTGAACATCCAAGTATTTTACAGGATGATTGAGTATAAAATTGGCAGAGTGCTTGTTAGGATGTTTCACTGATAAACTAAGAAATATTTATGACTATGTGTTTGAGCTTAGTTTGAAAGTGTTTTGCAGTCAGTTGTGTAGACAAGATCTCTTTGTACCTTATTTTATAGCCTAACCTTTTATAGAGTCACCCATCTATAACCCAGTGAAATGACAGCAGAAAAGATGACTAATGGTTTTGATTGTATTTTTTGTGCAGATGGATCTCTATCTCCAGATCCTTGTCTCTGGGAAAGGAACCCAGATCCCATGGCAAGGAAGGTTGAAGCTCTGAAAAAACAGCTGCATGTTGAAATGAAAGTTAAACAAGGAGCTGAGAACATGATCCAGATGTATTCAGCATCCAAGGTAAGCAAGAATACGCAGTAATTTGGAAACATGGATTCCTGGATCAAAATTTGGATTTAAAGTCCATACACAAAAACTCTCTCTAGTGATTGGTGCATGAAAGAAATTAATTTGCAGAGCTTACTTGACTGGGTCCTGGCTGTGGGTTTTGGTGCTCTGCATGGTGACAGCATGCCATGTTACTGTACCGGACAACCAGTAGCGCGATTGTGCACTAGACTTAGTGCAACAGGTTACAGATTCCAGGAATTTAGCTGGAATCAAAAAGGAATTGGATGGCACGTTTCATTTGCCCAGAGCTTAAGCCCATCTGTAATTACTGGATTTTAGGAAAAGGTTCTTTTCTGAAAGTGTAGTTTATTCCACTTTGGCCCATGATGAAGTTTCCTATGTCTTTTTCTGAAGCATCTGTTTGTGATGACTGTTAAAGGGGAATTATTAGACCATACAGATGGGCAGAGTCTGACAGTTTTGATCCTTTTGGCAATTCTTACTTGGCAGATGCTGATTGTGCTTCTGCTCTTGAATATTGCTTAGTGGTGTTAATGATAGAGTTGGGAACCAATTTGTTTTAACTTAACCATGTGAATCCTTCTCTAGTTTCAGTGGAGAGTGCTAGGTACCTGTGCTCATGTTATCATTCTTCAACAGGTGAATGGCCCTTTGGAAAGACCTCCTCTCCCTACCAGCTACAGACTCCACATCACTTCTTTGATCTAGATGCTCAACTTAGCTTTCTAAATGCCAACGTGGAGGTGTTAATGCATCCAACCTCAATGCTCATAGCGTCTCTAGAGATAGGTTTGAGGCAGAGAAAGGTATCACTTAGAAAGTGGCATGATAGAAGTGTTATCTTCTAGAAAAACTGTTGCAAGCCTGTGAAGGTAGTGAGGATGGTAGAGGCGGTTACCGACTTGAGGAAAGAAAGTTTAAAAAGTGTTGGTAATGTGCGCTGAGTTGATGTGATGGTTTGGTATCACTAGGTTGTTTAGGATAGAGCGCAGCATCTGGTATCTTCATGTGAGAAAAAGTTTCAGAGGTTTACTGGTTTCATAGTCATCCCGCTTTTTAAGTTTGGGAGAATCATATTTAAAAGTAAAAGACTAATTAAAAAAAAAGCTTATGAAGCTTAACTCAGTAAGACCAGTAGTATAGAGGGTTGTTATATTTTTATTTGTTCAAAACCTCTGTGCTCACAGAACACTGTAAGCACAGTTGACCAGTGAACCACAAGTCTCGGTGACTGTAAAGTTTGATATTAACTGGACATGTCTTTGACCTGCCCTTTCCTTTTACAAATGGAGATCATGATCTCAAAGTCCTTGATCCTCAGCAGTGTCTCCTTTACAGAACTGCTTATTTATGCCATTTCAGAATAATTTATGACCCTTACAGTTACCACCTCATCCTCATAGGTGAACACATCATTGTAATCCATTTTTAAGGAGCACGGTTCTCTCTCTGCATATGCTTTCTTTTTGGCAGGAGCGGAAGCTGCTGGCTACAGCTCAGCAGATGCTTCAGGACAGCAAGACAAAGATTGAAATAATCCGCATGCACATTGTGAAAGTGTCTCAGTCAGCAGGAGGGATAGAAGATACAGTGGATCCAGCAGGTAAGGTGTCTTAAGTAACTGATACCACCCAGAACACATGTGGCCAAAGCCCCGAGATCCACAATACTCAGTCCATATTTTATCTCCAAAATGGCCAGTGAGGATGGGGACCACCATCAGTGCTTCGGAGCTGCGAATTGAGGAGCTGAGACATCACCTGCGCATTGAAGCTGCTGTTGCTGAGGGGGCAAAAAATGTGTTGAAGATCCTAGGAGGGAGTCGGGTACAGGATCGCAAGTTTTTTGCTGAGGTAAGGACTTACTCAGGCCTTTTTGAGAGGGTCATTTCATGCCTTAACATTAGTGATTTAACGTGAATAGAGTTAACTAAGAGTTATTAATCTGGGAAGGTCCCATCTGTGAGGGCAGACTGATAGGAATTGCTTTCTCTTCTAAGGAAAACATTCCTTGTTTTGGTGGTAAAATTTCTCAGAAACATCAGAATTGGCATGATGGGGTGGTTAGGATCTATGGGAAAATATTTTGTCTTGTTCCTTTATGAGTTAGATGTTATCTGATCTATCCTTTTTTTTTTTTCTTTAAAGTTTACTGTAGTAGTTCATAAAGGATTAGTAGTACCTGGTCTGGGGCTGCATATTGAAAATTTCTGCCTGCTTTCTGTTCTACTTCATATTGCTAGGCCCAGGGACGTTTGCAAGAGTCCTCTCAGAAGATTGACCTGCTGCGCTTGTCCTTGGAACATCAACTTAGTGAGCTTTCTCCGGATCACCCAAAAAGAGCACTCATCAAGCAGGACCTAGTAAATACTTCCTCCCTGGGAGCTCAGCATGGCAGCATCCAATCTACTTCAGTCATCAAACCTACGGCCCTTACAGGTATATAAATCCTGCACAGCATGTTGTTGAGAGGTCAGAGGGGAAATAATAAGAGTTGCATTTCTTCTCATTGTTGTAACGCCTCTTGTTATATTGACGTTTGATTTTCTAGGAACTGGATATATTTCTTCTAGGCCAGCCAGAGCTTTTTGATCATATCAATTTGCAGTGTCTTAATCTGGGGTAGAAATGAGCTATTAACCAATAAATCACAAATCTGAGACCCCCATGAGGACAAGCTGACTGGAATCACTTTATCTAATATTCTTTGCTCTCCTCAAATTCCTCAGGAACGTTGGAAGTGAGATTGATGGGGTGTCGGGACCTGTTGGAAAATGTTCCAGGACGTTCCCGAATGACTAGTTCTTCTCCCATCGGTGGCAGCCCAAGTGACTTGAGGTCTCTTTCCCGAACACGAGTTGGCCTGGGCATCCATGGCCGTACTGTTGCAGGAAAGTACCTGCGGAATGAAGAGCCATGTAGTGAGTATGGGGTTCCCTGTTGAGTAGTGAGTGACATGTAGGGCCTTCTTACCGAGGTACTAGGTTAGCCTGGTATAAGTGTAATCATAAGAAACCTGATTTCTGCAAAACTAAGAGAGAGAGTGAATTGCATTATACCTGGTCCTCCTAGTACTCTCCTGGAAATTACATTTGATTGGGATAATTCACCTTCAACATGAGAGATCTTCTTTGGTAAAAGATTATAATCTGTGTTTTTTCCTTTGTCCAGATGAGGTCCTTGCTGTGCTCAAAGTGGACAATAAAGTGGTTGGCCAAACAAACTGGGGACCAGTTAATAACCAGGCATGGGACCAGAGCTTTGTCATTGAGCTAGACCGGGTAAGTTTGACCCAGATTCCCTGTGTTTTGTTTGTTTTTCCAATTCACTGTACCTGATTAGCTCATTTAGATGCCATTCTACTTGATTCAACTGTGTATTGCTGCTGTCCCCATGTCCTTTTGTGTGCCAGTTATCTTAGTCTTCTCCTGAAGGCAGTGCAGCTGTGTCAGATTCAGCCTGAACAGCATCTGTTGTCCTTCTCTCTTTATCTGAGCAGTCTTATTTCATCTTAACAGCAAAGTGGCTCTCAGGGATTTCTGAAATGAGGAGCCAAGAGAGCCATCTCCACGAGGGTCAGTAGCTAAGAAAATTGGAAAACACCAGAGAAAGCAGGGAACAGAAGGATTGAAGAAGTTTCTTGTGCCTACTGTTTAATTTATGTTTTTTTTTTTTATTTGTTTGTTTCTTTGGGCAGTGGGGGGATTGTTTGGGTTTTTTTTCTGTTTATTTGGGGTTTTTGTTTTTTTTACAACAGCATGTGTGTGCCATTTCCAGAGCATAGGCCAGCATGTAACTCTTCTTTCTGTTTTCTTTTTTCTCCCTCACCGCTCACACATCCCACCAGTCTCGTGAGCTAGAGATTGCAATTTATTGGAGAGACTGGAGAGAATTATGTGCAGTGAAGTTTTTACGTTTGGATGATTTCCTTGATAACGAACGTCACGGGATGTGCCTCTCGCTCGAACCCCAAGGAATGCTTTTTGCAGAGGTATAAATGCCAGCTTTGTTCTGTCTGTGTAGGGTGCCTGCCCTGAAAACAGTTGTTCAACCCATGATACAAAGAATCGAAGGAACAATAATCTAGAAGGGTAGAATGACACCTGAAATTCTTTTGCATCAAAAATGCATATAAGAATAAGGAACAACATGATGTAATGGATGTGCACGTGCCATAGCCCAGAGTGACTCTTGGGCTGCTCCTCTGTAATTATATGTGTGTGCACTGTGAAATCCGTTGGTTTTTATTTGCTTTCATTATGACTCATTGATGATACTTTAATTAAGCATATGGTTTAATGGTCACATTTAAATCACGGAGAATGTAGAATCAGAGATCCAAATTACCTTTGGGTATGCTTATTTTACCATCTTTCTGAGGCTAATAATAAAGAGTTTGAGGTACCATCAATGAAGAGATCATCCAGATAATCCCTTAAAAGCCTCATCACTTTCTCCTTTGTGTTGTGGTGAAAGTTCCTGTGGTTATCTTTCTAGAAGTGGGATCTTGACCTCATGTACCCAAATTTGCCTCCTCTCCCTGCCTTCTTGAGTTTTTGTGGTTTGGTTTTGTTGGGGGTGGGTTGCTTTTGGGGTTGGTGTTTGTTTTGGGTTTTGTTTGTTTGTTTGTTTTTACTTCTGTGCCATGGAATACTACTGGTTTCTTTTTTTTTACCTTACAAATGTCTATTTTCTTTATGTATGGTCTTACAAATTAGATTATTCTGTTTGGGATATAAATTGGTCATAATTGGGGGGTGCAGGGAGGAGGTGTTGCATTTCATGTGGCAGAATATTCCAACATGTAAAATCAAAGTTGAAGTAACAGGTGTTTAGAGGGTGAAGCTGGAATAACACGGTCTGGAGTCTGTCTGTGGGAGTGACTCCTAACTTACCAAACAGGTAAGAATGGAGAATTTGATTAGAGAACAGGGAGAGAATCACAGAATGATACAAGATTGGAAGGGACCTCTGGGGATCATTAATCCAGCTCCCCTGCCAAAGCTGGTTCACTCAGGGCAGGTTGCACAGAAACTTTTCCAGGTGGATTTTGAACATCTCAAGAGACAGAGACTCCACCACCTCTCTGTGCAGCCTGTTCCAGGGCTCTGCCACTCTCAAAGTGAAAAAGTTCCTTCCCCTGTTTAGATAGAACTTCATATGTACAAGTTTGTGCCCATTTCCTCTTGTCCTGTCACTGGACACCACTGAAAAAGACTGGCCTCTTCCTCTTGACGCCCACCCTTTAAGTATTTTTGGGCGTTGATCAGATCCCCCCTCAGTCTTCTGTTCTCCAGACTAAAAAAGACCCAAGTCCCGTAGCCTTTCCTTGTAAGAGAGATGTTCCAGGCCCCTAAAAAGCGTGTGTGAAAGTTTTTGTGTTCCTGGTGTAAGTAAAGTATCCTGTCAAATCCTCTTTGCTTCTCTGACAGGTGATGTTCTGTAATCCTGTCATTGAGAGAAAACCAAAACTGCAGCGACAAAAACGGATTTTCCCCAAACAGAAAGGTAATCAACTAGAGAACTAATTGCTTACTGTCTAGCGTGTGTAGGTGAGGATGCTCCTACCCCATTAAATTTGTGAGACATTAAAATGCTTGCTAATTACTGTGAGTAGGTGGGCTTTATTAGAATGTGAACGTTTGTTAAGTCACAAAAAGTGCAGGCAGCCTGGCCACAGCATGGTGTGAAACGGGATATTGCTGCAGTGTTTCTATTCACAATTAACATTGTTAGGAAGATATAATTAGTAGTTATTTAACACACTTCTCAGCAAGATCCAGGACTCAAGCAGTACTAATTTAAACAGCAGTTGGTTTAACCAGCTATTGGACAATTTTCTGGAAAACTTTGAATTAAAGAAGACTAGAACAAACAGGCTATTGATTGTTATTGAAATCTTTAGAGCGGGCATCTCAGTTTAGGGACTGGAATAACTTGCTTTTTTTGTCTGCAAATTCGTTCTTGTGAAGCTGAATAGGGTAAGGCTTTACGTACTGAGGATGCCTGGCATTGAGGATAAATGAGATTTTTGTATTTATATTCTTCAGGAAGTAGTAAAAATAATGAAAACATCCCAACTGTTTTACTCTTTTTAAAGATATTTTCAGAAACATTCTGTTAACAGGCTGTGTGATTAAAATGCAATGTTGCAATAACCTGACTTAGGAAAACCTGACTTAATAAAATAAATTTCTACTGTTTTATGCAATTTCTACTTGAGGATTGTTATTATGGAGCTAACGTAGGTAACGGATCTGTTTCATCGTCGTCACTGTTAAACTTTCTTCCCTTAAAGAAGCCCATTCTCCCTAGGGTGTCCTACCTTTTTGAGTAACCCAAAGGTGTTTAGGTGAAAATGGTAATTTAACAGTACATTAGATTGTAATTTGTGCATTGTAATCTCAGTGGTGTTTTGACTCTGACTCCTCCAGGGAAGGAATTTCTCCGAGCTCCTCAAATGAACATAAATGTTGCAGCTTGGGGCCGCCTGATGATGAGTTTCCTCCCTCCATGTAGTTCCATGAGCACTCTGAGTCCCCCACTTCATGATCCCATTCAAACAGACTTCTCTCCAGTTCCCCCGCAAAGTCACGTTGATTCAGTGTCCAAACTGAGTCGGTAAGTCATGTTCCGAGTGTTGCTGGATGGTGCTATGGAATGGGTGTAGGATAGATCTTAAAATCAAGTTGCACCTTGCTAAGGTGAAAGAAAATATTGATGTGAAGATTATATCTGTGGAACTCAATTCAGGATTTTTAAGAAAAGCCAATGCTGCCTGAAACAATGTGGTTTTAGTGGGGTGTTCAATACGCTGTGGCTGGCTCTGATTTATTGTTAGCAGCTGGATTGATTTCCAGAATTGCTCTCCTAACAGGCAGCGTGTTCCAGAGCCAGGCAACTTAGACAGCTTTCTCTTCCTCTGTGGTGAGAACTATGGGCATAAAAGTGATGGTAATTGAACACCATGATGCAGGAAAAATAAACCAAAACAGAAAAGCAGATTTTCAAAAGGTCTTTTATATACCCAGAAAGATATACTGCTTCTACACTGTAAAGAAAAGAAAATTCCACACGGAATGTCTTCTTTAGTACAGTAATTGAACTCTAATCAAGGTTGCAATGCGATTGGCATAAAAATGACTCCTCTTTCATGAGGTTACATGTACCCCATCCACTAGTACAATGTAGTGTTCAGAAGGTACATAGCTAAGCTTTTAAATATGCTGTAGCAGAAAATTCTCTAAATAATAATTTTTAGATAATTAGTCATTCTCTAAAAGAGAGTATTCTCTGATTCACAAGTCCTCAGGAGGTGGGGGAAATCAAGTCAACTGCTGTTGCTATTAAAATCAAGACTTCCTTTAAACTCTGGATCACAGTGACTTATTTCTACAAACCTTTTTCAGAGCTAGTGTTGAAACGTGACTGTAACCATCACCAACTTAATAGCTCATTTTCTTCTAATTAATTTTGGAGAGCATGTGTCTTGTTGATACTTCACAGACTTGTGGTGTGAATTGGGAAGTTTTGTTGTCTGGTCTATTGGACTGAACTAAACTTTGCTTATATAGAAAGGTGATTCAAAGTTGTCTGTGTACGATATTCTGCCCTAAGGCAGTTTTCTTCAATTTTGTCTTACAAATGCAGTGACTTTCCCGTGGCTAAGCTTACATTTGCTGATGAAGCACCACTCAAGCCTCCAAGACTCTTTTTGCTGGCCAACTCCAAAGAATCAGCACCGTCTCCTGCAGATTCTCCGGTAATAGGGAGACTAATGGGCTAACAGGGAGACTTTTCTTTGTTGATATTCTTTCAAACCTGGATCTTATTATTTGTTTATTCCTGGATAAATTAACTATACTTTAGGCGGGTTCCTCCTTATTAGTTGGCTGATATCCAGGGATTCAGAGTCTAGTAAGCTATTTTGGCATGGAAGTGTTGCACCCTTTTTTTTTTCCTTTTTCCTTCTTTTTTTTTTTGTTTTTCCTTTCCCTTTTTTTTCCCCTTTCCTTCTTTTTTTTTTGAGTTATAAGTTCCTTTTCTTGGAGAAGCAAAATGGGAGGTAGGTCAGCATTGGGAGTTCAGGCCAAGAGTACACAACAGATGACTGCATGTTGAAATGGGGAAAAGAGGGTCAGGAGTCTTTTTAGGACTAGGTGAAGTTCTCTGTTATTCAGGAAACCGGGCAGAACCCAGAAGAGTTCTACTTTTCTGGCAGAAAGAAGCAGGAAAGTTGTTTTGAGTGGTGTAATGGTTAATGACCTGTGTTCTACCACATCTTACCCTTTCTTGTTTGGCTTTGGTGATAGAGGAAGCTGCATTCTTTGATCACTGTGACTCTTTTAAGGACATGAGATGCCTTTTTTTCTAAAAAGGAAATGTTTTATCCTAGACTTTTAAGAGCATTTATTTAAAATTTGACGCTATCAAAAAACACTGTACATGGGAATTGTTTTGTTTAACCACAGACAATCTCTTTTCATGCTGTTTCCCTCCAAGCAGAGGCAATGGCCAACGGTAAGAAGTTGCCTGTAGTTATGCTGGATCATGACAGAGGAGGAAATTTGGATGTGGGTGTTCAGGCCTGATGTAATGATTCCAGAGGATGACACACTGTAATTCTCTTTCTGTTCCTAGTGTCTGAAGAGGCTTCATGTTGAGGAGAAGTCTTGTGGCTCTGCGCTAACAGAATTTCCAGTCCCAGCATCTCCAAGGTAACTATGGACAGCACGGGCTGTCTTGGGTCACAGGTTAAAGGGGCACTGGGCTGAAATTTTTGAGTCTGTAGTCTAAAATTCTTCTCCAGGGTTGCTTTGGTTTCTCAGCAGCAGAATCTTAGCGCTGAGTGTAGACAATACCATGAAAAGTCTGCTCTGAACTTCACTGGTCCAAATGTCTGCTGTGCCTTATCTGCTTATTAACCCCAGTACTGAGCCTGTGGGTGAGCTGCACACTGCAATGTAGTAGATGACTTCAGTAGAAGATAAAGTCACTTAACTGTCTTCAAGTGCTTCCTTGTGTTTGAAGTTTTACGATGTAGCATATTTAGATGTGCCTGCGTTCTAAGTAACACATTTCAGAAACACTTTTGGCATCCCTCACACTTCTGTTTCTATTGATATGCAAGATACACTGTCTTTCATTACATAGGGAGGCATAAAACAGTAGGTTGTTTGTAGTCTGTGACAGTTGTATATACACAATTTGTATGTAGCAAGGATGTACAGTAGTGAGTATACCAAAAACAAGGAAAAAAAATTATAAAAATTGTTGAACTAATACTGACCAAGAAAGCACAAATAGTAAAATCTATCTAAGGTGATCTTGCAGGTCAGATGATAGAATTATGTTCATAACTTCACCATCATTTTTGAGGGGTTCCATGTTTAAACCCTTGTAGTCACGATGCAGGCACGCGCCTTCTTGCCTTTTCTCTAAGAAGACTGAGGAGGGAGTCGAGTCCTTCATGAGTAGGTACTTAGCCCTTCATCTCACTCGGTGTGTGCTGTCTTTTAAAGATGATTCTGGACTAAAGTGTCAAGGGTGGGGGTTTGTTTGGGTTTTTTTTAAATTCTTTCCAAGTAATTCTGCAGCCTTAGTTTCCTTGGTAACACTTTGTGGCTGACATAACATTTTATAGCATCTCTTTATTCAGCTACTTATTTTCCAGCAACATCATCTATCTGTTGTTTCATCACATTTAATTTCTAATTCCTCTTTGAGAACTTATGCTCTTGTCTATGCACTAGGCATGTTCATGTCTGATTAACACAATTGCTGTTGAGCCTGCTGGAAGGAGTGTAGGCAAAATTGAATTTTACTGCCCCAAGGATGGGGTTGGAGGGAAATAATCCTGTTACAGGAAGTAACAGAGAGAACAAGCCTTGGAGAGTCAGGACTGTTGCTTCTGGTACCAGCACAGAGAGAAGTCACACTGCTGCCACTGGAAGCAGTTTCCTCACCGTATTGTTACCCGCTCCTTTCTCCAGGAACAGAATAGCAGCAGCAAGCCTAAGTTTTCAGGATCTTTTGGGTATTGTCTCAGCAATGTTTCTGTGTTTGTTTGCAGGAAAAGGACAGTTCAGCTTGAGGATTTTCACTGCATAGCCATGCTGGGACGTGGCCACTTTGGGAAGGTAGTGTATAACTGTACACCCTATAGAGTAGGGCAGCAGGACTGTGGATGTGAAGAAGGGCCTCTGTCTCAGAGTCTGGTTAGAACTTTTGCAGCAGAGAAGAGATTTGTTGCAATGCAGATACACAACAAACCCAACCACATAAGCAGCTGATAAATTCCTGTTAACGGTCAAAACTCTTGAAGATTTATGGCTTCAAAGCCTGGATAAAACTATCCAGGGAGCACTAAGTCATTGCATAAAGCACATCATTACCGTTCCTTTCATTATCATTGTGATCACTAGTGGAATAGCTCCATTCTCAAAAACTGTATGCATAGTTACGTGCTGTGAGATCTCTGAGGTGCTTATAAAGCACTTGGCCAGCTGCGACACTACTGTTTGTGAGAAGAATATAACTTACACTGACATACTTCTGGGCTGCTGCAGCACAAGGAGCAGAAAAAATGTTCTCCATTTCTGGTGTTACTTGAGCTTGGTTTTGAAAATGACTGTCTGGAGTGGATGGAAATTGTTTGTGTCAGTAGGAGTCAAAGGAGTCCAATAAAAAAATAACGGATTTGTTTGAAGTACAGCTTTTCTGTTGCCTTTCAGGTACTGCTGGCCCAATACAAGGCAACTGGGAAGCTGTATGCTATCAAAGCCTTGAAGAAAAAGGATATTATTAGGAGAGATGAAATTGATAGGTGAGCTTTGTTCAGAGATGGTACCATCTATTGCCAGAGGCTACACTAACACACCTGTAATCAAATGTTGGTAGGTTTGATGTGTACTGGTCATAGCACTCCTAAGGATAAACATGACCTTAAGGCTTGGGCAACTGGAATCAGGAATAAGGAAACTTCTAACAGTGCTGCTTTCTAGCTTCTGGTGGAATAGCACCTGAAGAACACTCTAAACCTCAAGGTTTGGAAGTATGTAGGATAAACATGTATTAGTCCTTACTCTTTCTTTCTCTAACTTAAGCTGTAAAGATTTTCTTCTTCATCCTGTCTTTCTCAAAACAGGCTTTTGTGCCAAGTTTTAATGTTGTCATTTTCTTTCTTTGAATCCTGGCAGCTTGAACTGTGAGAAGCGAATATTTGAAGTGGTCAATTCTTCTGATCATCCGTTCCTTGTGAACATGTTTGCATGTTTCCAGACACCTCATCATGCTTGTTTTGTGATGGAATATACTCCAGGTGGTGATCTTATGATGCGCATACATGAAGATGTGTTTTCAGAGCATACAGCACGGTGAGTTACAATTAGTCTAGTTTCCAGGCATTATAAATTTATAACTTGATCCCTGTAGATATTTCCTGATAACTGTTTCTCTCTTTTAGATTTTATACAGCCTGCGTAGTCTTGGGGCTCCAGTTCTTGCACGAGAAGAAAATTGTTTATAGGTAATAAAGCAAAGAATCAAATAAAAGACAGCTCAGCAACTTGAAAGTTCATTTTTCCTGTAGCTGTACATCTGGAGGTCACTATCTCGCTGGGGTTTCTAATCTTTCTGTCTGTCTTTTATTTTCCTCATCGCCTGTTGCTATCAGCATGTTCATCGTGCTTACAGTAAAGAAAGTCATCTAGAAGCTATTCATCTGACATGTTGCAGGTGATTAATCCTTTGTGTCAATGTCAGGGGGGCACCTGTAAGTCACTGCTTTCTTTTTTTTTTTTTTTTCCTGTGATAGTCAAATAATTTGTCATGCTGTTGTGGGATGCTCTTTTCCAGATGAATAAGCTCCACCCAGCTCAAAGCTGCTTTGTGAGCCTTTCATTAAGAGGAAACTATCCATAAATTAAGGGGAGTCTTCCAAATAATACATTATTTAAACCAAGTGTAAACTTTACTCAATTTAGATTTTCTTTTCTCTATTAACATTTAGTTTCTGTCTCCTGCAAAGAAAGATGTTGGATGGCAATCCTCAGGCTTCATCCACTGTTTTCTTTCCTTCTTTCCTTTGCCTGCAGGGACTTGAAACTGGATAATCTACTTTTAGATGCTGAAGGATTTGTGAAGATTGCAGATTTTGGATTGTGTAAGGAAGGTGAGCAACTTTGGTGAAACCAGAACTGAACCATCAGAACTGGTTTAGGATGTGGGCTGTAGTAATGTATTCACAGTTGTAGGTACTGAGGTGTCTGTGTGTAACTTGCATTCATTCTTAAAAATAAAACAAATCTCACCAAAACACACACACCCCAACAAACCAAACAAAAAAATCTCACCTATCTTGTCATGATGAACTTGGAAAGAATACTTCGTCCTTTAAACTTCAGGAAACTTAGGAAGGTGTTTACAATGTGCTCTTTTGCTCAAGGGAGCCAGTACAAAACACGTACTTGAGTTAATGAGTAGTGGAATCTGCAGGAAGTTTTATGGTTTTGCTGTTTATTTAAGTGTTGTCTGTATATTTCTTATTTGGAAGTTTTAGAGGCCTCAGGTTTCGTGCTTCCTTATTGGCATTTACAAGCATTGCTGAGAGCCCTTGCCCAGTTAACGACATTAGACTCTCAGATGGTAATCAATGGCTTTCAGAAGGGGAAGCTACACGTGATCTGTTTCGTAAAGCGTGCTGGATTTTTCAAGTGTTCTTTTCCTACAGGAATAGGCTTTGGAGACCGCACAAACACCTTCTGTGGCACTCCTGAATTCCTGGCTCCAGAAGTCCTGACAGACATCTCCTACACCCGGGCAGTAGACTGGTGGGGACTGGGTGTACTCATTTATGAGATGCTTGTTGGTGAGGTAAGACCACCTTCCTCTCGGAGAGTCTCACTAAGCAGTCTTGCAGAGAGTAGTACTCGACCACTCAAGATAAAATTTTGCTGAATGTAGCCAACTACTTATTAGTACTTAAATGACATTTTTCTTATTCATAGTACTTGCCAAACAGTAATTCATTCATACAACTCCCTGCTACTCTAGTCCATATTTAATAGTGAGGAATGGGTGCTATGTGAATTAAATAACAAAATGTCACAATTGCAGTCACCATTCCCTGGAGATGATGAGGAAGAAGTCTTTGACAGTATTGTCAACGATGAAGTCCGGTATCCACGATTCCTTTCATCTGAGGCGCTTGCTATAATCCGTAAGGTAAGGGCTTGATGGGTCTCTGGGAACCTGAGGAATTTGTATTTAGTGTGTAAGTGGATCCAGAGGGACTCTATTAGGACGGGATAGCATTTGAGTGTGTAATCTGGAGCTGCCTACACTAAGGAAACATTTAGAATTTACACTTATTTTTCCTTTCTTTTTATGTGAACGCTATTCTTCTGTCCAAGGATGACTAAGCAGGCTTCTTACTGAGGGCTGTTGCTGCTAACTCTGAAATGGAGAAGTGTTTATTCAAAGGCAGGAATGTCAGAGTCATTTAGTGGAGATGGCTTGATTCAGTTTTTGAATGTGACCCAGCAGTCACAGGTGCACAGTTGAGATGAGATGCTTCATGCAGTTTAGAGCAGGTATCTTACCAATGTTGGCAAGTTATTTACAAGGGACTGGGTCTGAGCTATTACTACCACAACTTGACTATGACCTTGCTGCAAAGGGAGAATGAGAAGATACTGAGGGGTCAGTCCAGCTCCTTCCTTTTGTTTTTCTCTCTGAAACATTAGTTCTGTCCATCCTTGTTCCAGTTATTTAATTTTGAATTGATATTTCCTGCAGCTTCTTCAGAAATGCCCAGAGCGTAGACTGGGAGCGGGGGAAAAAGATGCAGAAGAGATTAAAATCCAGGCCTTTTTTAAGGTAGGAACTCATTCTTCTCCCTCGTCTCCTGTGTTTGAGCTGAGAGTGATTTGCTTTCTCTTGGTATTGAGGCCTATTTCCTAATTATCCATGAGTTCTTAGTGTTAGGTTCTATTGCACTTCATTGCTGTATTCAGGAATATGGGTTTCAATTCATGGTTCAAATGACATCCCCCAAGTGTGTTTTGTGGGATCTGTAAACTTCCAGAGCCAGTTTGTTATTTCTGATTGACCTGCTTCTATGTACAAATATACCTACATTTTGAGCCATTGGTAGACACCCCTTTTTAAATTAAACTGTAGCAAAGATGCTGTCTGGCGATGGCAATGATTCCCAGTCTATTTGATGGCACCTGCACTTGCAGGATATACATAAATCCTAAGATAAATTGAGGTTAAAGACACATTTGCGTTGGGTCAAGGGTTCCAGACAAAGCTGTTGCCGTTCCTCCTTGTCATTAGCCGTCTGCCAGAAGTTATTAGCCTTGTAGTCCCTGGCTGGCTTTGCACTGGAGTAAGAAAAAAAACCTTGCATGTCAGCAGCAATTGCTCGGAAGTGCACAGATTCACCTTGCCACAGCTCCACTTTAGTTTTGTCCTTCCTAAATATAGTTTGAGCTGTAACTTCGTTTCTTGGTGCTCTTGGCCTTACACTGTATGGAGTCTCTCTACTACCTGACCTGCACCCTGTATGCTGGCCTTTTTTCTCTTCTTTCTCTAAGTAGAAATCAGACATGTTGCAAGGGAGGCTGCAGTCCTTCCTCTTAATTTCACATTTCATAAATAATCTTAGTGTTGATCTGGCCTGTTCACATCCGTCCCTTACAGGAAATTGACTGGGACGCCTTGTTTGCCAGGACGCTGAAGCCCCCTTTTGTGCCCACTCTGAGAGATCCCACTGACATCAGCAACTTTGATGAAGAGTTTACATCACAAAAGCCAATCCTTACCCCTCAAGAGGAGGTTGCTCTCCTGACCCGTAAGGAGCAGGCTGTCTTCAAGGACTTTGACTTTGTCTCCAGACACCTCTTAAATGTTTGATTCCCGTGTTGTAAGAAACTCGAACAGATTGTTACCACCTTGAGAGAGCATGGAGAGGACTTGGCATGGGCAATGGAAAAGTCAACAGAACTCGGAGCAGCAGGGGTGTGTGTTGACCCCAGGAAGAGAGCACCCTGCAAGCTGAGTTAACCTGCTGCAGTTTTATTCAGTCTTATTTGTTGGAGGAACACCAGATGTCAATTATTTTTATGGAGAAATTAATGCTTGACTGGATGTATCTTCTGCTGCCATTGAGTATAGATAGAAATTTGGAATTTAAGCTGGACTTAATGAAATCAAATCATCTGTGCAACCCAGGTTACTTATTGCAAAAAGCCTAAGTAAGTAGCACAGCTTTTTAAAGTTGCATAGTAGCAGGGGAATAGCTGCTTCTCACCTGTTCACTAGAAAAGATATGCAGCATTCCCTCTTGGTAATGATTTTATGTCCATTTCCACTCATAATTATGTACGCCCGGGAAGGAATGTATTTTAACACAACCAAGATAATGATGTTGGGGTTTGATAATGATCCAAGTGATAGATCTTAATGAAAAAGAGGACGCTTAGCTCTTGTTTTTAATGACATGAAAAAGCCACAGCTTTGCACATGCATATTTTTGGGAAATAAAGGTGCTTTTTCTTATAATGAAATTTCAGCTTTTCATCTCCTTGGTGTTAGCTGAATGTTGCTGATCAGGGATGACCATATTCTGCTCAACAGGCAGAATTTTAGTTTTCTTTGTAAATGTCAATAGCAATGTTTTCTTCCTTCGTTCCTTCTCACTCAAGTTGTCTGCGTACATATCGGGTGGTGTCATCAGCTGTCACATACACATGATTGCAGTCAAGTTGTCTCTCCACAGATTTTATCAATGTGTATATCCTGTATCTCTTTTAGGATAGCTAAGTAATGACAGTTTTAATTTTGGAAAAATCACTAAGTTAAAGGTGATTTGCCTGGTAACATATCTCATAATTATACTTGATAAGATAAATTTTCTTTTCTTAATGATAGCTGGTTGCATGAACACAGGAAAGGTATCTAGAAATGAAACATTACACCAATGACAAACAGGCACACACAGCTATTATTCTCTCAGTTTGTCTTCAACAGAGGTAGATAGAAGTTGAACTAACACAATGATGCTGTACCTGGAGATAAGGCCTGGGTTCAGCTCGTAAGTCGTCATTATTAAATCAAGCCTGGTCTAAGTGTTTCAGAATTCAAAGAGGTAAGAGCTTTTTTTATTATTATTATTTTTTGGTGCAAAACAAATAATTCACACCAAACCTAGATTTTCTAATTTCAGAGCCAACTATAACTGCTGCTGAAAATTCCTGCATGCAAATACCCTTTCAACCTCCTGCTCTGCCCTGCCGTGTAATGCCCCGTTTAAAGCAGGATACGCATTTTCCTCACCCTTGTTTGCACAGCAGCAGTGGGCTCGCTGTTGGCCCCTAGGGCAGTTTGACTTTTCTTAAGGTCACAGCCCCTGTAAAGCAGTGAGCAGCACAGTGGATTGTCAGCACTGACAAAACCTAGAACTTGGGTTCAAAGACAGGTGGAATAACAAACCAAACATGCAGGTTTCATATTTTAATTTATAATTTATAGTAAAGTAAAAAGACTGTAAATTACCATCCCGGTGCATTTAAAAAGAATTACCAAATAGAGCAAAACTGTGTGGTTTGAGCTGTAGCACCTGCTGACAGATTTTACTTTGATACCTGAAGAACCAGAAATTGCCAAGTGGCAGATGGAGCATACTTTAGCAGGCACCACAGTGACACAAACTAACTGCAGAATCCATTGTGGATGGTATAACATTTACAAAAACAATTCTTAGTGTTCTGATATCCCTCTGATAGGAGTTTCTGCCCTGAACAAAGCAGACTGGAGACAGGTTACAAACTCTAGAATTGATCAAAAAACGGATGCTTCTGCTGTTTTTGGACTATGATGTTGTATTAGTGCCTACACTGTCCTTTCATGAGTGCTCATCAACTGTAATCCCTGAGTGCATCCTACCAGCCAGATGTGCTCTTGAGCTGGTGTTAATTCCTGAGCAAAGGCAATTAAGGCACAAAAGAATTTTAACTAAGATTGTGTTGAGGTGTTGATTTTGGTTTGGTTTTTTAGAACTGAGAAGGGTCAGGACTAAAATCCACACCACAGCCTTTTCTGTTTTTAAAGCTAAAACTGGTCATCCCACAGTTCCTTTTAGTTCCTCATGGAAACGTAAAGTATGACTTTTTTGTTACAATGGCAAACAAGGTTGCTGCTGTCTTGGGAAAGCTATGGGCAACCACTAATCCAAATGAAACAAACAGGACCTTGAATCTTTCTTCTTGCACTGAAACTTTGTATTCTTCTATGAAATTTTCCCTAGCCTGTTAGGGAGCAGGATGACCAACAGCTCTACTTGAGTGGAGAGATGTGGATGCAGTTAGCAAAAGGAAGTAAATTTAGAGGTACCTTTGCTCAGTCCAGAAGACAGCCCCACTGGCCCTCCCAGAAACAGTGCCTCCCTTTTAACAGTGTTATTCATATATAAAAAAAAATAACCCTGACTGTCCTCAAAATGTAATTTGCAGGATGAACCAGTTGTGGAACAGTTTGCATAGTTCGTGATGTATTAAAGTTCCGTGCAAGGAAACGGCAGCAGTTGCATCAGCAAAGCTTTACCCAGCAACCTGCAGCCGTGTTGGTGCTCCACCAGGCAGGGACTGCTGTGACTAGACAGGCTCACTGTTCCTCTGGAAATAGATGGTCTCCCATGCAGTGAGGTGGCTCGAACAGAAGAATCTCCACAGATTGAGAATTACCCCTTGGTCAAAGGGATTCTCCAACTCGGAGTGTCGCAGGTAGGAGATGCGATGGTGTGACATGAATTCCCAGGTGGTGGTGTTGCATGAGATCAGATAGAGGTGTGAAATAAGCAGCAGCAGAACAACAATGGTGAATATGACTATCAGGAAGAAGGACATGAGGAGGAAAATGTTGTGCTGCAGCCAGTCCCAGGACTGTTCAAAGTAGAGGCCTGACCTTTCAGTTCAAAGAGATATAAATTTATGGTTAAAGACACACAACTAGTTACATAAGCCAAGCAAACTTGATGGCGTGTTGAAGTTTGATTCATCACTAGTTTCTGATAGTCATGTACTACTGGGAGTTACTGCACTTACATGCTCTTAAGAGAGACTGCACCAGTAGTGACTTAGATTCTAAGAAGCTTAGAAAATGCTGGTTCCCCTGACAGCTGAGAGAGATAGACACCTTCAGTTAACTCCTCTCTGGCACGGGCACAGAGCTGAAACCCCACTGGAGCTTTCAGTAGTTTAGTTTATAAACAAAAATGGTATTACATAACTGAAGCAAAATTAGTTAGCTTTTTTACTATTGTTAATTCTGTTAATCTAAGCTTAAAACAAAGACGAAAAATGGAATCCAAATGATGAGATTCTCCTCAACTACTCATCAGCTCTGTTGTCCCTCAGCAGATCACGGGGCTCAGAAGAGCTGATCTCCAGGGTGCAAAAGAGGGTGAAGATACAAAGCTAATCCAGTCTCTGCTCTAAACCTTTAGTGGGGCTCTCAGAGCACCAAAACTTCTAGCAATCTGAGATGTCAAAGCCCTGGCTCCAGATCTTACCAAGCAACGTGACCTCCCCACAGCAGAACTACAAGCTGCACACTCAAGTAGGCGATGAAGAGGGGGTGATTCTTCTCTCCTACACAGTTCTCAATCCAGGGACAGTGATGGTCGTAACGCCGCACGCAGTGTTGGCACAGCTGGCAGTGCCTGGCTCGCATCGGTTGCTGCAAAACAAAAAACCATCAAACTCTTATTTAAGAGTGCCCTGCTGTTCAACTCCCTCTTTGGTAGGAGAGAGCAACTGGCAATACCCTCTTCCTCCACTGCAGTACTGTCCAAAAAGCACCCCAGAGTCATAGAAAGGTTTGGGTTTGAAGGGACCTTAAAGATCATCCCCTTCCAACTCCCCTGCCCTGGGCAGGGACACCTCCCACTAGGCCAGTGTTCAACCTTGTCTATGTTGTGTTACATTAGTCTATATTATATTGAGATAACAGCACAATACGTGTTATATTCTCCTAAAATAACTAAATGGGATCATGATTCCCCTGGTACAGACCCAGATGAGCAAGATTCAAATTAAATGACTCTCTCACACTACTTCTATCTATAAATTCTCTTTATTATCTAATTTATGAGAAGCCTGGTGTACAAAGGAGGGAGATAGAGCAAATCAGTCTATTCAGGAAAGCATGAATAGTGTTGAGGTGAAAAACTAGAATCACAGCTATTGAAGAAAGTGGGCAGGGGTGGGATGTCTTTACAGGACTACGTAGAGGAAGGAAGTATCTCCAATTCGATGTGAATACAAGACACTTGCACAGGAAAGCAGCTCAGGTACCAGGAACAGAGAAGATGAAAGACCTCGCTGAGAGAAGTAGCATGAGTGTGACTCCTAGGATTTGTTCATTGAAACGTATGTATGTTTTGCCAGCTTTTCCTCTTGTATTAAGCTTACTTCTCCTCATAGATATTCTTCCAGAATTTATGGAAGCTGGGATAATGCTGGAATTTACTAAACTGATAAGGATTGCTCTAAAAAGAGGGACTTCTAGGCCTTAGGCAAACCATTTTAAGAGCTAATTCAATTGCTCTAATTTTTCCTTCATGCTATCTTTTAGAATTCAGGCCAACACTTTGCTGTTGTCAGGCCTCTGAACAAGCTCACAGCTATCGCAGTCCTTATTTGTCATGCTCAACTGCTTTTCCGACTTTCTATCAAGATATCTTCAAAATAAGCCTTTTGACAATACTGTAAGGTCTGACCGACATGGCAGTAAGAATGTAGAATACAATTTTCCCACAGCAATAGAAGATCCTTGTTTCTATGAGCCAGCAAGGACTAGTCTCAACCTTGGGAAACAAACAGCATGCCCATGTCCATCACCACTACATCTATAGCTACACAACTCATTTGCATCACTTTTCAATTCAGGGCCGTATCTGAATTCAATTTGCTAGTTGTGTTTACTTTTTCTGTGAGTTTTTCAGCAGGAAGGTGACCCTTTGACAGAAGTAATCAGATCTGCCGTGCCTCCCAACCACCCAGCAGTGAGCAGCAGTGATGGAGCAGAAAAACAAAGACACTGCCAAAAAGGTAAGCTTGTGAATTGCTCATCCCATTCTTCTCCAACGTGTTATGAATGCCTACCTTCACCATGCAGTAGCCGCAACGACGCATCTTAATAGTGCTTGGAACGTGCGGTATCACCATGCTTTGTTCTTCACTATTGCCTGCCTGCAAATTAGAGAAAGGGAGCAACTAAGGAGGTTTTGTGTGCTGCTCTCTGAAATATGGTGGCTATTAGCCCCCTTGGCATGACTGAGCTATCTGGATCCTTTTACAATTACATAGTGCTGGCTGTCTCTATCATTAGGAAAGTGAAAATAACTCCTTAGAATTCCTACAGAAGTTGATATATAAATACTGTGGCATGAAATTCTACTGCCTACTGTTATGGTACAGCAAGAGAACAGGCTACTGTAACTGTCAAAAGAATGTCTGCACAGAGGCGGAAGTAATTGTGGATAGGATACCACGCAGATCCCAATGTTATGCTTTGGGACAAAAGTAACAAACTTAGACTTCACTTCCAAACACAAAAATTATGTCTTTTCAGTATAAGCAGTGCTACTTATTCATAATGCAGCCAACATTTACAGTAATGGTGGACAATCAGAATTGATAATGATCTGTCTCTTTTGCCCTTCCCAATCTGTGAGGCCTTACTGCTCAGTTACTGTAACTCTGCATCTCTGTTTACCTCACTCTGTTGTGTATCTGTCCTTCGAGAAGGCAACAAATCTATAAACAGTTCGATAAATAGAGTTGCAGAGAGCACTTTCTTCCATTCCAAGCTTGCCATTCAATTTGGGCTTTTTGCACTTAGCGGTGCTTAGCACAAAATAGGTCATGTATACATTCCACAGGGTACTGCAGCCTCTGATGCAAGTCAGGATTTATGCCCTAATGGCACAGTGCAGGTTCAACAGGAGCATGGTGTAAAACATACAGTTAAGGTCTGTGAACCCCACTGCAGTTACAGAGTATGAATCAGAGACAGCCTGGCCTAATCCCCAAGGGGCTGCGTGCGCTTCCTTTAATGCCAAGTGCAACAGAGACTGTTTCAGATTGTGGGGAAAAGACATAAAGCCTACGGATTTTATAGCCTCACCACTTTATTCCACTCATCAAGAGATATACCTCTGCTTCCTCTTCTGACTTAACAAAACCCGGATCCATGAGAGACACCTTAAAGTACAGGAGGACAGAGCACAGCACCAGTAAGACGAAGATCAGCGGCTGCAGCAGCTCTCCCTGCTCCTCTTGCTTTTGCAGATCTGAAAGGTACCAACCCCCACCCCGNGTTCCTTGTGAAACGTTTAGGATTTTTCTCTCTGGTCTTAACGAAGGGGTTAAGGGGAAGGGGAGAACACGAAGAGAAACCAGGCGGCGAGAGGGCATGGGGTGAGAAGGGGAGACGTAGGACTCGGAAGGAGCTGCCGAGTACCCCACAGCCCTCAGGACACCCCCGGGATCGGGTGAACACCCGCCTTGTCCCCCCGCTGCCCGGGCGCAGGCGCCCGGCACAGGCCGAGCCCGGGTCGCTGTCGCCTCTCCTCGGGGGCGGGCCGCCTCCCCCGGCCGGGGCTGAGGGAAGGCCGCGCCTCACCTGTACGGTGCACGAAGAGCCCCAGCGCCAAGGCCCCGCTGAGAGCGGTGTGTGCCGCCCTTACCCACAGCCCGCCGGCTCCCATGGCGCCCGGAAGGGCGGGCGGTGCCCGGAGGCGGGACCGGGCCCGGCGGGCGGTGGCTGGGCCGGGCGGTGGGGACGGTTGCTCTCAGCGCGGCTCCTTCAGGCAGCCCGGAGCCGCTGCGGGCCCTCGGCGCCCCTTGGAGGGCTGGGCCGAGTGCTGACCCCTCAGGGTCGGCTTCCAGTGAGAGGGAACCTGGGTCTCTCTCTTTCCTCCCATCCGCGGGCTCTTTCCTTCCCTCACACGCTGTGGTTTCCCCTTTCCTTCTTCCTTGGGGCCTTCTATAGGAGAAGGGCCTTTCCTCCAGCTCACCCCGAGCCACATTCTGGCTTGTCCCCTCACTCTGAGTCTCCTGTGCCATCAGCCATTTTTCAGTTTGGTGGGTTGTCGTGGGCAACAAGGGGCTTGGGTAAAACTCTGCTACACCCAAAGCGATGGTGCTAAATGTTGGTGTGAGGAATGGAGGTGGGTCTCGCTGTTGGAAGATGAGGGCTCACAGCACTGTCTGGGAGAGACCTTGGCGTGTTAACTCTGGTCTCGCCAATTTGTTTATTTCACCTGTTGATTTCCACCCCCCAGGGAGAAATGTAGAAGTTGTGCCTGGCTGAGCGCATGCAGACAGCCTGTTTAATGCAAATGGAGCTTATAAATATCTGACATAACTTCAGTAGGAGGCCGCTGGAGTGGGATTTGATTGAGCTTCAGATGTCGGCAGTGAAGGCACTGATGTCGGAGCCAGGCCATTAGACTCCCCCGACAGGCACAGAGGAAAACAGGCACGTCTGGAGACTGGGCCTGTTCATCTGAAAGCAGACATCTAAAAGCAGTTGAATTGCACCCTAGATGTGTTTTTGTCTCTTGCTAATAACAAAAGCCAAGAATACTAGCATAGCTGTACACATTTACACATCAAGTCTCTGTCTATTTAGGGGAGATGAATCTCACCACCACCCTGTAAAAGTTCTGAAACCACTGTTTTCTCTTTAATCTCTTTTCAGTCTTAACATAGATGTATCTTGCTGCTTTTGTTACCTTCTTTCCCAGTAGCAATTTGGAAAGAAAAGGCATGTCCTCTGTGAATTTATTCTCCAGCACCTGAAAAGTAGCTGATTCCTTGGTATTGTTTAACCACAAATAGGATATGATTGTTTATTTCAGTCTCTGTTAAGTAAGTTAGTGGCCACCCGCTGATTCCAGGAAAGCACCTGGCTACATAAGTCACTTAAATGGTTTACAGCTGTGTTGAAACATTAATTGTAGTCTAGATTTCCAACAATAATTCAGTTTTTTTCCTTTTTAATTCTGGATAAATGCAAAACCTACAGAAATCCTCTCTCAGATGCTTACCTCATAGACTGCATCTGTGTTTGTCAAAGCTCACGTAAAGATTTTGTACGCAAGATGGCCCTGCTACTGTCTGCCTGCTTTAAATACCCTGAAAATCTTTCTATTCCTTGAGTTGCAAAGGAAGCCTTTCAGAACAGTAGGAAGCTCAGAACATCAGGTTCTGTCTACAAACAGGAAAAAAAAAAGCAAACGTGGGTAGTGTCTTTCCATTCTTTGCAGAAAGGTGTAAAGTTTAATGCTTAATGAAGTCAATTTTAGTAGTAACAATATTACCCACTTGAAAGTGGAAACATTTTGGTATTCTAGAATAATCTGTTTTAAGTAATGTATTCTCACTGTCTTTGTGATTGGAATAATTTGGTGCATGTTATGGTTTTTATCTTTTCTTACAGCTTTGAAGCCTCCCTTACAGAGATCACAGCTTATCTCTGTCTCAAGGTTTGCAACCTAAATGACTGGCTGAGTTTCTGAGTGGAGAATCTCGATTCTTATGGCATTCCATCTAAGAACTTAATGCTGCTGGCAGCCTAAGGTATCTCTCTGGACTCTTACAATGTGGTACATTCTCAGCTTCTAAGAGGCAGTTCAGTTTCACATGGCTTCTCCTCCTGCTTCAGCCACCTGGAGTCTGATCCATTAGAGAGGTTACGATGACCATTGAATTAACTGGCAGTTGAACCCTTGCAGGACCAGGGTCTTGAGAACAAAGTCACGCTGGCCTTAAAGCAGATTGATTCTTTTGAGCTAGAGTCTTTTCTTAAGTACTCAGCTTCTGCCCACTTACAAAGCTCAGGCTGTGGAATGCAAGCTGCAGATCCGTTACAGAGTTCAGAGGCGAGCTGTACAGTCAAATATTGTTCTGGGGTTTTTTTTTCTCCTCTCACATAATTTCAAAACAATACTCTCTTCCTCCACGCCTCTTTTCTATTGACAAACAGTATTGTATCCCTCGGAGTGACGAAAGGAAAAGCCACTGAACTGCATCGTCGACACATGGCAGTTCCTTTCAATTTTAATGAAATATATGACAGCAAATGGACCAGTAATTTATCTAAATAAACCACATTCATAGACCAAAGGAAGAAGACATTGTTAAGCACTAGGTTTAATACACAGCGGGTATCCAATGGATACAACAGAAAAGTTAATTCATTCAGAATTGTAAGGAAGCAACAGTTGTGCATTATTATTTTTTTGCTTGGTTTCACCATGTACAAACGTTTGAACCAGGCCTCTCAACATCAGGCAGGTCAATGGACAGAGTAGAAGCAGGCGCTTGCTCATTATAACTGAGGTTATTTTCTTTAAGCAAAACAAGGAAATACGTATTTAGTTAGCTTAAAAACTTTTTTTTTTTTAAACAAGAGAATTACAGACAGGATCAGTGACAACTATATGAAATCAAAATATAGTCTGCTAAAGCAGAAGTGTTTCAGTTCAGCAGGAAGTCTCCCTAATTCTTTTTTTTTTTAAGTGCTATCTTCTCATCCAGCCCCCATGTTGCTTTTCATCCATTCCTGATGACTGTTACCCTCTGTGCTTCATACACATGGTTGTCATGGAAACCAGCTGTTTCCTAACTTTTAATTCTCTTTTTTTTTCCAGCACAAGCTACCCCCCAACACCTGAGCTGTGACAGGCTCCTCCCTAAACCATCTCAAGAAAATATATTTTCTATGGAGTAGTGCCTGAACGCAGTGCCCCTATAGCTCTTGAACTACTGGTAATTAATTGCCTTCTTCAAGTAATGAAAGGGAAATAGGGTCACAGATCCAAGACTTTACTTCCCACTCATTTTTTGCAGAGACCAGAGTGACTGCAGCAGAAGCCCAGCCGAGATGATGAGCTGGGTTGGATTCAGCACTGAACAGATACCACTTCAGCCAGTACGTAGGTGCAGGGTAATCACAGCCATTGTGCAGATGGGGCAGATGAATTATCTGCAGTGTTACTAATTACCACAAATATCAGTGCTAAACTTTCTTGGCTTGGTCTAGATGAGAAAGTCTGGTGCTGCTGGGTGTTAAACATAATACAAGTAGATGCCAATCGTTATAAGCAATTCCTCCCACAGATCTTGTAAAATGGAAGCACTTGTGGAAAGTTGCCCACCAATTTGCTTTTATTTATTGCAGAGAAGATGGCAGACACCCAGCAGCCTGTGTGCTGAGGACTGCTGTGTCATTAACTTGGGCCACCAAACCACAAGGCATCCTCCAGCCAGGAAGGAAATTACATACAGTCAAGGTAAAGGGTTCTTCTGGTGGCCCAGTCTCTGCAGAGAACTACCGAGTAGTGTTTGTGCTTTGCTTGCCAAGCTTGTGAATATTAAGGGAAGTGTAGTATTGAAAACACAAATAAGAATCTGAGTGGGACAACAGCTACAGAGCACAAGGAGCTCCTCTGCCATATCTTTACACACTATGAACTTCTCTCCAGGTGGATTTTCATTTGGCAAATGGAACCCTGTCCTAGTTTTCTGGGCAGGGTTGGTCAGTAGCTCTATAATTCTGTGTGTAGCTTAGGTCTCCTGGTTCATTCCTTTGCTCCACCAAAGCTGGAAGGCCTGAGAGGCTTCTCTGTAAGAGTCAAGCATTTCAGGATATCCAGCTTCTCCTTTTACACTAGACCTCCACAACAAATCAGCCACTTTGCCTTCTCCTCCTTTGCAGAATGTTGGTCTGATGGTTGCAGGCAACTATCCTGTTCTGTCCTGAGTGTTGGATCTACAGCAGGGATTCATTACCTCCTCTTTGCCTCCAAAAAAGTGGTTTTGGGTCATGGTACATGCATTATGCCTAGGGTGTAACAATGTCTTCTGTTTCAGTTAGGGAAAATGAAGTACAAACTAGCTTCAAACTCCCCATTACAGGAATTCCTGGATTATGCTCAGGTGCTCGGAGGACACTTTTCTCTCTTTTGCTCCCTACTGAAAGATAAATGTTATTTTTTTAGCTCACAAAGCTTGTTGTTTTGAAGACATTGAAGCTTGTAGTTGAAGCTCATGTTACTCTAGCAGGGATGCTGTTTCTCGTAAAATGCCATCTTAGGTATTTACCTTTCTGGTGGCCTGACTCAGGACCTTCTGTGTAGCCAGCAGTAACAGAGCAGTTACGGTTTCCCCTTCCCACTGGGATCGGCGACAGATCTCAGAAACCCAAGCTTTTCTGGCCACTGGCCTGACTCCAGTATTCTGCATGTTTCTGGGAATTTGAAATCTTTTTGTTCTGGTTCAGGCTCAGGTACAGCTTGATGAGGGCATGTGAGCAGTGAAGACAGAGCTTATCTTTACAGTGTGGAACACAGGACTGGATCTTGTTCATTTGGGATACCACAGTCTAGATTGCAGTGGGTGAGGCTTCAGTAACAGCTGAACTTATAGGGGCACTGGTTTGAAAAATCCAAACCTTTGGTGTATTGAGGCAGGTGGAACCAAGCCACCAGTTGTCTGTTCACCTTGATATAGGTGTGCCAAAATCTCAGCATAAAGCCTGATTGATTGGCTCCGATTACAGTTCAAGGCTAAGGTCTGCTCTAGCTGAGATGGGAGTTCCTGAGCTCCAGATGTGCCCCCACCACTGGTTTCTGATACCTCTCATATCTGTGACGTGTCCCCTCTGTGACATGTCCCCTTCTGCTCCACTCCCACCTAGACAATACAGTCAGAAGCTTGAGTGCTCTTTGTCTCGTGATTCAAGATTTTAGTGGTAGGAGCTTTCACTATAGGGGCATTAGAAAGGCAGGAAGCCTCGTGGGTGGCACTGTCACGTGAAACAACTTCAAAAGGACAGCAGCACTGAACAGGGAATTAAACGAGCAAAGCCTGACTCCCCTAATGCTCTGAGGCTGGTGGGCAGTATTTGCAGCCTCTCTCCGGTTTTGCATCTAGAGGGAAGATTAGTAAGTGTTATACACAAAACAGATCTTGAAATAAGCTTCCCCATCTCAAAGCTCATAGGGACACAAATTCTTGGAGAACAGGAATACAAGAGAGAAAAATACATTTCAATCAAACGACTGCAAAAAAAGTATAATTCATCAAGTTTTGCAAACTGTATGAAAACAATTCAAAAGTGACACAAAAATATATATAAGTTTGAAAAATATTTAAAAGGAAAAAGTACAGATCTCACAATATCAAAACAAATTATGTATGGTTAAAAGGAAAAAAAAAACCAGAAGAAAAAGAAGACATTGAGTAACACCATATTGGCAGAAAAAGTAAACCTCTCCAGGGCAGCTGTGTTCCATCATTTAAAGTGTCAGTTTGTGTATCTAGGATCCGTCTACAATGTGCTCAGCAACAACAACATTAGCTCTGAGCATTAAAAGAACCTCATAGCAGCGAGTCAAATCTGAGAGCAACATACACAAGGGAAGAGAGCAGCGAGGGTTACTGTGCTCAGAGGCCTGAAATGTCCCAGCTCCTATGGCCATGGTCTCCTCGTACTGCTACCAGACATAAAATCTTTTCTAAATCTCTTTGAAGGGATGATACGTGAATTGTGAAAGAACCGTGGCAAGCAGAGGGGTCTAAGGATGGACTGCACCCTGTGTTGAGTACCTGGGGCAAACCTTGGCCTTTGGCTTCTTGATTCTTTAGAGGTCTGGAGTGACAGGTGAAGACCACCCTGCAGGACTCCCAGCGCTGCTAACACGAGCAGGAATGCACTGGTAAGTGCTAGTGGGAGTCATGTAAGAACAGGATGTTTTCCTTCCCAGTAGAGTGGGAAGATGTGAGGTGCTATTTCCTGGGATCACTCTCCAAAGGGTGCCTGCAGACTCCCCAGACTTTAGCACCTCCAACTGTAGCATTCACACTGCAGTGAGGTTCCTGTAAAGGGAGATTACTTTGCTACCGAGTACGGTTCCATAGAATCATAGAATGGTTAGAGTTGGAAGGGACTTTAAAGATCGAGTTCCAACCCCCCTGCCATGGGCAGGGACACCTCCCACTAGACCAGGTTGCTCAAAGCTCCACCCAGCCTGGCCCTGCATCTTTGCACTGATGCAGACTGAAAAAGAGCAGAGCAGCTCCAGGCCATTACTGGGATTTGCATGAGTGGTAGAAGCTGCTCTGGACTGGGGCCCAGTAGAGCTTATTGTGCCGAGGGGAAATACGCTCTATGGCATTTGTAGCCCTTCCCCATAAACAGAACACAACTAAAAAGGTGGTGAAGGACTGGAATGAGGATGTGTAGCCCTTTGTGTACAAACCTTGTCCCTTGTTTCACAGACTCCCTTAGAGAGACAGGCTCTGTGTTAGCAAGGACGTGTACCTGGTTTTACTGGTCATCCCTGACCTTATGAGGCTGGGTGGGCTGGCAGGTCCTACTATGCTGCCAAAGGGGACAAAACAGACCTCTTGACTTTAAAGGGAATGTTTTACTTCTGAATGACCCACATACAGTGAGCAATGCTTCTATTAATGTCAGTCTTCTATAAAAACCAAACTGTAAGGGAGTGAATTGACTTGAAAGATCTTTCTTCCCCATTTCTTCCATTTACAAATATCACTAAAAAGGTCAGTTCTTTTGGTCTAACACTGGTATTGTGTCCCCCAACCTCTCTAATCAAATAAATAACTTGTTGCTGCCTGTAACCCCACTGAGCAGCCAATACTGATTCAGGACTGGTGTTCTTGCAGACATGACAGGACCTCATGCAATACAGCAAAAAGGAATTTTCTAAAAAGTGGGAAATAAAAATGTCACACTAGCGATCACACAACTAGGTCTTCAAGCTCATAATCATTTGAGGCTCTCTGTGTGGTCTAAAATAAAAAGGTTAAAAGATACATAATGTACTTGTCTTTGTTTTTTGTTTTCTTTTTATACAGAAATCATACACACAGAACTTCAACCTGAAACTTCATAACAAAAAAAATCCACTAATTTAAGGAAAGCATTTTGTTGTGCAAAAAGTCCCTCCCCCTCCCCTGTTCACCTTCATCTACTGAGGGTCTCACACACACACATAAAGTTTCCTTCCAACAGGTGAGTTGGTAAGAAAGAGTCCTCCCTATGTACAGTGAATTAGAGAGAAGCTGGATACAGTGCTGGCAAGAGGCATTAGATGAGGCCTCTATCTGGAAGTGTCCATGTTCTCCTCCTTAAAGTTACTGCAGTGCTCTATAACTTTCCTATGGATAAAACAAGGACAAGGAGAGAGGGTTTAGTTTAAAGCTTTTGGCAGGACACCTGTGGGACAGTAACGTAAGGACTGTCCAACTGGTCGAGCTCCATGTAAATGTTAACTATCTGCAGCAGGCAGTCTCCTGCAAGACATGCATCAACCCCTATTTTTGTCAGAACCAGTATATTCCCCAACAGCAGCTTAGAGCTGCTGGAGTTCATCCCCTCAGAATTTCCAGTCATGTCAATATACATCCACATCCACATGCGACTGTTTGTTCATCACCCCCATATCCAAATCATCAGGTAAGTCTGATCCCATAAGCAAACCCCAGCTGTCTGTCCTTCACTCTGCTGTCACCTGTCCCTGCTTTTCCTGTTCTGTTTACTGTTCTTGCACTGTCCCATCACCATACACAACCTAACTGTGAGAGTCTCTGCAGCCCTGTCACCTCCAGCCACCCTAGCTGTGGGGAGTGCCTGCTCCCACCCACAAGGGATCGCGTCCCATCTGATCTCTGCCTCTCTTTTATATTCATCCTGCAGGTACGAAACCATAGCTCTGTTTGCCAGTGATTAGAAACTCCAGCTGGCTTTTAAACCTTGGAAAGAATGCCTCCAAAGGAAGGTCACAAAACAGTAAGTTGGGGAAGCTCACAAAGGTGATGGACTCTCTCCACCTTTTGAAAAAATCCTCTTGTCATAACTGTGCAGTCAGGAATTTTAGAGACAGGCCAAAAGGATTCTGCACAGGGAGCACACACAAGCAGGGAGAAGAGTGATGACTGGTGACTACCGGTGTGAGATGCAATGAGCCATGTGGCTCCCTGGTCCAACCAGTCACTTTTATAACCAATCTGTGCCCATCATCCATCACCCTGAACTGTGTGCATTGCCCACCTATAAACACCTCTCTGCTCTTCTGTTTCATCCTCCTCTTCCTGCTCTTCTCCTGTGTTCACTTCTCACCCCTCATACACATCAGTACAGGCCTTTCTTTGGTAGCCTTACTTGATGTAGAAGGATAAAAACTAAACTGAAGCTAAATTGGATGTTTGATGATAGAGCATTTGTTTCCTACCGGGCCATTTCCTTGGTTTCTTGCCGTGCTGAGGCCATTTTGATCATGTCCTTCAGAAGGGGTATCCCACCTTCTTTGATCAGCAGTGGGCAGTACTTGTCAGCTGCAGAAAAAAGAATAAACCGGATCCTTGTGAACCTTCACAAGAGTGGTATAAAGGGGGGCAGGAGGGGAAGGAGAAGCCTGTGGCCTGAGAAGCCACAAAACTTTCCTTTTTTTTTTTTTTTTTTTATGGAGGCAGGCTTCTGGGGGTGCCCTGGCTGTGAAAATAACAGGCACAAAATGGCTGAGGACACAAGAGCAAGGCCAGAACACTGAAGGAATTTCATTTCCTACGCAGTAAGTCTCGTGGTTTTTGTTTGGCTGTGCTGCCTGGACATCAGTGCAGCACTCAAGGAAGGTTCTCACCACCCACATAGCTAAGCTGGGCAGGCTTTTTCTGATCATGAGCTCAGCTCCACACCCTCAGCTTTTACATGCAGGGGATGTGATTTCAAAAAGGGAACTTACGGTAGACAGAGACCAGGTTATAGAGTGCCCAGGTGGCCCAGTGCTGGCTGACTGGGGAGATCCCTTGTGGAAGAAGTCGAAGGATTGGTTCAAATGACCTGCACAGAAACGTTGCAGAAGTCGTTAAAAATCCAAGAGCTGCTTCTTTCAGCACCTTTGCCCCTCAGAGCAATACAAACTACTGTGCCCACAGAGACCACAGCAGTAAATCTAGTGCATGTCAAGGATTCTGGCATCAAAGACTATGTCTGTGTCACAGGGCAGTACTGGCAGCCTTACGGGCCCTGACACTGTGGCACAAACACACTGTCCAGATAAATAGCTGCAATGAATGCAACTGAGTCCAGGAACCAATTTCTATCCTCTGCCAGCCATTTCCTCACACCAGCTGAAACGCGGCAGCGATGATCTTTTTGGAGAGGGGCAAAATTATACCCAGCCAAAGCTGGCTGCTCACGTGCAACAGTTGCTGCGTTTCCTCTGACAACACTAAGGTGTCAGGGGTTGGATGCCATTCATTCTGGACCCCTGCCAGGCACTATGGGAATAGAAAGTACCCAATACCCTCTTACAGGAAGGGCTTTGGAGGATTCCACCATTTACATTAACCCTTGAAGGGATTTCTGGGAACTGTGTCTAAATGTCCCCAGAGGAGAGTGAAAGCTACAGCAAACCATGTGACTTTCAGAAACCAGCAGACTTAAGGAGGTGCAAAGGACAGCAGCCTTGAAGAAGAGTGCTTAGGCTGTTCCAAACAGCCAGATCATGGGTTTCCTTAACTATGCAATTCCACCAGAAACACACAGGAGAAATTCTGTTGGGCTCCCACACCTCTCCCACAGGATTTGCCAGGCAAGGTGTCTAATTACAGCAGCCTGTGTAACAAGTTTCAAAGGAAGATGTAAAGTCCTCACTAAAGAGTACATCCCTGAGGACATTTCCCCGTCACTCTGAACAGAGCCTCCAAGCTCAGCTACACCTCTTCTCTTCTCTCTGTTGGTGCTTGCTTCCTGTGACAATCCTGGCTCCCTGGTGGGTGGGCCAAACTCTTCTATTCCTCACCTGTAGTTGATATTTCTCCTGGAGTTGATATCCCAGCTCTGGATGGCTGCCCACATCCTCTTTACAACTTCCTCTCGGTGAGGCTCACATATACCCCAAGCCTCTGGACCATCAAACATGATATGGGAGAGCACACCACAGGCATTGTAGGATACTTCAATCCCATCTGCTTTGCTCTCCAGCAGGTTGCTGCCAAAAGAGAAGAGATCATTTAGAGATGCTGATGCACCAGTGGTTTCAAAGTCTCCTGGTGATTCAGGAGCAGAGCTCCAGGTCACTTGTGCTGCCCCAGGCCAGCTGTTCATTAGCCAGGCACTCACCTGAACACACTGATGAACTGGGAGGTCATGAGCTGTGGGCGGAGCTCCTTCACCTCTGCTACATTGCCCAGGAGGCCCAGCATGTTACGATGCAGCTCCTGTTTCTCTGGGAACTCCTAAGCAAGCAAAGAACAGGATTATACAAAAGAAAGGCTGCGGTGACACTGAGAACAAGCAACCCTGGAGGAGGATTGTACAGTACACCTAGAATGGCTGGGTATTTTTGAGTAGCCAGGAATGGTTATTTAGCAGATGTCGAAAGGGAGCTCTGGTGTTCAAGATATAAGTGAAACAAGAGAATTGGGGCCAGGAACTACTATTCACTGCTGCTCTTCTTAGGAGGGACTGTACACAAGATGTGGAAAGAGGAAAATGCATCGAGTGCAAGTTTCTCCGTTTTTCTGCTGGTTGGGTGGATGGATGAAGGAAAGAAGAAAACACATAAGCTTTTTTGTTTCCGTTTGTGCAATACAGGAAGTACTGCTTATGGATCAGTATAGCCAGGGATCCTGCCTCTCCGCTGTTAATATCGGCGTTTCTCTAGAGGAAACCAGACAGACTCACTTTCAAGCACTCCAGGAACAGTTTCATGCCGCTGTAGTTAAGGAACATCTCGCAATTATCGGGGGTCTCATCAGTGATGTTCCAGAGGGCACTCCAGGAGAACTCCATCACCTGATCGCACTACAGAGCCAAGGGGACAGAAACACAGCTTCACTAACACGGGAGCCCAGTGCAAACCAACCACTTGTGTTTCCTCTCTGGTATCACCCTAAATGGCCACAGAGGTAAGAAAACCTCATTATTTACTTTCAACTTGCCAGCAGGTGAATTTTTTTGTTTAACATCTTTGCCTCCTTGTCACGTTCCCCTGCCCTCACCCTCAGAGAGGAAATTCTGCAGCATAGGTTGAGAAGTCTTGTGTCTGTTAGAGAAGCTGAGCTGGCACTCCAGCCTGCTCTCTGTGCCTGAGAGAAGAGAAAATGCTCTATGCATGTGTTTTGGGGACAAACACTCACCGTTTTATCAGCCAACTTCTTCTGAATCAACTTCAACATTGTCTGTGGGCAGAGGAAGGGGAAGAATGAGTAGCAGCTCAAGAATCACAGAGCTAAATCTAACTGCTGGAGTACTGGCCAATTTGCAGGCATGTGCAGTTTTGAGCCTTTGCAGAGAACCTACTTGGTATCCCTGTCTCTAAAACAGTGGAATTGGGTTATGTTCAGTGTTTCAGGTGTTCAGAGATGAACTATGTCCCAGTCCCCGAGCTGTTGATTTTGCAGTCAAGTCAGTTTTGAGCTGTATGATAAAGTCTGGAATGTGGTGTAACAGCACCAAAGCGGTGGCCTCTGTAGCTCTTTGAAAAGGTGAGAGATATGGGTTGACATGAGCTGGGAACCTGATGCAAGCTCAGGGAGATGCAGGAGGAGCTTGTGAAATGATGGAGGAGCTGGAAACGATATGGTGTGGTGAAGAGGCAAAGGTATGAGACTACGCTGCTTCCCTGCTCTCACAGACAGACTGTCTCTGAGATCATGACTTCCAGTGCTGACAAGCCAGTAAAAGATGTCACCTGGAGAGGTACATTCCTGGAAAGGATAGCATTGCTGGGACACTAGTCCCCTCCTGTGATACTGTAAGGCTGGATCACTGGCTGGATGCGTTTGGTGACCTGCTGCAAAGGAATCATGCTAGCCTGGGTTAAGGGTAAGCAGACGCCTTGGGACCATACCAACCATGACAAACCCCATCTTGCCCACAGCTTCTTTATGATCGTTGTCCACCTGGCAGACCAGAGCGTTACAGAGGTGCACAGCGATGCGCTGGATCGACTCATCCTGCCGGCTCTGGTTGAGGATGTTCAGCAGCAGCTCGTTGACTCGGCGGTACTGGAACTCCAGTTCCTCAGGAATGCTGAAGTTACACAGTGTCAGGCAGCAGTTTCGCTGTACCTGGGTCAAAACAAAGTAAACACTGGGCTATGTGGCTACGAATATCATGGACCCCATCACCTCATCTTTTCTTGCTGCTTGGTACTGAAGCCATCTTCTTGCTTGACTACGACCACTAAAATTTCTGTTACTCTCTTCCTATCTAGTGCTGTGCTGTAGCCATGCTCCATCAGTACCCTCTTCTCTCCCCCTGTCACTCTAGTGTCACAGGGCAACACCATCACCCAATGACATCACTTTCTGTTGACTCAACACCCACCCCCCTGAAGTGTGTGTTGTACACACCCTTTGACCACTATCATCAGATAAAAAGGAGCCTTGCTTCCCCTTTGTTCTGGACAACATCACGTGTGTGTAATCCCCATCACTGAACGAAGATGGGGATTGAAGAGCACATCTGGGCAATAGCTGATCTGGTGTCTGCCTTGGCTTATATCCCAGAGGCTTAGAAGACCCAGATGCTACCTTCAGGCTGAAGACTTAGTACAGGGAAGGAGGACTGTGAGAGCCAAAGGAAACGGGGCTGCTCTTACTGTGACCTCCTGGTAGGACTCCATGCCATTCAGCACCACCTGGATGACCTGGCGCCGCAGCTTTACGCTCTGCTCCATGCGGTACTCTGAGTTGGTCAAGTAGAACAGTGCGGCACTGCCTGTCACCTGGATGTTTTTGTCATCCTTGTGGCACTTGAGGGCTGTGATCACCAGCTGCAGAGAAGCAACATGAAGCTTTAGTGCCACTTACTGCTGTGGGGCAAACAGCCCCCAAGGAATGTGTGGTCCTGGCATTGGAGGAATGTGTTTAGGGAATGAAGGTACCAGCTGTGCTACTGGAACCTTCTCCAGAATGGCCTGATATGGTGTCCCAGGGTGAAGAAAAGACTGGGACTGCAGAATTTCCCTTGTGAGGGTGAGGTAAATGCTAGTGTGGGGCTTACCTGGAGGGCTCGCAGCAGCTGGCTGCAGCGTTCGATACGAGCAATGTCAAAAAGGAGGTTGATGGCCCGGGAAGTGATTTCTGGCCGGTGTTCAGTGTAAGCCTCAATAGCATTCAGGACTTGCTCTTCGTTCTTGTCTCCACTCACCTGGCACAGAGGAACAAAAAGAGTCAGGGAAGAAATGATGAAGGAGGCACACCCAGCGCGAGAAGGGAACTCTGTAAGGTTGAAGCACACAACCAGTAGGATTAGGCCCAGGATGAGACCCAAGAGTCACTTCTCAGCCCAGGGGGACAGTAAGACTCATTTTCTCTCCTTAAATCCTTTTCTTGTAGCCACAGACATCATGGTCCTTCAGTTAGAGTGGTTTTCCCAGATCCTTCTCTACATGGCATTTTTTTTAACCCTTGTAAAAACCATGTCGGGTATGGGACTTGCCCTCTGGTAGTTCTCCTCCATTATCAAATAGCTGTGGAAAGGTTGGAGCTCTTTTGTCACACCCAAGACCCTAAGAACTCCGCTCTACTGGCACCCAGTAATTTAAGCTCTTTCAACTTCTACCGAGTACCTACTGCTGATGTTCTTTGGCCTCATTACCTTGTAGGCTGGAATATGCGTCAGGCGGCAGAGAGAGGTTTCAAAAAGGCCCAAGAACTGGAGCGGTCGTTTCAGACCCCGGAAGGGAGCTATGCTGCTCTTTGCTGGCTCAATGCTGAGGAGGGGAAGGAAAAAAAAGAGATCATTCATGTTGGTACCATGTTTCTACAGGTACCATTCATGTTGGTACCATGTTTCTACTGCCAGAGACAACTGTCAGCTCTCCATTCACTCTGACTGTACTGCTCCATCACCAGAGTAACAGCTATACTTCAGTTGTGTGACAGTCAGCTTCTAAATGTAACACTAGACACTCATCCCAGCCGATCCAGAGTGAAGGGCTAAATGTGCTCAACAGAAACAGCAGTAAGAATTCAAGCACACAGAATGCAGCTTTCCCAGGTGGAATTTGTCCTGGGGTGAACACTTCCTCTTAGAAAAGGGCTGTGGCTTTCCCTGATCTAAAGTATTTGCAAACTGGACTGCGTGTCATCTGATGGACACTCTAGTCTGCTTCTGTGATCATGCAAGAACACTAGTTTTGTTGCAAAGACTTCAGTAATTGCTGTTTCCTTACCTGGTCTGGCCCATCTTCTCCTCCATGCTTGGGATAGTGCAGTTCTCCAGCATGGTGTGCCCTGAGATATCGAGCGAAGTGAGGTTTACCAAGTTTTCCACAAACAGGTTTAGAACCCGCCGGGTCAGCTTGAATTTGTAATAACTGGACAGATGGTCTCGGGAGATGTCCAAGTGCCTGCAAAGCACAGAGAGCAGCTCAGAGCCTGGAAAACATTAGCTGGGGTTTCTGCCTCTCTACCAGAGGAAGATGATGAGCTAAGTGTGATGATTATTTTTTATTTATTTGTATTATTATTATTATTTTCCCTCCCACATCACGGGAAATGTGGTTCTGTAGGATCTGGCAGCAGGATCTGGCCCCGTGTCTAACCAAAGCACACAGGTGTCTGGTAGAGGTCTATGCAGAATGGAGCACAGTGACTCATTTGGCCACATATCACAAAGGAAATTGCTCCAGGCTCATGAACTGCCTTTCCCAGGCTCCCAGCAGCCACCTGAGCTTTTTCTGCCTGGTGATTAAGATGCACTAGAGGACCTTTGCATCCACAGAAACAAATGTTGTCTCATCCCACAAATTAAGTTACACAAGTTTTTGTCTGTTTATATCTTACATTCCAAACACACACACACATCCTCCAGGCTATTATGCTGCCTTGGTTTCATTCAGATATTTAAATGCTTAGGCTTTGGGGAAACCCTGAAGCTAAAGGGAGTGGTGGGACACACTGACCAGCCATCGTGTGCAGGTAAGGCCCCTTACAGGACAGGGGCTGCTTTTGCCTGCCAAGCAGTAGCTAAAGACCCTTGGGAGACACTTTTCTAAGGCATGAGCCAACATCCCACTCACAAAAGTGCCTTCTACCTGTTGTAGACACGGGGAGTTACCATTTTCTAAATCTTAAGAACTTTATCCAGGACGTTCAGTCAGATTCCCCAGTCGTATGTTAACGTGGTACCCCCTAGTGTCTGCAGTCAGTAGAGACGATGCTAAAGCCATTGCAAAGCATCCTTCGTGTGAATAGTAAGGCTCTTTGGCTTGGAAAGTCCTGGATCCCTTTCCTGATACCACTGTGCAGTTTGAATAGCAATTGTCTCGACTCTGTTTCAGGAAGTCATTTCACTGTCAACACTGTTAGGTCAGGAGTGCCTATTTATTTATGTTACTCATTCCCTTGATTGCACCATCCACGCACCGTGTGCTGCCACGGAGCACGGTGAGCAGACAGACTGAGCTCAGAGTTTTTCCTGGTTTTATCTCAGAGCCTAAACTTTGGGCATTCCTGTTTGATAAGTGGTTCAGAGGACTGAGTTTCACACTGTGAATATTGCTACATTGGTACATGTACACACATCTGTAGCCTCTCAGGTATTCAGCTGTTCCTTTTTTGTTTGGCTGGGGGTGGTGGTTGTGTTTTGGTTTGTTTTCTTTTTTTNTTTTTCCAAGAAGGAGTCTTTGGGAAGTGCTGCCCTTTTCCAACCAAAATGCAGGCTGGCTTTAGAGATGTCAGAAATGTACTGTGAGTCAATGAGTGAGCTCCTTCACAAGAAGGTTTATAACGTGAAACTAGCAGTGGGTGGCTCTCCATTACCAGGCAAGCAGAGCATTCCAAAAGACCTTTCCCTATCAGTGGGAAAAGGATAAACAAGGAAGAACAGATCTGCTGACCTGAGCTTGCGAAGCTGTGCGATCACTTGGATGTGCTCCTCTGAAAGGTCCATGTTGTAAAGCACTAAGGAAACCAGACTGTCCTTCCACTGGGTCAGAAACCCCACATCATTCAGCTGGATCCCAGAGAGATCAAGGGCTGCAAGGGAGGCCAAAGGCCGAAGCAATGTCTCCACATTTACCCCTTCGATCAAGCGGCCCAGGTTGAGGAAGCGCAAGCGGCTAAAGCCTTCAAAAGTAAAGTCCTTGACCAAGACCTGGCGAGTGGGGTTCACCAAACAGTCATCTTCACAGCCTCCAGGGTTCTCCTCCTCGTAGAAGATATTACAGCAGCCAAAGAGGCTGAGGGAGATAAGTGTGTGGCTGAAGCTCACCAAGGTTTGCAGACTCTTGGCTGTCAGCTTCTCACAGTTAGTCAAATAGAGCTCAACAAGATCCTGGAAGATGGGAAATCAAAGTTAGAAATGTCACAGGGAAGAGTGCCCACCCTGTTTGCTGCAACTCCTCCCACTGGGACAGCCCGAGACCCCATATTGTCCAACTTGACTAGTGTTCCCATCCCATTCCCTACAGTGGATTTGGGAGCTGGAAAGGGAGAAGCTGAGGTTGTCCCAAAGAAAGTTTGGCTGATGAAAGATGGAGTCTTGGGAATCTCTGGGTGCCTGGGATTCTATCTGGTGCCCGTGCAGCAGTGCTGCTACGCCAAGTGGCAGCTGGAGGCTGTCAGTGCAATACCACCTGCTTCCTGATGGCTTCCAGGTCCTGGTCCTGCACAATCTGCTCCCTCAAGTGGATTCGAGCCAGCCTGGTGCTCCGGGGATCCGAGAACAGGGTGAAGAAGCTTTCATGGGGTTCAAAGATGCTGTCTGTCTTCACCAACTCCACATACCTGTATTGGGGCAATGGCGTTAGCACAGGGTGATGCAGAGGCTCAGTTACAGCTCTAGCACCCTCACTGGTTACGGGAAAATGTGACTGCACACGTGGAGTCCCTCCTGACAGCCCTTGGGGTAATGTGAGCTGCCCTATTACCTCTTCTTGCACAGAACTAAGAATCCTCGGGAAAATCTCAGGCAAAGATTTGTACAAGGTTGTGTGTGTGTAAGCACTCCGGATTCTGGCAAGCACAGGCTCTGGGGTTCTTTTTCCCTAGTTGTTTAAAGCTAATAATTTGATTTTTCATTTTCAGAAAATCAGCTGGCCAAGGTTCTCTGCCAGACTTTGGGGACAGAGTTCAGACAATAGAGACTGTGGTGGCCAAATTATAAATCCCTGGAAACAGGTTGCTTTTTAAAGCTATGGGAGCAGCACCCTTAAAATTTAACATCTGTTAGCACTTTGCACTCCTAACTCTCTGTTTTGAGAGCTGTAATACTTTTGGGGGGTGGGGGGAGGATAGGGGAAGGCTCCCATTGATGTTCTTGGAAGAAGCAGTGACTGTTTCAGTCTGGGTTTACCTATATGGAAATGGTGATTTCCACAGAAACTAAAATGATTTATAGTAGTACAATACCCCCTGGAGACACTTCCTTCCAAAGATAATGCAAATCCTTATTTCAAATATGAGGATCAATTGGGGGGGGAAAAAAAGAAACAGCCCTATGAATTCTTCCCTATTTTTTTTCCCCCCTTTCCCATCACTCTGTTTTAGAGAACTATATTCTCCCTTCCCTGAGCTCCCAGCTCCTTCCCAAATCGCACAACAGCTTCTCCACATGCCCAAGACGTACTCATTGACGAGTTTGTCGCAAATCTCGCTTGGCAAGAAGATGTCGGGATGGAGCCGGAGAGTTTCATTGTCCAGGAGGTAGCAGAGAGTTCCCTCCAAGTTGCGAAGGCAGTAATCTGTGCACAACGTCATCAGTGACTCGGGGCTGTCGGAGGCCATTTTGAGGGAAGTTACGGGAAAGGGAAGAGCCAGAAGGAAGTTTTTGATTCAGTAGATTCTTCCCTCAAATGAAGCTCCAGGGTGAATTTACAGGGACATCAGGACACCTATAAGCAGAGGGGAGAGGGGAGAAGGTGCATTGAGAGGAGCAGGAAGATGCATTGAGAAAGGTCCATTGGCAAGTGTCCGGCAGAGCTGTCGCACCAGCAGGGTGGCAATAGTTGTATTTACAACCCATCACTTGCTGACCTCAAAAGAACCTGCAGCATTTTGGCCTCTCTGGCAGCATGCCCTTAATTCCGTGGTGTATCCCCATCTCCAGGGGATGCTGTGGGAATTAGTTAACGTGAAATGTGTTTGGAAATGAAGCTACACACCAAGAAAATGCTTCCTCGTTGCCGGCGTTATCTGGCTGACAAAGGCCCTTGGAAAGGGAAGTGGCAGAAACCACATCGCTTGGTTTCCTTCAGGGTGGGTTGGATAAACCACCAGAAAATTTACTCTTGGGATGATCCTTTGGACAGCCCCAGTGGGATGTGGTGGCCTCGTATCTCGTGCCTGCAGTTCTGTTTGCCATCATTCCAAGTGAAATTTCATGTTGAAGCTAAATGTTTTTCTGTAACACCGAGCCAGAAGCTTCACACAAGTCCTTGAACTAGACCGTGAAGTGGATCGGATGCTGGAGGGAAACACACAAACTGGTTTGGTTTCCCTTTGAGTGCAGCATAAAGCAAGGTTTATGCTGGACACCTGCACCTGTAGCTGCCTGGGACACACTCACCCAAACCATTTCAAATCTGTCACAAAAAAAAGTACGAGTGACTGACCTGGAAAAAGGTAAAGACGCTTTTGCCCTTCTTCATTTTTAGCACAGAATAAAGAAGGGTGGGTGAGGCAGGTAATTAGGGGATGCTATTCCTGTCTATTTTCTTATTTGAAAAGTCTCATGGCTCTAGGACTGAGACTCACTCACTGGCACTGAGTGAGAGCTTGCTGGAGCCTTGGAAGCATTTAGCAGAAGTGACTGAAGACCAACACCACCATTTCACTTCCAAAGGGTCATATCACACTAGAACTAATGTGAACCTTTCTATATACTTCTATGGCAACAAAAGAAGTTGTGTTGAAATGTCTATTTTTTGATGTAAAACCTGTGTTTTATCAATAAGTACATCCTTGTTGGAGTGAGAACATGGGTGCTGAGGAGTCAGTTATTCTCCTCTGTGCTGCAGCTCAGCAGCCGTCACCGGGGAAGATGTGGCCCTTAGCTATATTCTATTTCTGACCCTTATCCTGCAGCTACAAAGATCAGGACACTTGTTTGTGTCGCCAGCTCTGTTTCTCTGAAGCCTCTGGTGCTCTCTTTCCTTCACTCCTGCAGCATCGGTACAAGGTGGAAGACTTTAATCCCGTTTCCACACCTTAATCGCTGTTCCTGAAAGCACCGGGGTGGATCTGACACTTTCCCTCCTCCTCTTTCAGATGCCCTGTTCACCCACTGCCTGGATGATGACACCCATATGAAGGACCAGTTCAGGCTGTGCACAAGGTAACCTTTCAAAATCAGGCACCAAATGGTCTCCGTGGGTGACAGGAACAGAGCTGTGACTGAGCCTGCCCAGCAGCCCGGGCTCCTGGCCCTCTGATGCCTCCCTGTGCTGTGGAATGGATTTCCATGCTAACACAAAGGCAGCACAAGTTGGAAATCAAAGCTCTTTTCTTCCTTCCTTCTGTGTTTTATTAATTCTTTTTCTCTGAAGGCATGATTCAGTGCCAGGGACAAAGAGTTGGCCAAGGACTTAGCCCAAGACAGAAAGGAGCCTCTCAAAAAGCTCAGATCAGCGGAACGGCTCCTTGCTCAGCAGTGGAGGAAGGGCCAAGCTGGATGGCTTCTGTGGGTACGTCCACCCCAGGCCTCCTCTCCCCGGGCCAAATCTCGTTCTAGTGTCAGAACTGGCAGAAGCAGGCACAGGTGATGAACTTGACTTGTCTTTTGGCTTTACTTAAATTTGGTCAATACTTTCTCCTTCCTGTAAGCATCTTTGGGAACTATACCGGCAGGCAACTGGCAGGCTCATGTTCCAACCTCAAACTCCTTCTGACCCCCTGTGTTCTGACCTAAAACTTCCAACGGCCTTTCCAGTGGGGAGCTCAGGTTCTCTGCTTGCTTCAGCTCAAGAGGCAAAAAGTCTCCAAGCAAAAGCAGACACTGAGACAAAAAGAACAAACCCAAAACCTCAGCAATCCCCAAAATTGTATTTAACATCCTGGTTAGAGATAGTTTAAAGGGTGTAACCTGCTCTTCTGGCATAATCCCCAGCCCTCTCCTTTGCAGTTAAGTCACAAGAGAAGTCAAGGATGAAAAGGGCCACTGAGCACAAAGTATCACCTCTCTGGCTGGGGAACACAGGTGGGAGGAAGCTGTCCTGTGCTCTGCACTGTGTCTGCTTTGGAGACTAATCACCTTTGCCTCCAGAACGAGTCCCACTCGCAGATTTTGCCTGGAGCTTGCTTGAGAATATCCTTCCAGAAAGGCAAGATCAACGGGAAGATCTGAACCAGTTGGGCAACGTGTTCTGCTGTCCCTACTCGTTCTCCTGTGCCATCAGACAGGAGGTCCCTGCAGCCAGTGTTCTTCCACTGTTTACTACCGACGGCAAGAGAACTCAAAAACAAATTCCCATTGACAATCTATTATCACGTGCAGCTGGAAACGGCCAGTGCTTGGGACTTGTCCAAGCAGCTTAGAGCACTAAAGGGCAAGGACTGCCTTCCTGTGGCTCTGACAATCCTCTGTTCCCCCTCTGCTGAAACCAGCACAATGTAGCCGGTTGATGCCAGCCCTGGAGAAATCAGCTGCCCTTTAACTTCTGAGCTCCCCGTGATCCACCAACAAAATCCCTTGCAGGAGGTTAATACAGAGGAAAGTGGTTAAACCATCCCAGTAAAACAGCACCAAAGCAAAGCGTTCATCCTCATGATTTATTAGGGATATTTGAGTAGCACCCAGAGCTGCTGCTGTGACCTTTTGAACAGGACAGGATACAGCCCAGCCTCTCTCTCCTCGGTCAGACTCAAGACATGACATGTGAGCAGGAGGAGATTTAAGTAAGAGTGTCAATAGCTGCATTGATCAATATTGTTTCTAGTTATAAGCTCAGTGTGTTGATAAAAATAAATGAAGTAGAGATGCTGACAAATCATTAACATGTGCCTAATCATTACCCTCCAGCAGCTTTTCACAGGCAATAGATCAGCAAGTTGCCTGCCTGGCAGCCTGTCACCAGTGCTTGCCAATGATGGGCCATGAGCTCTGCTGCGTGTGGGTTTATGAAGGGTCAAAGACAAATATGTGAAACACTCTGAAAATTCAAGTGCAGGAATCAAGAAGTGACTACAGCTGCCAATATTTTTTCTAATTTATTTCCTCTAATAGATTTGCTTCCATCTTGGTGCATGAAGGAACTGAGTCCCCTGGAGAGCCAGGAGAAAGCATACAAAAGCCTGTACCCTCAACTACCCCCAGAAGCAGCCCTCTCTATGAACTAACAGCACCTCCCACCATCCACGGACCCGAAGGAAGCAGCGGTATGTGCAGCTTTGCTTTCCCCCAGCGCCAGCCTTCCAGGCCCAGCCAGACTCTTTAGCAAATCTTGCTCATCTCCAGGCTACATCCGTATTGATACAGCATTTCACACTGCACGGGCAACGCAAAGCCTGGGATCACTCCCAGCACTCCTGGGGCTGCCCGTGCCAATACTCTCTACCTTGGACTTCAGAACCATCTTCCCTCCCAGTCTCTCTTTCCAGGCAGCTGCCCAAAGCCAAGCCTGACTCACCGTGGCTCCACGCCAATGACATAACGTTGACGCTGTTGCTACAAAAATGATTGGCAAAGCTGACTTTTCCAGCATCAGGGGCTTCTCCAAGGAGAGGGCAAACAATACACACTGGTGTGACCTGATTACAACAACTTGAGAATAACCAATGTAATGTAAATGCAGAGTTTGGCAAGCGTTACATTTTGAAGGAAAGCTGCGTTGTCATTTGAGCTGGCATCTTGCAGCCGCACATCACTGGTTTTATTAATTGATGGGTCATCACCACTTGTGCGGGGAAACACCATCCCTGCCTTACAGCTGGGGAACTGAACTCAGAGGAGACCAAACTATTCTCTCAGCCTGCCGAGACCCACAGCGTAACTGAGAAGACTCCTGCTAGCCAGGAAACTTGCTGATCTTTGTACCTGCCTGCAATAAAGGTGCTCCTTCGGACGACTGAATTACATCATGGATTTTCATTCCAAAAAGACACCTACCCAAGAGGACACCCCCGGCAACCCCTGGATTCCCGTTCCCGGGGCACTGAGGACCCGCCACCACCGCCAGATCGCGATGGTTTCCTGTTCTCTGACAGCCCCACCAGCTGCCCCACCGCCCTGCGGGAAGGTCTGGCCACAAACGCCAACCCGCTATCGCTCTCCCGACACGGGGCGACTTTCCCTTCCCGGTCCCGGAGGTCACCTCGCCCGGCAGCGCATGGGCTCCTCCCGGCCCGGCTGCCGCGGCCCGGCTGCTCCCTGTAGTCCCGGGGAGGGGATGGGGGCTCCGCGGAGGGCACCGGGCGGCGTGCCGGTGGTGGCGGTTCCGCCCCCCGCCTCGGTGTCCAGGCCCCGTGCCCCCGGGGAGAACGATCCCAGCGGGTGGGACTGGGGAGGGGGACGCCGGCACTCACCTGGCGCCAGGCCCCCGCCCGGCGCGGCAGATGGGGGGCGGCGGGAGTCCCGGCTGGTCCCGGCGCCGCTCCCCGGGGCGGGCAGGGGCTCGGCGTCCTCCTCGGGCCCGCTCCCCCCGCCGCGGCCTCCGCTGTCAACAAACCCCGCCGTCACTTCCGCCAGCCGGGCCGCCCGCACCGGAAGCGCCGCCGCTTCCCTCCCAGAAACACCGGCCGGTCCGGAACGCTGCTGCCCGTGGCAGTGACGTCGTTGTGCTGCTGCGTGATGTCACGGCGCGAGGCCCGCGGCGCGAGAGGGCGGCGGCCTCCCCGCGGCTCCTCACCTCGCCCGGTGCCCGTAACCACGCGTCTGCCCCTCCGAGGGCCGTGGCCGCCACTGAAATAAACCCCAAGCTCTGTATCTCCACATGGGCGACTGCCATTCCCACAGGCCGTGCTCACGGCTGCCATTTGTATAGGCACCAGTCACCACCCGTGGGCTTCCCTTGGTACCAGGCAGGCAGGGGAGCTCTGGCCAGGGCCTGGCTCCTGCCTTCGGGGTCTCTTCTGAGGTGGGCATCATTTTCTGATGGTGTTGGATGCCCAGAGAGGGGAGTCTCTGTTGTGGTGTCCCAGCCCCGGCCGAGCAGACACTGGGTGGGATGGTGGTGGTGTGACAGGGCATGCCATGCAGTGGAACCGCCAGGCAGCTCAGTGCACTAGGAGGGCACTTTGAGGATGGTCCAGATGCTGAGAAGCTGGAGCCACTCTGCTGTGAGGACCAGCTGAAAGAGTTGAGGTTGTTCAGTCTGGAGAAGGATCTGGGGAGACCTTAGAGCCCCTTCTAGTCCCTAAAGCGGCTCCAGGAAAGCTGGGGAGGGACAATTTACAAAGGCATGTAGTGATTGGACAAGGGGTGCTGGCTTCAAACTGAAAGAAGGCAGATTTAGAGTAGATATTAGGAGGAAATTCTCTGCTGTGAGGGTGGCGAGACCCTGGCCCAAGTTGCCCAGAGAAGCTGTGGCTGCTTCATCCCTGGAGGGGTTCAAGGCCAGGTTGGACAGAGCTCTGACCACCCTGCTCTGGTGGGAGTACCCCCTGCCCGGGGGGTGGCACTGGATGGTTTTCTATGTGCCTTCCAACCCGAACCATTCTATGGGTCCATGAAGGTGGCCGGGGGGGTGGGCGGAGCCACCGCTGGGGGTGGGCGGAGCCTCTGGGGGCGTGGTCACTCGTCCCCGCCCACCCCCGCGGGCAGGGTTTCCAGCCGGAGCGGTTCGGCGGCGCGCGGGGCAGGGGTGTGAGGGGTCCGCCATGTCGCGGCTGCATCAGAGCAGGTCGGTGTCGGGGCCTCTCCTCTGCCGGGGCTGCGGGGGGCGGGCTGGGCTCGGTGTGAGAGAAGGGGTACGAGGGAGGAGGTGCCGGTAAACAGACGTTATAACGGTCGCGGCTTCGCTCCCCCTCAGGATCGCGGACTTCCAGGAGGTGCTCGGCGAACCCACGGTGGCTCTGTCCAAGCTCCGCGATCTCTGCTTCAGCGGTGAGCGGCCCGCGGAGGTGTGAGGGCCGGAGGAGGGCGCTGGGCCCCGGGACGGGGCCGGCGGGGGCCCGGGGTGCCAGGCCGCAGGATGTCCGGTGTCTGAAGGCCACCTCAGCCACCCTGAAGCGATCCCCGGGACCCACCCCGGGGGCCGCTGTGAAGCGGCGGTGGTCGGGAAGCCGAGGCTGACGGGGGTGTTCGGAAGCCCAAGCTCCATCAGGCCGCAGCGGTTCCCGCCCGGCCTTTGAGCACAGCCACAAACCCTTCCTTCCCTGAGAGCCTTGTGGATCTCATTGTCCCTGCTGTGCCCTGTCCCTGTCCGAGCCCCGCCGCGGGCACCAGCCCCGCGGGAGGCACCGGCTGTAACCCCCGGAGCGTCCCTCGGAAAATTCCCTGCCCCCCGGGGAGGGAAAGTGCCGCCCTGGCTGTTGGTGTGGTGAGGAAACCGCCGAGAGGAGCTGGGGCTAACGCGGTTATCTCTGCCTGCTGTTCACAGGAATTCCCTTTGATGGTGGGCTGCGCTGCCTCTGCTGGAAGGTGGGTTTCGCTTGGGGCGCTCCTGTTTATTGCCGGTTGCTTAAATGCAAGCTATTTTGGGGTACTTAAAACTGTAAACAAACAAACAAACATTCCAGAGCTTAAAAGCTACTCACAGTCGACAGTAATTTGTGGAGATCAGCACTGGCATCATCACAGTAGCATTTACAGACGCAGGACAGCCGTCACTTTGGATGACAGAAAGTGGCTGTCTGCTCTTTGCCTGAGAACAGCCCTCAGCCTTAAGCTAGGAGTGCATTTCAGCCAGGTGTGCAGTTGAGCAATCCTACAAATAGGTCTGTGTTGAGAAATCAGTCCCTAAAATATTCTTGACTTGTCGCTTGGCAAAGTTCTCGGCTTTCTGGAGAGAAGGCTTCCAGTATTTTCAGAGAGCCACTGTGTTTGGTTTGCTCCTCTTGCAGGTACAACAGCTCGTTCTCCAAATACTAACTTGTCTGTATCTGTTTTCTGTACAGATACTCCTGAACTACCTCCCTTTAGAGAAAGCCTTATGGAGTTCTCTGCTGAAGAAACAGAGGTGAGGGCATGGGTACTTGCTCTTTTATTTCTAATGATGTCTGCAGAGAAAGAAAATAGTTCCTTAAATAATTAAGTACCTTTATAAATTCCACTCTCACTGTGTGGAATGCACTGTTCTGTAGGTTCTCCCCTGGGTCTGGTGGATTGACCTTTTCAGCTGAACTCAGCTGAAGAGAAAATCAAATGCCTTCTGGCTGAGCAGGGTGGTACAGGGAGATCTGTTTGAACTCAGTCTGGGTGCTTACGTTGATTTAATCTTCAGATTCAATGCTAATTCCCCTTTTCTTCCTTAAGGGATCTGTATTCCCAGTTCCTGAAGGAAATGATTATCCAGCCTGGGATTGCCAAAGCCAACCTGGGTGTTTCAAGGGAAGATGTGACCTTAGAAGATCACGTAAGTGTTGTTAAGCCTTTGGGCGGCAGAAAATTCCCCAGAGCTATGAACTGCTGTTCTGAAGTCTGAAGCCCTGGGCTGCTCTTGGCTCTGTTCTCAGCTCTTTTGCCCTGCTAGCAGGAGGGACGGTTCCTAGGTACCAGCCTGGCACTTGGGTCTTAGTAGCCTTTAGTGTGAATGATTGGCAGAGCACCAGTAGCTCTGAAGAGAGCTTATTTTCAGCTATGCTTATCCCTTCTCCCCTTCTTTGGGAGCAGCTGCCCAGGCTGTGGGTCCCTGAGGGAAAGGGAGAAGCTCAGGAGAGGTACCTCAAGCAAAAAAGCACTCTCCTGGGAAGTCAGGTCTGTGGTGGACTCCGGACTGGCTAATCTGAGCAGAGGCAGGAGGGCCAAGTTAGACTATGGCATGGAAGGCATGAGACTTATTTCTGTGTCTGCTGCTGGCCTTTTTTCCTTTGTTTTTAATTGACTATTTCACGCATCCCTTGACTTTTTCTTTCTCTGAAAGCACTGTTAAAGAGTATATGTTTTGGGGGAGGGAATGAAGTAACTGATCAGTAGAGACTGTAAAATGATACAGCTGCTGCCCTGACTGGTCCCAAATGTTCAGTTCTCTGCTAGCGTGCAGTCACTTCTGCCACTGTGATCTCTGGGGGCCTCAGTGCTGTAAAACTCATATGTTTGTAAAACTCCACATGTTGGCAAGTTACAGTGATCTTTGAATCTCTTGAAACGTTGCTTTTCTTTTCTGGCCCTTTTTTTTCTTCTAGGTTATTTGTTAACTTTGCATGGATCTTGATGTGGAGGGAGGAAAGTGTGTGTGGAGGGGGAGTTAAGTTTATCATATTGTAAAACCAGTTAGATACACAAGTAACTATCTTGTATTTCCTCTTTTTCCAGTGGTGGTACTTAATCAGCTTTCTCAGAGCTGAAAGAGAGGGGGATCCTTGTAACGAATAAGGAGGGTGCCTGAGTACTGTGTGGGTGGGAAAGTCTTACCCTGAGTACAAAGACCATCTCCGTTGTACAGGTTGGAGCTGCAACCAGGAATCTTATTGACACGGGGCAGGATACCTGACTTGGGAACAAAGTCGTTAAGAGGCAGGTGAAAAGGGATTGGAAACATTGGCTTCTGCCTCTCTGAGTGAACCTGCATGCTCTCGTGTTTCACAAGCTCTTCCTGCACACTGTGTGAAGAAGCAACACTAAAAATAGCTAGTATGGGAAAAAATGAAACCTGATGTGCTAGGAGAGTGCTGGTACTAAATGAGAGGGACAGCAGAAATGTTTAATTGGTGTGAGAATTCTGATAGTTGTGAAACATGCTGGTTCTGTTTCTGTTGTTTATTTCTTCAGCCTCTCAATCCAAACCCAGACAGTCGATGGAATACTTACTTCAAGGATAACGAAGTGCTTCTCCAGATAGACAAAGATGTCAGGTGTGTGAGGCATAATGGCTCAGTTTTCTGAACCCAAGTGGTCTGGTTAACACTTTGTACTTTGAAAACAAAGTTTAATATTAAACTGAACCTCCCATTCAATACGGGGCGTGTACTTCCTCCTCCTTATGCCCGATGTCCTTCTGTATCCATCCTAGGAGGCTGTACCCTGACATGGCATTCTTCCAGCGCCCAACGGACTACCCCTGCCTTTTAATCCTGGACCCTCAAAATGAGTTTGAGACGCTGCGCAAGCGGGTGGAGCAGACCACACTCAAGTCACAGACGGTGGCACGGAACCGCAGCGGCGTTACGAATGTGAGACCTCGGTGGGGGCTGGCCATGGGGCAAAGCATCTTAGCTGATAAGGGGAAGGGTGTTTCTTGGGCTTTTTTTCTTTCTCTCTCTGCTTGTATGGTGGAATTGGGCAAATACTCCAGCAGGTGCTGTGGATTCTGGTGGCCAGACAGCTTTGTAGAACCAGTAGATGTGCCTCATGGTTGGTGGGGAATTAGAGGTGTATTTAATTCTAAGGGTTATTTTTTTCCTGACTTTTGGTGGATGTTTGAGTTGCAGGAAGATGTGAGTATTTTATGCTTGACGTGTGCCTTTCTGTATGGAAGAAAAGCACTGAAGGGTTAACTTATTGACATTGAATTTACTCAGTCTTCCAGAACTGGATCTCAAAAACTTGCAATAGAGAAAAGAGCTGGGTATCTCTGAAGTGTATGTCACCTCTCTCCTCTTTTGTGAGCATGACAGTCCAAGTGCCAGATGCTGTTGGGGAAGGTGGCTTGCTACCACAACAGATTTATACTTTTCCTCATTCTAACAAAGAAGTGGAACTGCTGTGGTTTCTTACTGCTGGAGATCAGGTGATGCAATGATTCAGGGAACTCTCTGTTGCTGTACAGGCTACTTTGTTCTTCAGGGATCGCCAGACCTAGGACTTCACTGCCTTTGTGCTTCCTGAGTTACTTGTCTTTTTTTAAGTGAAAACCTGCCTGCTTGGTGTAAGCTGCCCAAATCTTTGGGGGGAGGCTATGTGTATTAAAAGCCAATCTTGTCACATGTACAAAACACCATGTGCCAGTTGGTTATCCTCAATCAGCCCTAGTCTTGCCTTGCTTTTCAGGTGAGCTCCCCTCTTAAAACAACACCGAATTCTTTGAGCGAGTACGAAGTTCTGCCCAATGGCTGTGAAGCTCACTGGGAAGTGGTGGAACGAATCCTGTTCATCTACGCCAAGCTGAACCCTGGCATAGCATATGTTCAGGGAATGAATGAAATCGTGGGGCCTCTTTATTACACCTTTGCTACGGATCCTAACAGTGAATGGAAAGGTGAGAGACTCTTGGCTGCTCAGTAAGGGCATGCTCCCTGTGTAAAGTACTGTGTCAGGAACAAGGTGTGCTTTAAATGACTCTTCTTGACTGATTTGGACCAAAAAGCAAATACAGGAAGAGATGAGTAGTTTTGGGGACCACAGCAGATTGACAGAATCTGAATGGGTTGTGAGTGGTGAGGACAGGAGAAGTGAGGGGTTTTGAGGGGTCTCCTGTTTGTTTTGCATGGATCGAAGTTGCACTTCATGAAACTTAAATCCATTTAGAAGTTCTTGTTTGTTTGCCTGTACTGTGTATGTCTGGTAAAAAGGGAACAGGAGCACTTTGCCTGTTGCTTCTACTTCATGGGAAGTTGCTTCTGTGTCTGAGGGCGTGTGCTGATGGAGGGAAGAGCAGATGGTGTTCTTGGGCAAAGATAACTGGTTTGTGACCCAATGTCATGAAGACCTTGTGTGGCACACAGGGTCTGTGTACACAGTGGCCTTTGTAGACATTTCTAGTTTTTAAAAAAAAATGTCTGGTTGTGTCCCAGACCAAGCAAGCCATGATCTTTTGGGATCCACTACTTGAATCCAGTACAGCAACCGGATTATGGAGCAAGAATCACTGCTGCTGTCAGCGATGGTTCCTCTAATCCCATATCTTTGATTTTTTTATCCTCCCAGAGCATGCTGAGGCAGACACGTTTTTCTGCTTTACCAATCTAATGGCCGAAATTCGAGACAACTTCATTAAGAGCCTGGATGATTCTCAGTGTGGCATTACCTACAAAATGGAGAAGGTCTACTCTACTCTGAAGGAAAAAGATGTGGAGCTATATCTGAAACTGGTGAGGAGCTCGGTGTTTCTCTGGGTCTTGGTTGGAATGTGAGGACTGGAGCTTAATAGTGCATGGAAACGTCAACCAATTTTGTTAAATTGTTACTGTGCTTGAATAAAAGGTTGAGAGAGCTGATGGAGGCCTTTGCCTACAGGGCACAGAGGCTCTTATCTGTGAACTGAAACAGCCGCTCCTTGGAGTAAGCCTGGAGCGAGCTGACACAGCCAGGCTTTCCTCCCCTGCCTGACCATGAGAGCAAACAATGGTTGTTGCAGAGCTGTCAGCTGAGAGTCCCAAGTGACTTGGCCACCATCCCGTGTCACCTGGGCTAAGGCTTAGTTGGAGCTGGAGTCTTCACTCCCTTCTAGTCATCAGACAAAACACGAGGGTTTGCTGTAGAGTTCCTTTGAATTTGAGGTTACAGGAATTGTCTCTCTCTAAGAACAAAATAAAAACCAGCTCCCTCCTCCATGCACACGCTTCTGTTGCTACTGGCTGCCCTGACAACACTGACTTAAACCCTGTGGAGATCACTGCAGAAGGAAAGTGAAATCCATCAGGCTGGGCTATCCCACCCACCTAATTCTACTGTTCTCCTTCATCCAAAGTCTCTAAGTGCTTTGGGACGGTGTGGGTTTTGTAGAACACATAGAAAGCAGGTTTTACTGAAAAAATCCTCAGGTCTTACAGTCCATTTGTTGTGAAAGTCCAAGGAGAATTTGGAAGGAAAAGCTGTTCTTGTTACTCTAGCCATCACCAAATCTCACTGAGATTTTCTTGCTTTTAGAGAAATCAGGATATATTTATTTTATAATCCAAAAGATTGCTTTGTCAGCACAGTGATGTGACCCACGGTGTTGGCTGGTGGCTGATTCGGTGGGGAGAAAGTAAACTGCTTACTGTTTGGGTGGCAGGAAATTGTCTTGGCCACGCAGCTGCTGGTCCTTAAGAATATCATCAGGATCCTGAACTTGTTTGACCTTGATTAAACATAAGGTCCCTTGGGTTTAACAGCAGAAAACAAGAAAGCTTCAGGCTAGAAGTGCTTACAGTGTGTGTTACTGAGCATCAGTGCAAACTCTGTTTCATCTTTGTTTCTTTTTGTGAACAGTAAACATTTTGATAAATACAGGGCTTCTGGAAAGGAGAGGAAATCCTGACAAAACAGTGCCTCTGCTAGAGGGGGAGGGCTGTGGCTTTGCAGATAAAATGCTGTTCAAGTGGGAACACTAAAGTTACTTGGCAAGTTGAACGGAACTAACACAAATAGGAAGAAAAGCTTCCTTATACTTCTCTGTCCACAACATGGAGTATTTGTGTGTAGACATGGTGCGTGGCTGCACTAGAAACCTCTGTCTAGCTTGAATGTGAGAGTCTTCAAAGGAGGTGGTGGGTTTGCTGATGTTCCAGCCTGAGTTGGCAGCTTAGGGCGATGTTGGGGTGGAGATGGGGATGGAAACATGGGGTGCATCTCTTATTGTAGGGAACTGGCCGAGAGCACGTATTCATTCTTTGCCTGGTGCATGTCTGACAGCAAGAACAGAACATCAAACCCCAGTTCTTTGCCTTCCGCTGGCTGACGCTGCTCTTGTCCCAAGAGTTCCTGCTGCCAGATGTCATCCGTATCTGGGACTCCCTCTTTGCTGATGATAAGCGCTTTGATTTTCTTCTGCTCGTCTGTTGTGCCATGTTGACGTAAGTACCTAGGTAGCATTCTTGCTTTTCTCCTCCTCCTTTTACCTAAATCTGTGGATCCAGGAGTCCTCTGTAGGCATGTGTCAAAGCACGTGGTGAACAGGTTATAGTCACTGTTCACAAAAGCCTCGATAAGGGCACAGTGTAGTCTGCTTTTAAAGTTTGTCTTTAAAGATTCAAAAGTAGCTGGAATCATTTCCATCTTTCAGACTAATCCGGGATCAGTTGCTGGAAGGAGACTTCACTTTGAACATGAGGCTGCTACAGGTAAGGGTTAAATCTAGTGGCCATAGGGAGCAATTTTAAGGTCTTAAAGCAGCACTGTGAGAGAGGTTGATGATATGAGAAGGGGAACGCCTGGCTGAAGAGAAGTACCAAATCTCTGATGTTTGCATGCAGAAAAATCTTAAGGGATCTTACAGCATGCTCTTTTGCTTGTGCACCCATTCTAGCCTACAGAGAAATTGCCATAGGCTATGTCCCTTTGGTTTGCAAAAAAAATGTGAATAATTTTGAGCAAAGATGTGAAACCCTATGTAAGAACGTTAAATTTGTTGGCTGGAGGCTTTTGTTTAGTTCTGAGATCTGTGAGAGTCCAAGGTTGGAAAGACCTGCTCTGCATGGTAGGACATCTCCAATTCTGCCAGTTCCTGCTTTGTGCTGGGCAAGATACTGGCTTTGATAAGGCCTTCTGGCACGAAGATAGCCCTTGTAGCTGGCCAGCCTACTGTATCCTTGGAGGACAAAAAAAAACCCAAACAAAACCCCTTCTTAAAGGGTACTGAAGCTTGATCAGTTACAAAACAGGAAACTGTTAGCTGTTGAGGGAGTAACCGAACACGGCAGCGTGTTGTTGTAGGTGAGGAATGCTGCTGTCAAGGTTTGCTCTGCTTAAGTGACACGGTGTGTACAAGAACCGCTCGGCACTCACATCATTTTGTTTCATTGACACAGGATTATCCAATCTCTGATGTTCATCTGATTCTGAAGAAGGCAAAGGAACTACAAGATTCCAAATAGTGCACAAGCTTAACAAAAGGTGTCAGAGAAACTGTATGGCAGCAGATCCCAGGGGAAGCCCCCATGCAGCGTGGTGCATTAAAGTTCCTGGTGGTCCCTGCAGGACTTCAGGTTTCATGTTTGGGCTACTGGCCACCTTGAAGACTTCCTTCTACTCTATTTATTAGGTCAAGGACTGATTACTTCCTCATCTGCTTGGGTCCTGCACTCCAGATTTTTTTCAAATCTCAAATGCCTCAGTGCTGCTAAAAGCAGTTCTTTGTATCTTTTTTTAATGACTTTAAGTCTTGGGAGAAAGAAACCGTCTGTCTGCCCTGAAGGGATGTACTCCTGTATCATGGAAGTAATATGTGGAGTAACTTCTGATGGGGAAGGGACAGGCTGAGTCCAGTGGCTTTTGGTTGTTGAGTATAAAAGGATCTTCCTCCTGTGAATAGAATGGATTCCAATGAAGTCACTCATCCTGCCATTCAAGTAGCTTCTGGATTCTTCTCCCCCATGTCTGCGCTTGGCCATCTCGGGGGTGTGCAAAGAAGATGGCATCAGCTTCTGGTGACTGTCATCTGACATTTGGCAGTTGGAGCCCCTTTACCTGGGAAAGATCTTGAGAAGCTGAGAAGGGAGGCCACAGTTACAGTTGGTGGCTCTGTGAACTGGAACTGCCCTGAATCCAGAATCGCCTTATAAACAAGGTCTCGCTGAAAGCAAGACTCTGGTGGTTTTACATCAATGAGTGAAGTGTAGCTTGAAGTCAAGCCTTACTACGCACAGCTTTAGAGCAGGAGCTTGTTGCTGCAGGGAGGCCTCAAGCTGCTTTCCTGGCTCTGGACTGGAGCACTTCCAGCTACAATCAGGATTCTGAAATACAAGAAACGGGCATCTAGTTGCATGCAGCGAGGACAGCCATATTTAGGGGCTTGTACAGGCATGGCACTGGGGTTTTCTGCCTTGGTGGGTTGCATAATGCTGCCCTGCATAAGCTCTGGTCACAATAACCTTGAAGAAGACATGGTACAGACCCAATATACACCTAAGGGTCCTTTTCTGGTCTATACCAGTGGGAATACAAGCATTTCACTCATTAGCTGACTACTGGGGTTGATCCACTCTCCTGTGTACTGGTCCTGTTGGAGTCACAGTCCTGAGTTGGACATTCATCCCTCCCGAGAGGGGGGAAACTTCTGCATTTCAAATATGGTGGAGCAGGCTCATGTGGACATTGACAAACTATGGAGAGAACTGCTAACCTGCCGGCAGTGTCAGCCGATCAGAAACCGTAATCCTCGGAGGGAGAAACTGCCAGCACCCAGGTGCTTGGGTGGTGCAGAAGCTCTTGAGTGAACACTAATCCAGCGTGCTTTTCCCTTTCTTTCTGTGCTGGCTCATCTCTGCATAGCTGTTTGACACTGCAATTTTTGGCATTTATGGGTATTGATTTGTTAAAGGTCAGTGTTCTTTGTAAGATCTGCATAAGCTGCTGATGGCCTAGAATCACCCTGGTGGGAGGGATGTTGTCAGCCTTCAGCTTTTTTACTACTGGTATTTCTTTCACCAAAGGCCAGTTCTGTACAGGCTACTGTAATTCTCACAAAGGTGGGTTGGGAGACCAGGGGACAGGTTGATGCCTGTACCAATGTTCTTTTTAGCAATCCCAAGCAATCTCTGCCTCTTCAGAAGATGCTCGAATAACAGTGGTGCAGCCAGGTGTTGCTGCTGTGGTGGAGCAAGAGCAGCTGAAGACTTAAAACAATCTGTAATTAATACTTGTGGCTAACAAGTGCAGTTAACAAGCTGCAGCCCTTTCTAGAGGGTAGTGTTTTCCTCCAAGAAACACGGAGACCAGGAGAGCTGTGTGATGAGATGAAGCATTCTGTCTGCTCTAACTGCTGGATGGATGTTCTTGTCTTGTATTGCTGACCTGTTCCAGGTGGTCTCATGGTCTCCACCTCTTGGCTACCCTGTACTAGAGGCCAGTAGTCAGACCTCATATGGCCAAATGGCTAGCTGTTAGGTACAAATGTAGAAATGGAGGTTCTGCCAAACACTTCTGCCTCAGAGCTGCTCTAAATACCGCTGTAGCTCTCTTACATTCTGTGAACAAGCTCTCCTTCCACCTTCCCAACGGCTGTCCGTTTTGGGTCCCCCTGGCAAGTGCAGGGTTCCATTAACACTTTTCTCACTACTAACAGGAGTGTCTGCGAGGGTTCCTGCTCTGAACAGCTAGAAGTCTCCTTGAAATAGCCTGAGATGGCAGCAGGCAAATTGGGATTAAAGCATTACTTGTAGATGAACTTCTGCTGGTTTTCAGAGTAGTGTTTGGGCCCTGAGGTTGACCTCCTGCAGTGGTGCTGCACAGCTCAGAGCCAGGAGCTGGTCTGTAGCACTTGAGGGAGACATGGGAGGTGGCTACTCAAAGAGCAGTGCAGGTGGCTGTTGGGGTTAAGGGTGTCACGTTGCCTTCTCCCTTCCTACAGAGAAGGGCTTGCATTGTACCATCTCTTTAAAATCATTTACCATCACCCACTAAAAGGAGTTTGCAGTGGTTTAATGGGGTGCAAGAAGAGCTTTGGCTGCTGGAAGGGTCCTCTGGGATAAATTCTCTAGTCTTATCCAGGCTAAACCAATAGAGTTCTTTTTTGGGAGAACTTGTAACAACTTTAATACACCCAGACAGGCTGGTTCTTGCATAAAAAGCTGTTTTATATTCCTCCTTATCTCCTCCTGCGTGGTAGGACTCCTGTCCTGCTGCTGAAAAGGGCTGTTGGAAGAAGTTGTACTTCTCACTGTCTTAGGACATCCATTTCTTTATTTCAAGACTTTGTCCTTTCTTTGAGAGCAAAACCAGATTTTCTGAGGGGAGAAAAGTCTTAACTTCTAACCAGCTTTTGAATCTCCTTGTGAGTTTCCTTGGCTTTATTCCTCAAAGGCTTTTGGTGGTGTTTCTGTTGTTGTGGAGGTCAGATGGTATTTAATTAGTGGTTGTTTTGCCTGTGTGGTCAAGTATCAACTGTTCCACCCTCGGTATTTCCACATGTGATTTCTTTCAGTCCTAATCCGCTGGAGGAGCAGTAAGGTTGGCTGAAGCAGCAGTTTGTTGGGTTGGGAGGTGTTAGTCTGGGGTGCCTTGGGGAACCCCTTGATTCATAGGGGCCTAAACAGAGGATGTTTAAATAGCTTTTATAGCACATTCCTCACAGACAGGGTTACTGCCAGGAAGGGATGGGGGAACCCATCTTCCTCTGGGAGGTAAAACAGGGCACTGTGCTGGATGTGTGAGAAATGTGCTTTTCCTGGGAGGATGAGGTCTGCTTTACCTGCACCTTGCTGTAATTCAGACTTTGGGAAAGTGTGGCTTTGCCAATGCGATAGAAGCAACAGGATACCAGAGATCAAGTTGTTGATGGTGGCCACTTGGAACACTGATTTTGAGTTTGAATTTTGTGACCTGCCCTAGAATTATTTGCACTTTGACAGTGAGCAGAATGAAGGCCAGAAGTTGCATTGGGGAAATCTGGGGTGTTTGGGAAAGCAGAGGCTGTTTTCTCTCAATGAGTGTTAGTGACTTTGTTTTAGCCATTCAGAGCACTCTTGTGGAATGCCATTTCCCAAAAAAAAACCAGGAACAAATAACACTTCTCTTGGTTTTTTTTGTTTTGTTTTGTTTGTTTGTTTGTTTTGGTTTTTTTACCTTGCCTGGAAAGAATTACCAGAGCCAGTATAGAGAACACTTAATCACTCTCAAGCTCTTTCTTTTATGCTTCTTTTTAAACACTATTTTTATAATATTTCCTTTAACTAAACGGGTGGCTTTGTGCAAGCATCTGTTGGTGATGAGCTTGGAGTTAGTGCTGTTGCAGGTGGTGACCACGACCGTTCTCCGTGATTGCGGCCGGGGGGAAGCCCAGGAGCCGTGGCGGGTGGAGCCCTGGAGCGGGCTAGCCCGTCTCCATCGCCACCTCTTCCCAGGCAAGGTGGTTTTGGTTTGCCTTCGCCGGGCTGGGGTGAGCCGGGGAGGGGAGCTCTCCTGGAGGAGGCCGCTGCGGCTGCCCTCAGGGTGGTAGAGGTGGCCCGGCGGGGCTAGGAGGCCGCAGGGGGAACCGACGGTCCCCGTCGCCGCGCTCACCGTTCCGCTCTTTATTTTTGTACGTTCCGGGACCGTGGTTTCACGCTGTTCTCTCGTTTCTCCGAATAAAATGGTTTCTTTGCACAACGCTGCCTCGGTCGCCGCCGAGGGATGGCGGCCTCCCCTCAGCCTGCCCGCCGAGCGCCCTCTCGCCCTTAAAGGGGCGATGCTCCCGCTATAGTAAAGGGACCCAGGCGCGGAAAAGCCGTGGCCCGTTTAAGCGGCGCCCGCTGGCTGGGCACAGCGCACGGCCATGCTGCGGGGCCGGTGGCTGCTGCCCGGCGCCTCGCTGGCCCTAGGCGTGGGGCTGGGGGCGGCCCTCACCGCCCGCCGCCGGCCCCAGAGCGATGGGGTGGAGGGGTTGCTCGCCCGCCTGCCCGTGGTGCCCACCGTGGCGGCGGCGACCGCCGGTCCGCCGGCGCTGCCGGGCTCCAGCGAGCTGACCAAGTACGGGCTGCCCGGGTTGGCGCAGCTGCGGAGCCGCGAGTCCTACGTGCTGTGCTACGACCCGCGGAGCCGCAGCGCGCTGTGGGTCATCGAGCAGCTCAACCGGGAGACCCTCAGCGGCACCTCCGACCGCGCCGCCTGCGACTTCCAGGAGGACGATTCGGTTCACGAGTACCACCGAGCCACCAATGCCGACTACCGCGGCAGCGGCTTCGACCGTGGGCACTTGGCCGCCGCCGCCAACCATAAGTGGAGCCAGAAGGCCATGAGGGACACCTTCTACCTCAGCAACGTCGCCCCGCAGGTAGGACCCACGGCCGGGACACTCGCCCTGGGGGGAGGGAGGAAGGCGGAGTTGCCCCTGTTCAAGGGCAGACGCCGCTCCCCGCTGGAAACCACCTCGGAGCACCTCCGGCTCTTCCGTGTGTTTATCAAAGAATGGTTCGAGTTGGAAAGAACCTTTGATACCGTCCGGTTCCAAGACCCTGCCCTGGGCAGGGACACCTTCCCACTAGACCAGGTTGTTCAAAGCCCTGTCCAGCCTGGCCTTGAACACCTCCAGGGATGGGGCGGCCCCAGTTTCTCAGTTCCAGTGCCTCACCACCCTCAGAGTGAAAAATTTCATACTGGTATCTAATTTAAATCTGCCCTCTTCCAGTTTGAAGCCATTACCCTTCATCCTATCATACGTGTCCTTGTAAAGTTTGTCCCTATAGTTGTTCAGGCAGAGAGGGTCCAAAGTGGCTAAAGTCTCCTGGGGGTGCTGTATTTCTTGCTAAACAACAATAATCCTGTAAATATGTGTGTGCTCCTCCTGAGCCATTCAGCACAGCACGTTGCAGGAGAGAAGTTAAAGAGGCCAACAGATGCCAGCAAAATTGTGGGCTGAGGTGAGTGGGTTCTGTACCTGGGTGTGCAAACAGGGACCTTGCTGTAGGCAGTATCTGGAGCGAAGGTGATTGTGGAGATCCCTTCTGGAAGGTCCCTGGGACGCTGTGAAACGCAGAAAAGGCAAGGAAACATGTTGCTTTGAACAGCAAGGAAATTCCCTGCTGATTTTGTTGCCTGTGTCCCCCTGGTTGTGTTTCTAGGTTCCTCATTTAAACCAGAATGCCTGGAATAACCTTGAGAAGTACAGCAGAAGCTTGGCAAGGAACAACAAGAACGTCTATGTGTGCACAGGACCCCTTTATCTGCCCAGGTAAACACAAGGGCCAAGCTGGGACTGTGCTCCAAAGATGCTGGGGGAGGAAAGCAGACTGAAGGTGTGCAGCCTCCTGGCTGCTCCCAAACCAGGGGGGTTTGGCTGAGGCCCCACTCAGGTGAGACCAGCTGTGGAAAGCACCTGTGGAAAGGTACTCTCTTAGGATTAGGTTGTGTATTCCCTGCTCAGTTGATAATTTTGTGAGTAAAGGTGGGTTTCTTGAACTACAGCATAACTGAGTTGCTTTTGTTTGCATTCCTACTAGGTTATTAGATTAACACATGAGACTGCAGCCCCCTTCTTTGCAGAATAAAACTTCCAGGTCTTATTTCATAGAATTTCTCCACTTAAGAGCACAACTTTATTTGCAGAGATCTTCACGTAGTGCTAAAGAGCAGCTGTCTCATGTTGAGATTGCTTCAGCTGCAGGAAATAGCTTGGAAAGGCTGTTAGAGACAGTGGGGAAGGGATCTGGGGGGAGCAGACCCAATACATGGCTCAGCCTCGCCTTGTCCCATAACCTCTGTGTCAGCACCATTTTTACTGCCCTACCACGGAAGTGGGGCTGGTCCCTGCCACACTGTGGGGTGGGGGCTCCCTTAGGGGTGGTGGTGGAGGGTTGAGGGGATGGATACAGCACCAGACTGGCACATAACACGGGATGTTGCTGTTGGTGCAGGATGGAGGCCGATGGGAAGATGTATGTCAAGTACCAGGTGATTGGGAAGAACAACGTGGCCGTCCCCACCCATTTCTTCAAGGTGCTTATCCTGGAAAAGGAGAGCGGGGAGATCGAGCTGCGCTCCTATGTGATGCCCAACAGCCCCGTGGATGAGAAAATCCCCCTGGAACGGTTCCTGGTTCCCATTGAGAGCATTGAGCGAGCCGCGGGGCTCCTCTTTGTCCCAAATATCTTGAAGAGAACAAGTAAATTGAAATCCATCACAGCTGGAAGCAAGCGTTGAACCCCGACTAAACAAATGCAGGTATCCCCTGGATTCAGGGACTGACAGCAGTCACCCACTGAATAATAGTTCTTTGGGCAATTTTATATGTGGGAAATGAGAATCAAAGCAATGCTTCTCTTTACCCTTCCCCTTGCTTCATGTAACAGTGAATCACGCACACAGAGGTCCCAGGGCAGGCTTTACCCCTAATCTGCAGTAGAGGTGTTCCTCTAATTGCTCCCTTTGAGCTGTGTGGCTTATTAAGACACAAAGGGAAGTTAATTAATTGCTATTTAATAGGGAAACACAGGAGCAAGATGGGTGCAGGGGGAAGGAGAGGACAGGTTCCTGCCTTTCTGTGGCCAAAGGATTTTATGATTGTTTTTTGTTTTTTTTTTCAGAAGGTGGTTTTAGCAGTAAAGCTCTGAACACCCACAGTATTGGTTGTTTCTTATCTGTTCTTAATCAAAGCCCTGAATATCTCAGCAGGAGGGAGGAGGACAGAGCCAACTTTCCCAGCTGCTTTCCTGTTTGAGCTCACTGTAGGCAGAGCTCAAGGCATCACAGATGGAGCTGAAGAGTAACGAGTTATGCTTAGTGCTGTGGCTCAGCTGAAGCTCCAGCTCTTCCTGCTGTTGGGAAGGATGAAGCTTTGGAGTTGAAGGGGAAGCTGGGGGAAGTCAGGCTGAGACAAAACCAGCTTCTTGGCATGAGGATTGAGTTTGATTTCCTTTAAGTCTGAAGACTGCATGGCTCCAGAGGTACTGAGTGTGCAGGATCTCTGGACATTGAGTGCCCATCCTCTATACCAAGATGCTTGTACATGGACTTCAAGGCAAGTATGAGGTTCCATACTGCTTTATTCCCCACCCCAGATGTCCTGAATTGAGACCCAGTCTGCTGCCAGCTGGTGAGGGGCAACAACCAGCCCCTGGCTGGACCATGGAGGTAGGAGAGCGGATTTGCTGGTCCCAACAGTAGCCAGATGCTCTCTCAAACAGCGCGGCCAGCTTTGTTCATGCTGTATCTTGGCCCTGCCAGGCTCTTGGAGTGATTTGCCTGGTGCCCCATGTTTGAAGAGCTGCTTGCCTGAGGCAGTCTGCAGCTGCTGGCAAGGTCAGTGGGTTTCCTTTCCTTAGCTGTCGCTGGGTGTCTTCACAGCCTCGTCAATGTGGGGTCTCAGTGCGGACAGAGAGATCAGCAGAGCTTCCTGGAACAGAGCCGGGCTGCAGTCAGAACTGCTTCTCCCTGAGGAGCACCAGGCAAGCCAGCTGCTCTCTGCTGAGATGTCATGTGGGGAATGACACATGGGCTGTAGGTGTCACTGCCAGAGGTGGAAATGCAGCACTGCTCTGTGCACACAGGCATCGTGCCCCACTGTACCATTAGCCACCTGCCTTACCTCTGTCCGGATGGTTCTGCTGCCTTGGCTGGGACAAGTGTTCAGGTAGAAGTCAAACAGGACGCTTGGGTCAGTGACCTCCAAGTTTGGGTCCACATCAACCCCAGCTTCCAAGCCCTCAAGACCTCCAAAGACGATGAGGGCATGTCTAGGGGAGAGCACAGGGATAAGGGTGAGAGGGGACCCCTCTACCAAGGCAGATGCTACAAGCTTTAGACAGGAAAGCTGGTCATGTGCCTTGAACCTTCAAGTGGACTAAGAACTGGCTTCACATGGGTAGTTTTCTTAACCTGATCTGTAAGATGAATACTTTCTTTTGTTCAGGTGTCTGGGTCTGTGTTTCAAGGTCTACTGTGCTGCTGAAGCAGGGAGCTGCATCCCTTGCTGACTATGCCCAATGCAGCTGCCTCCCTGACAAAGCCCCGCAGCACGTTGCCAAAGCAACAGTCCCTCCAGAGGGTCCAGAAAGGAATTTGCCTTGTCCTGGGGTAGTTCCTCCAGCTTCTGTCATGCAGAGGAATGTGCCTTGGTGCAAAAGGGAGCAGCAGAGCACAGGAGAGAGCCTGCAGGCAAGTCTTGTGCTTTTATCTAGGAGCATTTCTGCCTGGGAGAACACCAGGGCCACAGTGCAGCTCTGCTGCCTTTACCAGGCCTCCCTGGGGGCTCTGAGTGAGGCCAAGCAGGACACGAACCTGAAGGAGGGGAGAGTGGCCTGGTCCACGGAGCTGCCCCGCTCTGAGGTGCCAATAGAGAGATCGTAGCCTTCCTTGAATGGGCACTCTGAAAAGACAGCACCTGGGAAACAAACAGGATATGGGGTTACTCTTGGGGTGCCCTTGCCCACGCTGTGTGCATCTGGACAGGCTGAAACACTCCACGGGTGAACGGTGGCAGCAGAAGGAATTGCTTTTTAGTGTCACTAGTGCAGCAGGAGACAGAATGATTCCTCTTCCCTACATAATCCCCCTCTGGCACCCTTCTCAACTGCAGCACCTTTTCCTCAAAGCTCAAACAGGTGCCAGGAGCCATTCCTTGACTCGTGGTTTAGGATTATCCGGGGAGGGCAAATCAAGCCAGAAGACAGAAAAAGGATTTTGCAGGGCTCTTGAGGTCAAATATCACTGATGGCTTTGATGCGAATGAGCGGGAGGTAGGTACCATGAAAATGGAGATGTACTGGCTGGAGACAGAGAGCACTAACTGGTCTTCTGCTACAACATGGACATTTGGCACAATGACTGGAAGCACAGGTGAGAGTACTGGTGGGTGCCCGGGGCAATTCACACCCCTAGCTTTAATCTTTAAAATTGATTGCCACATGGCTGCTAGCTGTGTGAGCTGCCCTGAAACAGAAGAGATTTTTAAGACAGAGGTGTAATGTGTGCTGCACAGCCAGTAGGCCTGAAATTGGTGTGGACACCCAGAGAGAGAGCGGAGAACCTCTGCAAATACTTACTCAGGCAGGAGGCAAGGCGGACGCTGTAACCCCAGTACAAGCCTGAGACTGTCCGAGGGTGGTGCGAGGACACCACGGTGCCTTTCCGCGCTTTGGTTTCTGAAAGGGAAGCAAAGAGATCAACAACCCCTGTGATCTCCCCGTGAGAGCTGGATTTCCCCAGCCACATATGGCAGTTTCTCCTGGGGCAGGGCGCTGACTTGGTGTTACACCAAGAACCTCCCTTTGGAGTGCGTTCTGGAAAGCCTGCAAGTATGTTTTGGCTGTTTATTGTTGGCCAAAGAGCTGATAGTTCTTTCCAGTTAATTAGGGAGGTACGGTAAGGGTCTCATTAAAATTGTGGGTGAAGGGAACACACTGAGCTGTCAGGTACCTTCAGAGACTAGTAATCTGGAGGCGCTCATATGGAAGGACCAACCTCTGCTAAGGGAGCAGTGGATTACCTGGCTTCTGGGGTTCCTCCAGGCGCACGGTGACTCGCAGACCGGCGTTTAGCTGTTTGTCAATCTGCACCTCCTGCAGTGAAAGTCAGCGTCAGACATTCTGGAAGCACTGGGAAAGATGGGGAACCCTCTGAGTAAGCAGGGGATCATGTTCTGGCCTAGAGCTGGAGTGAGGAGCTCTGCGATCAGGGCTTGTGTGGTGCATGCAGCGCACAGCAGGCTCAGGGTGGCTCAGATCAGGAGTCTAAGATTTACTTTGCTGCTAAAAGGTTCAACTCCAGTAGTGAAGCAACGATGTGCTGGAATGGGCAGGCTCACCGGGACTTGGGAAGCTACAACCATTAATAAGCCAAAAAGGGACAAGATGGCAACAGCACTAAACCCCATGCCAGCACGCTACGGCCTTTGGAAACCCAGCAGTACCCACCCTGCCTGCTTCAAATCCACCAGAGACGGGGGAAATTGTTTTGGGATCTGTGGGTAACAGACAGACATACCTTCCTCATCCCGCAGTTAACGAAAGAGCCTCTGCCTGGCTTAGTTGGCCGGTCCAACACCACACCTTCTCGGTACTCTGACTCCTCGTCCACCCGCATGTGGTGAGGGCTGTCCAGGGGGTTGAGGAGCCCTAGAACAGAACAGAGGAAAGCAACTGCTAAGGAGAGGATACAAACTGTGGGAACGCTGGTGTAAGTACAACTGCTTTGCTGCCCCCTCCTTCTCAGGTCCAGCATACCATAGCACAGCACCTCACCTGCACTCTGAAGTGGAGAAAAGTTACCCAATTCTGTGCAAATTCCATGCAAAACAAGAGCCAGAGCTCAGGAAGGGGGAGCCAACAGCTTGGGACAGACACAACTGAATTATTACCTGCAAACTGCAGATCCTCATGTTTTGGAAAAAAGGATTTCCTCAAGTACCTGTTATCAGACAAGGTTAAAATGTGAAAACAGTTGTTTTTATGGAATCCAAGCCTCAATTCTAGCTCTGTATTGACTTAAAGGAGCTCCTCCAAGGCCCTGATCTACCTCTAATGTCGCACGCAGGTTGTATCCTGCATTCACTGCTGGTTTTTGAGTTAAGCTCCTGAACCAGACATAAAACAATCAGATCCTGTATAATCGTGCAACATAAACACTTTAGCTCCTGTAGCCTCTGGCATGTGATACCCAAGCTAGTCAGTTCTGATGTATGGTCTGACCACAGTGGACTTACTGAGGGCACTCCAAGTACTGCAGGATCCGAGCCAGCTGCACACAAGCCTTGCCTTTCTTCCCAATTCCTTCAAAGTCCCCCTCCACAGTCCTGAAAGAAAGCAGCTTGTGAACTTGGCATAAGATTGCACAGCTTCACATGGTCATGTCTTCAGAAGATCAAGCCTTGCTCCTTAGTCTGAAAATAGCAGCAGCCCCCCTGCCTCCACCACCATGAAATAAATGGGCCACATTACAAAAGGGGCTACTCCAGACACAGAGACTGTTAAATCACATTTGGAACTCTCTGTAAGCCAAGTATCTTTTTCAGTTTTGTTTTTCATCTTTGTGTAATGACACAACCTGGCAGTTGGGTGCTACAGAGCTGGATGCTGCAGGATTGCAGGGCTTGGCCAGTTAAAACAGATGCAGGTCCAGGCTGAAAAGCTGAAGAGTGGGAATTCATCTTCCATAAAGATATAGGGATCCCCGTCCCTCCACAGCAAGATTTAAGAGTACAAAACTTGACCTGCTGATGATTAGTCATCCCCATGCTGGGATATATGATCCTAGTTCTCAGGGCATTTAAGTCAACATCTTTGCCCAGTGGTATCAAGGTCCCTGGTGTTTGAGAGGTTCAAACATCTGCTTGAGGTACATGCAGTTCTTTACTGGTCTTAGCTTAACAAAAAACTGAAGAAATTAAAAGTGGAGAGGAAATGCTTTCTGTGGAGCAAGGTGGCTCCTCCTTACTTTGCATCTTCTCCGTGCTCATCAAACACGACGATCTCATCCACGCAGAAGATGGCACAGGCCCGAGCAATCTGCCCAGCAAGGTATGTCCGTAGCTCCACCGACTGGGCATTGTTCAAGATGGAGCCTGGCAGGGCCACGCTCAGTGTGTAGTGACGGCCTGGGGAAGAGAGTGTGATCGAAAAGTGCAATGAGAATTGGGCCACAGCGTCAGCTGTGCCATGTACCGCATTTTATTTACTGCTTCAACTGCAGCTGTTGTGGGCGAAAAAAGTAACCTGTATTTCTTAGATTTTCAACCACAGGTTTTCTCTTAAGCAAGGTGTCTCATGCAGTGCTCACTGCATTCTTTTCACACATATTTATGTATGTGGATTGATCCATAGTAGATCTATGAAGCTGAGCATCACTTTTCCTATCAATATGTAAAACTGAGTGACTTCTAACAACCAAGTTCTCCCAGCTATTTCAGCTCAGGCTTCCCCATCAGGTCACTACAGCATCACCTTTGTCTTCCTTCTGCTCCTCCTGCTTCTCAGCTTGTTTTTCTGCCAGCTCCTGCATCCGCTGCTTTTCCAGTTTCTTCAGCAGCTTCATTTCCTTCCATTTTTTCTTCTCTGCTTTCCCTGGAACGGAGAACAGAATCTGGCTTTAAACAACGACGCGTGACAGCTCAGGGTGGGGGGGTAGTATCAGGGCCTGGAGACCGCGCTACGGAGCACGGACCGCTCGGGGACGGCTCCTCCCGGTTCGAGGGCCCCGCCGGGCCACCCCTGGCTGTGGCCCACTCCGCCTGCCCGCCCCCAGCCCCCGCAGCGGGCCCGGCCTTACTCTCCTGCTTCCAGCGCCGCCAGTTCACCTTCCTATCCTCAGCCTGCGGGAGACAGCGGCCATTACCACCGGGATCCCCTCAGGGGCAGCCCCCGGTAACGGCCGAGCGTCCCCCCAGTCCCCACCTGCACCCCTTTAGGCCGCTTGGCCGCGCCGTCGTCCGCCATCTTCCCCTCGCGCTCCCCGGCCACGCCCCTCCGCGGTGGGGATTGGCGGAGACTGGCATCACGTGAACCAATAGCCAGGCAGGAGGGCGGCACCCAGTCTTTAAGCTGCCTGGGCGGGATGTGAAGCTAAGTAGGGGTCGCTCCGTTCTGCGGGAGAATGGGTGACCACGGGTAGCGCCATGGGAGGGGGAGGGGGTGAGGGTGAGGGTAGCTCAGCCCTTATAGGGGGGCTGGTGGCGGCCGGGATGGGGGTCTGCCTGCCTCTTTTGTAAGCCCTTCGTGCATATAGGAGCATGGGGAGATGCTTCCTGCCCGGTGTGGGGTGTGTCATGGCCTAGAGCAAGAGCCCACACATATGGGGATGTTGCAAGGAATCTTTGTTCCCGTGATCCAGTCTCACCGTTGTTTATCTTGTTTTGGTGACTGTAGCTCTCCCAGCGCTTGGCACGTATGTGGGTGCAAAAAAGGCCTTCAGCGGCACCCTCGCCCACCCAAGCTGTGCAGGCGGGTGAGACGGGACATGTCTCATCTCACACGGGTGGAGGCAGGAGGTGGGTGTTTGCCTCCTCCCATTGCTCGGGGGGGTCGGTGCAGCTCTGTCTCCATGGGGGTTGGTACCACCAGCTGCAGCCCCACAATGAAAACCTGCAGAGCTGCTGCCTTCCAGCCTGGGTGGGATGAGCAGCCAAAACTGTGGGACTCTATATAGCTGTTGTGTGGGTGAGGGCAGGTCTCCAGGAGAGCTGCGTCAGCCCTGTAACCATTAGAGAGACATTTACTCTTCAATAATTGCAGTAATTAATCTTTAATAATTTAACCACCACAAATACTTATCGCACAGTCTGTTGCACAAAGCTCCTGTGTGATTGATGATGCTGTTTTACATTCTTATCCGGGTTGAAATCAAACATGGTGCAAGAAGTACCTTTCAAAACACTGTTTGCGTTATCCTACCACCCACCAGCCCGGCAGGTGGGAGGTTATGGGGGCCCACCGGCAGCTAGAGCAGCCTGAGGCACTGTGTATGCTCATCAAAGTCCTGAAGGTTTTGTTTTGTAACCCGGGTGATGCTGCCAAGCCCTGACAAAGTGCTAGGGGTGGTCTGGGGGAAGGTCTGGCAATAGCTGGGCTATTTAAAAACCCCCATTTCCTTGGGGGAGCCAGTGACTGATTCTGTGGTTGCTTTCCCCAGAGATGCACAGAAAAATCCTAATAGAAAAATTGTTAATGATGGGAAAAAGCATTTCACTGGGTTTATTATTTTCAGGATCATAGGAATCAACCTACTGAAGGGTGGTGATGCTGTACAGTCCCAGGAGAACATGAGTGCTGGTGGAAATTATGTCCTGCGCTTTGGGGTACATGAGTGGGTATATGAAGCAAGACAAGCCACACTAACCACCCAGCATGGCCTTGAAGGTAGGTCCTGAAACACCTTTTCAGAATTTGGTGGTGGAAAAGATCCCAGGAGCCGTCCTTACCTTGTGTCTTGCAGGATGCATCCCAGAATTGATCACCAAAGTCTTTAAATGTGGTAAGAAGAAACATCAAATACTGGCAGCGTGTGGGAAGACTCACTTTTTGCAAGGAACAGTGCAGTCATTTCACAGTGACAGAAAGTGCCTCCCAGATCCTGGGCCTGGACTCTTACCCATTTGTCTGACAGAAAATGTCGTTGAAAGCATAAAAATAAGGACATACTAAAGTTCGTAGCCAAGCAAAGGAAGAGGAAGAAGAGTGGTTGTGTCAGGCAGGTGAGTACAAAGGAAAGACTGGTTTTGTCTCCAGTGTGCTCAGGGACTGGTTTTCTCCTGTTTCCATTTTTGCAGTATGTCATTGGCTGCCTTCAGTGTGGCTTCCTCCTAAACAAATACCGTAGGTTTGGTCAGTGGCTTTCAACCAAATCCCCTTTCCTTTTACCCTGGGGGAGTCATCATTTATATAAAATCTCGTTCTCATTCTGGAACATTGTGAATGCCCCGTGCTCGGTAGGAGACAGGCTCAGGATCTCTGGGACGGGCATAGCCACTGGGCAGTCAAATGTACACCCAGAAGACTCCCTGCCTTGACCAAGAAACGTGGGATGCTGATGGAACAAACCTGAGGATGGCACAGGCACAACACCTGCCCCCAGCTTGGCTCCCATGTCTGCAGGAGAGGGTTGAACCATCTGTGATGCTACACTCAGGCTTTAACGCTCAAGGCACTCTGCACTTCTTCTTGGCATTTATCTCATTAAACCACCCCTGATTATTACTCTCAACCTCACCATCCCTCGTGCTGACACGTATCTCACCTTTGCGAAGCAGAACCGGATGAAATGGTTGTAAATGCTCTTGTGGGGCCCCGAATAGAAAGCGGAGAGCGGGATAGCAGCAAGTCCCTGGGAAAGGGAAACACATGGAGCTGAGGTTACTTTTTCTGGGATGGTATGAAGCCATCTACTTATTGCTCACAAGTCGCACGGATGGGCTTGTGGATGCCCTTGGTGCCCTGTCTGTTCGCTCTGCTCAAGCTCAGGCTGACAGGGTTGGGATCAGCTGCTGACAGGCATCCTGGGTACCCCCCAGATGAGCTCCTGGACCCAGCGGTGGGGGTGACGTGCTGCCAGCTCCTGTGAGTGCAGCCAGCAGGGAGGGCGCAAACCCACCCACAGCAAAGGTGGCAGAAAGGGCTAAGTTCATTTACCTTATTCTTGACCATCCATTTTGCAAATCTGGAGTCGTAGGGCTCATCGGAGTCAGGGACATCAGGGATGTCGGATTCTGCAGGAGAAGCACAGCATCATGGAGGTGAGGGCTCATGCTGGGTGCCTCAGCCAAGCCCTAAACCCATGGCCTCTGGGAGCTCAGATGGAAAACATGCTACTGTCCATCCCTGCTCTGGTGGTGGTTTGTGCATGTTCCTGTCCCTGCCAGCAGTACCACAACAAGCTGGCCTCCCACCCTGCCTGAGCAAACTACAGCTGCGTGACTCACTGAACTTGGAGATGTCTGCCACCAAGAAGTAGGTGCCCTCGGGGACGATGGGTTTCATCCCCACAGCATCCAGGCTTTGGACCAGCCAGTCTCTCTTCTGCTGCAGCTCTTTGGGCAGTTGGATGAAGTAGCTGTCTGCTTTCCCGTAGAGCTCGAACTCCCTCTGGAAACCCTGAGCCACAGCCTCCTGTGAGGAGAGAGGGTGCCCAAGTGGGGAGATGGTCAAGGCTTGTATGAGAACCAGACTGTTTGCTCCAGTGCAATTCACAGGTAAGCAGGGAGCAGGAGGACTCTTTCAGCCCTGCTTCAGGGGTTTAGGAGCGGCAGGGACAGTCACAGGGAGCCACCTTACCTGGGCAATGGTGGCACAGTGGTATACTGAGTTTTGATGCACATTACGGAGGTGCTGCAGCAGCCGGTTGGGTCCCATGGTCCAGCCCACCTGTGGTTAGGAGAGGAGGAATAAAGTGGTAAATTTCTGGGTACCTCCTTGGGATCCTTTTATTTGTCTGTAACGGCTTCATTGCATCTTCCAGACAGAGCTATTGCAAAGCAACTTTGATACTTCCAGACCCGGAGGTTCAAAGCCAAGTGTGTGGCAGTAGTGTCCCCAGCGCCATGGGACGTATTCCCTGGAGCAAAGGGATGGAGATGAGGACAACATGAGATGCCATGCAGGAGAATTCACCTTCCATCCAGTGGCACTGAAGGTTTTTCCAGCACTCCCAATGATCACTGTGCGGTCCCACATCCCTGGCAAGCTGGCTGGCAACGAAACAGGAGAGAAACACTGATGGCAGAGCTCAGCATGCTCATTTCTGTGCTGCATTAATAACACGGTGGGAGCTCTTTGCCCAACATAACCCACGGTGGCCTCTTGTGTTCACAGCACATCTTTCACCTGGATGAGCCTCAAAGCCATCCTAAGCCGACAGCCGGGTTTCTCAAGAGCATTTCTTTTGTAATTGTTTTCATACACAAGTACTCAGCCTGGGGGTTCCCAGTGGTGCCAAGCACCATCACCCTGCAACAAGGTGATTGCACGTTACTGCAACAGGAAGAACAGGCCTCTGAAATCATGTTGAAATGGATGTTCCAAAACTAGAGACACCAGAAAACTGTGGTTTTATGAAGTGTGGGGGGGAAAAAGATACAGTTTCTCTGGAGCCAAAGGGCTCTTTGCTCTGGATCTCACACAGCAAACCCAGCTCTCTGTTTCCTCTGACTGGCTCTGGAGTCAGGGCTCCAGTTTAAGACCTGGTTTGGAGGCTGAGACTGAAGTGCAGCAAAATACCTCTAACAGGGATACGTGCCTGTCAGAGCTGTGCATGTAAGTAAGTAGCCCATGTGATTTCCAGGGGATGCCAGTTAAATCACCAGTTCCTTCCCTGAGGATGCAGTACCAGGGAAGACACCCAAGCCCAGCCAAGCCATTCTCTGTACCGATGCGAATGTGCTCCTTCCCATCGTAGACCAGCCACTCGTACACTTCATCGCTGATGCACAGGACATCATGTTTCACACACAGGTCTGCAATGAGCTCCAACTCCCTTCGACTGAATACCTGCAGCAGGCAGGGAGTAGAAGACAGATGCTGCAGGAACATTTCTCAACCCCTGCCTGTCCCTGCCTCTCTGGAAAGGCTTCATGTCCTGCCTGAACCATCTCCCAAGCCAGGGTAGGCAGGAGATGCCTGCAATGGTCTAACAGGGCAAAGCCGCTGCTCCCACAAAAGAACAGGCTTAAAAACACCAGGCGAGTGAGGGCAGTGTGTGGTGCTACCCCAACGCCTGTTTCCCTTGTGGGCAAGGAAGATCAAGTCACTGCTACACTGCAAACGTGGCTGGGTGACTGGAGCACCCCAGCTGCTTTTGGGGCTAGGCACAGCAAGGCCTGAGGTGTTACCTTGCCCAGAGGGTTGTTGGGTGAGTTCAGGACAATGGCTTTTGTCTGTTCATTGAATTTAGAAGCCAGTTCAGCCGGGTCCAGCTTCCAGTCTTCGCTAGACATCAATTTGCCATCTTTTGGAGCTTTCTAAAGAGATGAGAGAGGAATCTCAGCTTGCTTTGCAACCTCTGCACTTTGCTTACCACTCACCTCTCTGCTATGTCTCTTCCCTCCTCAATGGCTTCACCCCAACCCACTCACCGGTCTCAGTGGGACAAACACTGGTGTCCCACCAGCCATTTTCGTCATTGACTCATAGCAGTCAAAGAAGGGCTCAATGATTATCACCTGGAAAAAAAGGACATGTCAACACCCTCTTGACTCTGCTCAGACCTTCCCTGATGGGTGCAGAGAGCAATGGGAGGGACAGGAAATTTTAATCCTTGAATTACTGTAATGGAGAACATGCATAGCCAGTGGGCAGTGTCAGGAAAGAACAAAAACACTCAGGGCACAAAGGTTATTTTATCTTATGCAGAAATAAGTCAGTGCCTTGTAGCAGAGATCTTTTTCATTTGGAAGCTCAAATACTGGAGAATGGGGATAAAACCTTTTCTGCTTTGCAAAAGGACTATGAAAACCTGCTCCTGGCAGAACCACAGCCAGAAAGGGCTCTGCCGGAGGACGGCTGCCTGTGCAACAAGCCCAAATCTTGGGTTACCTCATCACCTTCTTCAATGAAAGCCTGGAAGCAGCAGAAAAGAGCCTGGTATGCCCCCACAGTCACCATCACATTGGTCATAGGATCCAGGTCTCGACCAAGCAGCTTTCCAAAAAACTGGGCTAGTATCTTCACCAGAGGTGGGTGGCCCTGTGGGGTGAGAGGAGGGGTGGGAATAGGGTTGCAGAAGCCTCATGAAACACAGATGAGCCCTTGGAAGGGGTCTGGGCATCCACATGCCCTGTGACTGAGGGCGGGCATCTTCCAGCCCAGCTGCTTCAAACAGCCTGGAAAAGCAGGGTGTTTACAGCCCTGGGCAGGGGCTGGTGGGGTGCAGGCTGAGGCTGGATGTGTGTTTTGCCTCATGTGGTTTGCCCTGTTTATTGGTGGATGGTGAGCCCTGAAGCAGCCAGGGCTAATGGGGAATGAGTGTGGTATTGTCAAGGAGCTAGGTTCTGTCCACGCACGAAGGCACGGGTGTACTGGTGCAGCATGTGGTTCTCCCCGCTGAGGGCTCTCACAAATGCCTCCTTCAGGAAGTCCGGTGGGGGGAAGTCAGGGAAGCCCTGGCCCAGGTTCACCTTGGAGTAGGTGGCAGCCAGTTTTACAAACTCCACCCTGGAGAGAAGGAAGGGAGAGAGAGAGAGGCATTTACAGAGGGTCCAGGCAGCATGCTGGAACTGGCTCTGCTTGCCAGCATCCCTTTGGAAGTGAGTGAGGATGGTGTCCCTCCTGCAGAGCCATCCTGCTGCTCACAGGTGGACAGGACCAAGCACAGGTCATTTCAGACCTGTTTCGATTAAACTGAGCACTGAGGGGTAGAATAGTTTTCATTTGTTCTTGAAACAAACAGCCATTGTGCTGTCTAGCTGTTTGGTCACAGCTGAAGCCACACACCACTTCTGATCAGACCAGGCTGAGCAAGGGAGGACTCAGAGGTTTTCAAGTTCATAACAGTTCTGCAAAATTAGGAACTAGATACTGTGAAAGCCTCTGCAGAGGGAAAGGCAGGCTGAACTCAGCACTTGTCTCGCCTGAGAGCCATCACATCAGCAGCCTGTAGCTTGAAATGAGGCAGAGCAGGGCTTTGGGTGCTGCTGGGAGCATTGGGGTGGATGGGTTGGATGCAGCGCATTGTGCTACAATGTGCCCCCCACCTGCCTTCCCGCTGGAAGGTGTGGCATCAAGTGTGAGCAGCAAGTATAGAGCTGAGCCAGGGTAGAGAGTCCCGGGACAAACCTGCCCTGATGTGCTTCCTGAATGAATGCAAAGCAGCTGAGGGAGACTGTCCTGCTTTGAGCTGTGTGGTTGTGGCAGTTTCCATCTGGCATTAAGCTGCTTAAAACCACATCTACCAACAGGGTAAACCAGATATTCTCTTAACTCACCAGATATTCTTGTCTATTCCCTCCAGCCTCTGAGCTTGCACTGGCCGTGACATTTTTGCCTGCAAAGAGAAAGCGAGTTTGAAGATTTCACTAGTGGCAATGGGGTGACACGTGATGGGGATGTGGCCTCCCCAGGTAGGTTTTTCTCAATAGAAGGTGTGCCCTTATTGCTTCATGGGTTGTTACTGACCAACCTTAGGGCACTAATGCTGGTGCAGTGGCTTCTGGAAGAGGTTTCACACAATTTTTATGAAAGATCAAACACATGAGAGCTGGCATAGGAAGACGTTTCATTTACAAGTTTCAACAAGTGTTGAGAAAACAGATGAACAAAAGAAGCATGTGTACACTCACTGGGGAGTTGGCAATGCCTTAAACCTCATTTTCAGTTGGAATAAGTCACAGGGTCAAAAGAGCTCAGCTGAGCTGTAAGAGCCAGATTAGTGATTCTAGATCTCAGGCTTCTGCCCTTGTAGCCTCTCTTGTCCTGTGTTGGAAAGGACCTCTCTGTTCTCTACATGTCAGAAAATATCCCCTTTTCCTAGAAGAACAAACTTTTTTGTTCCATACTGCTCTAAGGAGCAGCAGAAGTAGTATTTGCTCTTTTCTCCTACTGGAGCCCTTGGTGAAGGGACTTGCTCTAGATCCTAAACAAAATGCTGTGTTTTGCACCTAAAGTTCATGGCAAGACCAGACAGCAGCTGGATATAGGCAAGAGGGGAGCACAGCACAAAAGTCAGTGTGATATATGGAGACACCAAGGTACAGACAGGTGGGCTGGGCGGAGGGTGGGTAGGAATCATTGAGAGCAAAATCCTTCCAGTCAGATCAGCCCAGTGGGAGAAAGTCAGATGTGCGTGATGGGGAATTTATCATGAGGATGATGAAAAGCAGCAGAGGCAGAATTAAATAACAGTGCAAGGAAAAGGCTCTTCTTGGTGCACTGAGCATCATTTGTCTCCAGTTTCCAGTCCCTTCACTGTCTGGTTACCTTTTCCTTGTGCTGGAGGAGCCAAGATAACGATTGTCACCATGGCAAATAAAATGCATTTGAACAGGGATGAGGAGGGCACGTGAAAGCAGCTGAGATGTGAGATGCAGAGCTGTGATGTGAGGGGACAGGGTCTGTGCTCCGCTGTGCTGGGATGATGGGGAGGGTACCAGGTCAGCCTCCCTCCCCAGGCTCAGCTGCAGTGGTAACTCCCTGCCTACCTGCTCACCCCTGCCGTTTCCCGAGGGCTGCACCACAATTTGAAAAGTGTCCCGAAGATATTTTGCATTGAGGTCTCCAAATTTTTATACAGCTTCATCCCCCACTTGGGATCTTTGCAAATCACGTGCTGAGGAGCAGCCCTGTGTTTCAGAGGGCAGCCAGTGGACTCTGCGCTCCCCTGTGGTGCTGGGCAGGCAGCCAAGGGTGAGCAGAGGTTACTGCTCCCCAGGTCTAGGGGAGCCCCACTCCTCTCTCCTAGTCCCCTGCTTTGCTCTTTCTGCACAAGCTCATGGATATTATGGTCAGCAAACCCTGGTGCCTGAGCTTATCTTCGTGAGAGTGGAAGGATTCATGATTTGGGAAGTAAAAGATAGATGGAGGTGAAGTATTAACAGCTCCAGTACTTTTCTCTTGCAGTGCGGCTGCTGCCAGCCACAGTTCAGAGAATTTAACAGCAAACGTGATGGGGATCAGTGGGAAGAAGGTGCTTTAAGCTTAGACATTCCCGGTTCTGAGGAAAGGCCTTGTCTGCTCCAGCCCTTTCAGGAAGGGAAATGACAAATACTTTCTTCTTTTGATATCCCGCCAATCCCACCCCCAGCCTACATGATGCTGTCATGGGTGGCTGTCCACCAGGCTGGAGAGCAACACAGAACCACGCAGCCCCCAAATCTCATTCAGCCTGTTCTGCCCCCCAAACCTAACAGTGCAATTCTCCAGTTGCAATTTGCCTGGCAGCCAGATAGGGTCATTGAGTGCAAATGTAGAAGACATAGCAGCCACAGCCTTCCACCATTGACTCTCTGCTGCATGTGACTTCTTTGCTCTGCATGTTTGTAACTCCAAAGAGGGCCGCTGATATTTCCCAAATACTTTGCAACCCAAGAGGCTTTAGTAGTAAAGACCATCAGGCAAGGCAACCCCACATACAGTGAACTTTCTTCTGTATGAAAGATATTCTCTTGCTTATGAGATGTTCCCTTTAAACGGGCTACTTGGAAATAAGAGGGTACAGAGGAGATTGGACCAGTGTGGCTTTTCCTGACATGCCCTATCTGCCATCACCCCAAGGCTCACTCCTAGGCAGTGAGCTCCTCACACTGCTGCAGCCTGAGCCAGGGACCAGGCTGCTGGCCAGAAACAGTCACGCTGGACATTCAATACCTCACTGGAGTAGGAGCTATATCCAGCGCTGCTCTTCTTCCCCAGCAAGAAGTGACGCAGAGACGGTCCTACTCTCCTGAGCATGCCACGGCTCCTGCTGTCTCACTCCTGTGGGCACAGACCTGTATTTCCCCTGAACACAAAGCAAAGGGGTGAGTTAATCCCTCCACAGCTCCAAGGGCAAAGCAAAAGCTCCACGTGCCTGGGATGCCGCGCAGGTCCAGACCCAAAGTTGTGGTTATTCTGCCACAGAAAGGAAAAGAGGGAACGAGCTGCTTTGTGTGTTGTCACTGCAATGTCAAACAGCACTGGGATTGTACTTTGTGCCTGTGACACACACAAAGTCAGAATCACAAGGGCAACCATGGTTTCTGCCTCCTCCCTCCCCAGTTTTAGGCTCTCCTCTCTTTCCTCTGCACTGGGGGGAACAGTGCAGACACCAGCAAGAGGGCATTCTCTGGGATTTCACTATGGAACATCAGCTCCCCATCCAGTTTCATCGATCCCAGGTATCTCTTGCTTCTGTCCTTCCTCCCCTGCAGCACCTCCATCTTCCTAACTGATGGTGCTGTTTGGCCACCCTGCTCTTGGTCCTGGCCAGTGAAACAAGGGGCCTTAGTGATGTACACTGGGCAACCCCACACATTTATGGTCTTAAGGTTACAAAAATGAAATAAATATCAAAGCAAGATTGCTGCTGGTTTTGATCATTTCTGGCCACTCAGCTGCTGCAGCTCCAAGCTCTTCAGTTGCAAGTTTTATTCTGATTAACACGATGTCAGCTTGGGTCTACGAAATACCCACTTTGTCCCAGCGCATGGGACATCTGTGTGTCAGGAAGAGGCACTGAGATGTGGGGGACACTGCTTTGGGATGCAAAGCAAATAAGAACTGGAAGGAGGGGGCTAACCCTGCAGATGACAAAATGAAAGTGTAGCAGTAAAAAGGGCTTCACTGGGCTACAGAAAATCACACAGGTGGTGGGACATCTGTGCACAAGGCTCCTGCAAAGAGCTAGAGGCAGCATCGGGGTCAGGGTGACTGGGACTACAGCAGAGGGCTCTACTTCACCTCCCCAGCCCTGATCAATGTTTTGGAGAGGGGTCAGCTACTAGAAAGTCAAAAAGCCTGGGAAAGGCTCAGTCTCACATTTCTGAGCACTTCAGGCTGTGCTGTAGGTACTCTCCCAGCTGGGAGCTGAGGTACCTCTTGCCCTGGTGGAGTGCAGAGTTCGGAGCACACTGAGGATTTTAGAGGTGACAGCTGAAAGGTCACCATGGGGACTGGACACTCACTACCTCCTGCCCTCCAGCCTGCAGGCACCAGCCGTTTTCATCTGTCCTGCTGCTCCCCAGGCACCGCCACAGTACTGACCAGCCTGTGTGCTCGCAGGTCCCCCAAAGGGCTTTGTGGACAATGATCCTGATTCCATCACACCATGGGGTCCAGCACCACAGTGGGAACATGGGCGAATGCAGCAGCGACAGCCAGCAAGCACACACACACATGCAGGCGCCAGAAGGGATGGTGGGGGGTAAAACCAACTTACATCAAGCTGGGCCACGCTGCCTTACGCTGCGAAAGTCTGGCACAACCACCCAGGCTGTGTTTGCACACATGCCGCCCTCTCTCTGTCTCTGAAATGCTTCATCTGCAGCTGGGACTTCCTGGGAGGAGTCGGAGAGGCTGCAGGGAGGCAGGAGCCGAGCTACAACACCCAGATGGAATAAATCGTACCGGGGAACGAGAGGTCTTGGTTCCCTCTCTCCAGCAGTGGGGTGAGGGAGGAGAGGGCTTTTGGGAGCAAGTCTTTCTTCACCCAAGGCTTGGAGTCGGAGCTGCCGGAGGATTTTGTCTGCCTGGGAAAATATCTCAGCATATTGTTCAGATGGGGGCTCATACCGGCATAATTATAGCAGAATAATTTTTGTGGTATGGCGATAATTACTTTGGCATGGCAATAGCTGGGAATTTTCCTGAGAGAAGCCTTCAGTCATTTTGAAAAAATGAATTTTTAAGTCAGTCAGACACTCTCAAAAATTCCACCCTGTAGGCTTAATATTGGTTAGGGAAGAGAATGGATCATAGGTAGAGAAGGTGGAAGCATCAGCATTATGTTCATCAGAGGTTAATGACCTGCTGTCACGATACAACCCAAAGCAGGATCCTGCAGCATCATCTAACCCCTGTGGATGGGCTGGGACACAGACAGCAGCTTCAGAGGGGGGTTTTGGAGCATGGATGCAGGAGCTGAACTCTCCACCAGTCATTTGCTCAATTGAGGCATAGAGAGCAAATTATCCACTCTCAGCTTCCCTCTTGTGATGAGGCTTTACATGCACTGATGAATTAGGTTGTGTAGCTCTCCTGAGTGAGTAATTACTGTCTCCCTTTCACAGGAGGAAAAAGTGAGCCACAGGGAAAGGAAGCAGCTGAGGTCTGCCGTGCCAAAGGTTCTCCAGTCCTCACCTGACGTCAGGCCAGTGGGCTCAGAGCATTCCTGCCATGACTAAGCGGGAGGGAATGTCAGTGCAAACAGATGCAAACTCTTTGTTTTCTAAACTTCTGTTTAACCCAAACACTGAAACAAACAGATGGAAAGTAAACATGTGTTTGCCTCCCTAAGAATGTACAGGGCACATCCTGAGCCACCTAATAGCTCAATGCCATTTTCTCCTGCTGCCCTCACTGTGCTTTTTTTTTGCCCCCTTCCTCTGCCAGCCTTGCACCTTCCCTGGCTGTCGTTTGCCCCTGAGCTGAGCTCACTTGACCAGCTAAATGAGCAAAAAGACAACCTGGCAGAAAAGTGGGCAGTTTTCTGTAGGGCCCGTGCGTTGAACTGTCTCAGGGCACGGTGGGAATGAGTGCTAAAGGCACTGCAAGGAAATACGTACCTGGGTAGGTATCAGAGCAGAGCAGAGTGGGGAGAAGAAGGGATGGACAGGAGCACAGCCTTCCACTTTTCCTTGTAGGAATTTGGCCTTTATATTGGTTCAACAGTAATTTCACTTCAATGTCTTCTTAAAATTCAGCAGAAATCACTGGATAATATGCATGCAGCCAGTGAGGAAAAGGACGCTATCTGACCTTCTTGGAGTTTGTACTGTAAAACTCAAGGAAAATTAGGACCCTCTCTTTCTTCAGGTAATTTTAATTTAACAAGTGCATCTAGACATAAAGAAGTTTTCTTAAAGATTTTTTTTTTAAAAAAAAAATAACAACCAAACAACCTAACTATACTAACTATTGCAGTGAGCTGGTGAGTCTGTCCCCTGGCAGGTGGGATCATAGCTCCTCTGGTACAGGTCCTGTGCCTATGGCTACAGGAGGATGCCGAGACCTATAATGTTCCTAGAAAGAGGCAGATAGGCTTATTTTACTATAGCAGTATACAAGTTAAAATTGGTTGCTCTTAACCACTCAGAACTGCCTCTTGTACACTAATGAAATTATAATGAATGCCTTTGAACCGTCCTTTATAAATTTTTTAAAAAATGATGCTGCCCAGTGTCCTCCAATGAGTCAGACAAATGAAAATAGCCGTTAGTGAATCAGCCTGTTTTTTTCAGGTACCACAAAATTACTGTTGGATATATCCTTCTAACACATCAGCGTTACTATTCCTGATGCAAAGAAGCAAACGCTATATTTTCCAGTGGCCTTAGGTCAGTGAGCTGTTGTTATAGAAATGGAACTGGGTTTCCAAAATATTCCACTTTAGAAATGTCGCATAGGTTGGTTCTTAAGGAAAAAAGTGGTAAAAGCTGCAGTTTAAATGTTTTTTCATTCTCTTACTGTTAACCAGCCTTAAATTTTGATACTGGTTGTATCCACTGTTGCACCCAGCAAGATGTTCACCAGATTTTCTCCATGGATCTGGACCATGTGTCCCCAGTCCCTATGTATGGATGATGTATGTGTCCTTGGTTATTGTTTGGTGGTTTGAAGGACAGGAACCGGCTGTGCCTCAGATGTTTTCTCTGTCCTGGGTGTGTGACAGGAAGACTCAGGGTGGTGGGGCCTGAGGTGTGCACCATCTCTACTCCTGCATGACCATGAGTGAGGCAGATCAAGCTGATTTTAACCATTTAGGAGCTAAGGAAAGGGTTTAATGTCACTCGAGAGGAGGTAGTGCCCTGAGAAGGGCAGACAAGGCCTCCTTTTTGCCTGTGGGCTTGGAGGTGATGCGCACCAAGTCCCAACAGTAGAGTGAACACTCCTCTCAGGGTTCTACATGGCTTGAACCACGCTGAGGGGCTAAAACTGAAACAATGTGATGTCACGGCACAACAGCTATCATTTTTTTACCCTTCTGTGTTTTCACAGCAGTGACACCAGCCTGAATTGGGGCCTAAAGCTGTCCTTTGCAGACATGGCTTTCCTCCCTGTTTGCCCTGAGGGACAGGCTGCTGTCCCTCAGCACCGCAAGCTGTGATACTCAGTTGCTGTACATGGAACTACATTAAATGAAAGAATGACAGAAAGCTTCATCATGGTTGGGTCATAAACCCTAATAAGAAGGTAATTTTTTTTTTTTTTTTTTTTACAAAAATAATCANTTTTACAAAAATAATCAATTCTGGACTCCAAGATTCTTTTGTCCTGCCATGGAAGGTGAAAGCACTCAGCTCCCCACCTTCCCCGTCTTCTGCCCACCCCTTAAGCTGGAATTGTGGCGGCCCCTTTAAGACGCTCCTCATTTTGCGCGCTGCCCTACACCAAGAGGGCGCCCCTGCCCTCACTTCCCCCCCCCGCCTCTCCCTCTGCTCGCTATCCTCCCTCACCCCCCGCCATCATAAATGACGCCCATCCACCCTGCACGACTGTGCCCTGCACAAAGATGGCGGCGTGCCCTTCACGTCACGCCCGCTCCCAAGATGGCGGCGCCCACCTTAGCTGCCGGCTAGCGGCGACGGCGGCTCGGGACGGGCCGGGCTGATGGCCGCCATGCCGGGCGGGTGAGGTCAGTTCCGGGGTGGGGCCACGGCGGTGCGGTGAGGGGCGAACAAAAGGAGCCGGTGTGAGGGAGGGCGGGGGCCAGGTGGGTGCCGGCGGCGGGGCGCTGCGGCCCGGCTCGCGCTGCGCTCCCTTCAGCGACCCACGGCGCCGGACGGGCAGGTGAGGGTTGCGGGAGGACGCGTCCTCCGGGTGTGGCGGCGGTGAGGGGAGCGAGACCGGACCTCNCTTGTTTGGTTATAAACCTTATAAAGAAGGTTATTTTTTTTTTTTTTTTTTTTTTTTACAAAAATAATCAATTCTGGACTCCAAGATTCTTTTGTCCTGCCATGGAAGGTGAAAGCACTCAGCTCCCCACCTTCCCCGTCTTCTGCCCACCCCTTAAGGTGGAATTGTGGCGGCCCCTTTAAGACGCTACTCATTTTGCGCGCTGCCCTACACCCAGATGGCG